>RJWH01000833.1:0-390000 GCA_004363575.1 Solenodon paradoxus
TTAAGATGGAGGGACTTATATAGAAAGGGAAAAGAAGGGAAGTAGTTCTGATAGGTGGCCCCTGTGCATGTCTGCTGCGTGCTCTTTAGTTGGATTGGAGGGTGGGTGCATGTACAGTGCATGATCAAGACTCTGATTGATTGCTAGTGCGCATGATCAAGGCTCTGATTGGTTGCTAACTGATTGGTTGCTAATGTTCATGCTTTATGAAATAGGGAGGCGACCGTTAGGCAAACAGGGAAGTGACTGAGGTACCTCTGAGTGCAATTTTCCGTTGGATTGCATCAGCCTGGCTTTGTGGCCTGGCCCAAGTCCCCAACAAATCCCCAGATCTCAACCACTGTGTGCAATTTTATTACTGCTTTTGTCCATTATGAAGACAAAAAAAAAAAAAAAATTATCTGAAGCAAGCAAAGTAGAGGCTCTCTGTACTGTCACATTTACCACAAAGTTAAAGGAAATGATATCATACAGAAAACAAGAAATTTAAGTTAAAGTCTTCACCAAGAATTCTGATGTGTCCATCACTTCACCTCCATTTGAATTACAGAAAGCACTGAACCGGGCTTATAGTCTTCTATGCAGAATACTAAAATATACCTTGAAAAATGTGACAAAAAGAAGAAATAAGAATTAAAATAATGAAGATTTCTCAATGAATGACCTCCACTGAAGGGAAACACTGGTAAACTCTGTCCATGTATAAAGATTTCCATCAGTTATCCAAGAAAAGGTTCTGAAATAATAGACAGAGACTATACAGATATATATTTTTTTAAAAAAGAGAAAAAAGAATATGCAGAAAAAAATCCCCGATGTAATTTTAAAAAATCAATATTTTAATATAGGTAAGATGGAATATTGCATCAATTTTATTGAGTTCTGTTTTAATAAAAGCATTAGGAAACTGAAAATATACATTATAAATAAGAAAAATGTTAGCAGAAATGAAATGTTTTAAAGGAAAGCATTATGAAATTCAAGGTATTTTGTAGAAAGGAGAGCAAAAAGATGGAAAATGAAAAATAAAAGATGAAGTACAAGAAAATTAGCAAATTAGTCTACATAATTAGCATAAAATAAAAAGCAATACATTTCCAAAGGAAAGAAAAATGTAAAAGAAGTAGAAATTATCAAAGAAGCTATTTTTAATGTCTCAAAATAGAAAAATATTCAAAATTATTCTGAATGAATGCTCAAAACCATGGATGACAACAGACTCATGATAAGGATATCTCTGTGCTATTTTAGAACATGAGCAAAGAACTAATGCCAAAAAATTAAGACAGAAGAAAGAAAAAACACAGGCTTCATGCAAATGATTAAGAGAATGATGCTATCAAACTTCTTGATAGCAACTTTGCCTTTTAGCTTAGGAAAGCAATTGATTTCCAACCTAGAATTTTTGGTCTAAACAAATTGTCAATGAGTAATTGAATACAGTATGAGAAATGAGAATTGTCTTAAAGATATTATCTACAACACATGATTATGTAGGAATGGTCTCATCAGAAAATATCCTCCATAAAAATTAAGGAACAGAGGAGAGAGAGACAGACAGACAGAGAGAGAGACAGACAGAGAGAAAATGCAGAAAACAAAGAAATTTTTTTTAAGTCACTTCCAGGATCATAACCATCAGATATATTAAAAATTCTGAAAGAATTCTATACTCAATCGGAAAAATCATTCGAGAATGAAGACAGAAAGATACCTTTTTCAAATATACAAAAAGAAGACTTTCAGGTAAGGAAAATAATAGATAACAATATTGATCCATATAAGTGCATGAAAGATGTTGAAAATGCCAACTGCATTGGTAAATACATAAGAATTTAACCTATTATTTAGATTTCTTTTAAACATCAGTAACAAAATTAAAATGTGGTATGAATTACATAAAATATATAAAAGTAAAATATATAACAGCATCATAATGGCCAAAAAAAGCAATATAAACTTCATTCTTCCAAGATTCTTATGCTACTGGGAAACAGCACTTGAAGATAAGCTGTGATAAATTAAAGATATACATGCTACAAACCTTTCAGCAACCACTAAACCTATAATAATCATATTTAATAAACCTACAGTCAAAAAAGCGAAATCATGAAAAGTTTTCAATCCAAAAGAAGACAAAAAATAAAAACAAAAAAGGAGCAAAGGAAAAAAACTGGGACAAATATAAAATTAGCAAGACAACAGACTTAAGCTTAACCATTTGAATAACCACATAAATATAAATGGACTAAACATCCAATAGAAGGCACTGATTGTCAAATTGGATAAAAAGCTAAACCCAATTCTATTGTCTAATAAAACCTCACTTATAAGTAAATAGGCTTAAAAGTTAGAAAACAATATACTTTGTGTATTGGTTTTATAAGGCTGCCATATCAAAGTAGCAAAAACTGAATTTAACAAGAGAAAAGTATTTTCTCACAGTTCTAGAAACTAACAATCCAAATCAAGGTGTATGCAGGGTTAGATTCTTTGGGGGCATCTTTCTTTGGCTTACAGATGGACATCTTGTTTTTTTCACATGGTCTTTCATAGCCATCTGTGTCCAAATTCCCTCTTCTTACAAGGATACTAGTTATATTGGATAAGAATTCACTCTAATGACCTTATTTAAACTTAATCACTTCTTTAAATACTCTATTTCCAAAATAAAGCGATGTTCTGATTTATTAGGATCTGGAATTTTAACATATGATTTGGAGGGAACATGTTCAGTTTAACATGAATATATGAGCCAGTCTGTAACAGCAAGCTAAAAGTAATCACAAGAAAACCAAATTAGCTATATTAATATCAGATTAAATAGATTTCAGCGAAAAGAATGTTATCATATGTAGGGAATATTCTTTCATAATGGAAAAAGAGACACTTTTTAAGAGAACATAAAAATCATCAACCGTTAAGCATCTAATAACAAAGTTTCAAAATACATAAAACTGTGTGTGTTTTAGCTATCTCTCTATAAAACCCATTGAGTTCAAACAATAATACACTGTATTCCAGGGCTCTGTGAGTTGACTGGGTTCACATGGGAAGTTCCACTTGGAAACCTATACCTTTTAGTAAGATGATAAGTAGCAGGTGGAGTCATCTGAAGAGTTAACTGAACTGTATATCCAAGATGGTTTCTTCACTCATATGTCTGATGCTTCTGCTAGGAAGACAGGAACATTTGCATACTGGTCAGTCATCTCCCTTCTCTTCATATAACTTCTTGGTTACTGCTTGGATAATTCACAAGCATCTTCAGATAGACTCTTACTTGATAGTTGACTTCCCATAGAAGGAGTACTTAAAGAAAGAAGGAAAATAGAAACTTCATTCAGATAAGTGGTAGGCCCATCAGTGACAAAGTATCGCTTCTGGCATAGTTTCTTGGTTTAAGATTAGTTCGGATTCAAATAACAGGAAAACTAGCCTTATCTCTTGATTGGGGACATGATAGTCTCATTAATGAAGGAAGAATTTGCAGGAAACAACTTTGAAAACTAGTTACTGCAGATCTTCGTGAATTGACTATAAAGGTAAAATTGCTTAGATTCATAACACTGAAAATTATTTCAATATCACATTATGAAAAGAGAAGCATTCTGGCTTGACTAATGTGAATTTATAAAACATTCAAGAAGGAAGCATGTAAAATAATAAAATTCTCCTTGGTTTGATCTTTCATTTACTAAAAAAAGGTGTACAATGTATGTTTTTAAATTTTTATTGAAGGACTATTACATCATAACAAACAGGTTAAGGTTTATGTCACTATAGATCAACATCTGTATATAAAACATTAATTTTTTAAGAAAGACATTTCATACTCCTCTTCTTTGAATGACCAATCTCAATAATATTAACCTGTCTTGTCTTACAAAATACTTTCACATTCTTTACATATCCTGCCAATACACCCTTTTAAATATAACTTTTATGTTGAGATAATTGTTTCCACTTTTTCCACAAAAGTAACATCTCACAAAGCTATACTATAATATCATAACCTGGATGCCGACATTAATCATGTATCTAGCAAGTCAAGATATTTAATATTTTCATCACCACAGGAATTTTTACATTGTCTTTTTATAGTGACATATTTCTCTTCTACCCCTCTACTCCTTAATACCTGAAAACTGCTAATCTTCTCATCAATTTTTAAATTGTGTCCCTTTAAAAATGTTATGAAGATGGAATCACACCTTTGGGGATATTTTAATTAATGTTTTCAAGAGAATCATTCAGGTTATTCTATTTATCAATAGCTGTTTCTTTCTATTGTTAATTAATCAGATCTTATTTGTAGATGGCAATGCTAATTTCTTTAGTTCTTACCTCCTTTTCTATCTAGCTGTCCCATCAGTAGTCAAGAGAGGAGTACTGAAGTCTCCTACTATTATTGTCTATTTCTTTCTATCAGTTTCTGTGTCCTATATTTTGAAATTCTGTTATTTGTTGCATACACGCTTAGAATCACTATGTCCTTGTGGTGGACTGATTGTTACAAATTATATTACATCTCTCTTATTTTTCCTTACTCTTAAGTCTACCATGGTGGGATGACTTTGTTAACTCTGGGTTATGGTTTAGTTGTATATATTTTTGTAGGAAGGAGGTGTAAGAAATAATAAATATATATACTTAATTGCAACTGTTTTTAATATCCTCCATTAAGCTCCTGCATGCTGAATTCAAGTCAAGAAAACTCATGATATGACATATTTAAACTTAGCATTGATATATGATAACTTACTTTATGAAAAAAGTAAGATTTCTATATAACAGCTCACTAGATAGCAATCACTTCTTAAAATAGCAAGTATTTTATTATAGCATTACTTACTGTTGGAGAATAGGGGTGAATATACAGGTAGAGTTCTGGATATTAAGGCAGTTCGATTTAATTTTGTGAAAAAGTATGTATTATGTGTAAAACAACATGGGAAAAGTACAGGTACAGATAGTACAAGAAGTAAAATAAAGGGAGTGAAGCATATTCAAATATATAAGTTCATGTTTACTAACATAAAATTAAAAAAGATAAATATTTATGGAGACTGTCTTTTATTTTATAAAATTTCTCCACAGGAGAAGAAAAACATGAATTTAATTACAGAAAACAATCATTGAAAATAGTATGAGAAAACTGCTGCTTTGTCTGGAAGGCTAGGAAAAAAGTTATGCTAAACTATTTCTAAGCCACAGGAAAAGGAATATAGAATATTCCTTCATGAGAACTCAATAAATCAACTATCCAGTGGGAAATTACCAAAAGAAAGCTTTTCATTCCTACTCTAGATCCAGGAAAATAAGATACCCCCAACATGATTACCCTTGAGATATGAATTAAATAGGACAACTAAATAAAATAAACATGATTGTAATGAAAAATAACCTGCTTCCTTAAAGGGGAATCATAAAGTTTGTATTTCTTTCTCTACAATGTTAGTAGCACTGAGTGGAAAAACACTTTAATCCACCACCACCCTGTTATTTTTGACAAGGAAAAGTGAGAAAAAATATATTCTTTAAAAAACAAATTTAGAACCACAGCTTTCCAGATATTTTTACAGACTTGGAGAAAAGCAGAGCAGTCTTTGAACATGATGGTGGTTTTATTAGCTCGTTGAATTCAAAGCTGTCTATTAGTGTTTGTTTACTTAGTGAGGGAGTTAAAAATTATGGAAAAGTCCCTTTAATTATAACCTCAAGATTTTGATGCTCTAAAATTGAAGCAAATTTGAAAGATAAAGTCTCCTTTAAAGTAATTAAATTAATGTTGTTAAGTAATTGATTTTTTTAAGGAGTTTAAGATTTAGAAATATGGAGGGATAGAAAGGTGAGAGAAAGAGTGTGGGAAGCAGAAACATAAGTGAAAATATAAACATCTTGGTATAGCAACATTCAGGAATCTTCCAGTTCTTGTGGAATAAAATAAATGCTAGATAGCCACAATTTTATTTCTAAAGGATGACAAATATAACACTTCTTGAATATGGATGACAGTGAATCAGTAAGAACAAAATTGGTCAATATTATACTTTACGTTCTTCATCAGGAATGAAGATAATCACATGAAGTATTAAGCAGTTCTATTCTAACTAACCACACCTTGATAAGGCAGAGAAGTAGACATAATCTTAGAAGAAAATTAATGCTTTCCAAGGTACATGTTTTCCGGAAGACTTATGGAGTTGAGACTATAACTTGGTGTTCCTGATTAAGAAGAAACATTTAACTATGCACAAAATATTACAGTAAAATCTACAGAGAAGGTGAGTGCCATCAATCTTTGCAGAGCTTTGTTGCTAATGATTTCATACAATGGTGGGGAAGGTATGTAAGTGAAAAGAGAAAATACATGTATGTGTGTATGTACCTATGTGTTTGCATTTTACCGTGAGGGAAAGTGGGTAATCAGGTTATTTAAGCTTAATATCTCTATTTCTATATGTGATTATTGTCTGTTGAACTCCAGGGATGGATATCACAATTAGGTTCTGCAATACATGAGGGCTAAAAGAATGTTTGCAAAATTTTCACTTTCCCTCCTATTTTCAGACAAATTTGCTTATCAGCCAACAAAACAACATAGCCCTGCAGCGCTCTCTTCTAGAAATTTTTGGCAATGAATATTCTTTGTTCTTTATCATTTCAAATTAAAACATATTTAGGTATCTACTCATTTTGTGAGAAGTTAGGAAGGTAGCTGAAAAGAGGTCACAGATTTGAAGACCTGTGTATTTTATCTATTCAACTCCTGGAAGTCAAGTAAGTGCTAAATGTTTTTATTATAATATGAAATAAAATAGAATAAGAGAAGGAAACATACTTTGGGTTCATCTATTTCCTATGAAAAAAAGTAATCTTACTGACCTATTGTGTAATATTATTTATTCTACACAGTTAGAACTTGAGAAATATTTTTAAATGAAGATAGGAATGAATGAATGAAGAAATGAACAGTATTAAAGATAATAAGAAAATGAGTATCTGATTTTTATACAACTTAACCCTATTCACAAATTCACTATATTTCTCAGGGTAGATATAAGAATGGCTGAATTCTAAGTTGTCTTTTTTGTTATTTAATAAAATCCATAGAGCTGTGGAAATAACTCTAGGTAAAGCTCACAAGAATTCAAGAACTCTAAAAGCTTATCATTGTCATAATTTTTAGTTCTATGACAAGAAGATATATTTTACAGCATTTTTCAATGCTATCTTGTAATTCCTGAGACCTGGGATCAAAATTAAAAGCAAAAATTATCAGTCGTGAGTAAAAAGATAAGCTCTTGAATAATCAATTTGTCCAGCTATAAAATGGGTATTAAGTCTAATTTATAAACTTGTTGTGAGTATAAAATATAGTGTTCTCTATTATTATTGTTAATTTGCATTATTAATCCATAATTTGCAGTTCATGTTGAGGCATTCTGACCTGTGTGCTGTATATGCATCATCTTATTAAATTGAGATGCCTAATTGAGTACTTGGCATTTACTGTGTGGTGTATGCAAAACGGGTGTTGGCTTATGAAGAGATTTTATTATACAATGAACAACTTAGAAACACTTCAGTTAAAAATAACCATAACTTAGTACACCCCTATGGTAAGCCTGGCTGAAGCAACTAAGGTACAGACCACATAAAAGGTCAAGGACTTTGTTTCATGGCAGAGGGGTGTGGGGCATATTTTGGGAAGAACTATAAAAAAATTTAAATAGTATATAAGTAGATAGTACATATGAGATTGATTATATGTATGTGTGTGCCTGTATATATATACATATATATGTGTGTGTATATATATATATATATATATATATATTTATGTGTGTGTGTGTGTGTGTATATGGAGAGACACTTTCACCCTGAAACTATAGACTACACATTTTTTTGAAGCACTCATGGAGCATTCTCAAAGAAAGACTATGTGTTCAGATACAAACCAAGTAGCAATAAATTTACAAACTAAAATCACAACTACCATTTTTTCAGATCACAATGGTATCAAACTAGAAATCAAACATAGGAGTAAAGGGGGAAACTCACAAAAGAGTGGAGAATAAAAAACAGGTTATTGATCAATTATTGGGTCAATGAGGAAATAAAAGGTGTATTTAAAAATACTTGAAGTCAAATGAAAATGAAGATGCAATGTATCAGAACCTGTGATAAAATAAAAGAAGTACTTACAGAATTTTATAGTGACACAATCTTCCTTCAGGAAACAAAAAGAATCACAAGTAAAACACTGTCTTCACCTAAAGTAACTAGAAAGAGAAGAAAAAATGAAAACAAAATCTAGTACAAGAATGGAAATAATAAAATTTATAATGGAATTCAACAAAATAGACATCAAAAAGATTATTAAAAAATTAGTGAAACAAAGCACTGGTTATTCGAAAGGATAAATAAAATAGACAAACAATTAACCAGACTCATAAAGAAGAAGAGACAGAAAATGCAAACAAATAAAATCAGAAATAAAAGAGTACAGTTGATGCTACAGAAATGCAGAGGATCATAAGAAATACTATGAATACTTTCATGTCAACAAATTGGATAACCTAGATAACTAGACAAATTCTTGGAAACATAACATTCCAAGACTAACTCAAGAAGAAATAGATATCCTGAGCAGACTGATCAAAAGCAAGGAAGTTGAAACAGTTATCAAAGCTTCCAAAAAACAAAAGCCCTAAACCAGATTAGTGAATTCTAATAAACGCTGAAAAAAAATTAACAACAATCTTTCTCAAATTTCTCCAAAAAGTTGAAGAAGGTAAACTTCCAAATACTTTTTATGATGCCAACATTACTCTGATTCAAAAACCTGACAGAGATATCACCAAAAAAGAAAATTAAAGAGCCATATCCCATTTTTTTGTTGTCGAAAATATCCTCAACAAAATACTAGCAAACCAAATTCGACAACTTATAGAAAAAATCATACACCACAATCAAGTGGGATTTTTCCAAGAGATACAAGAATGATTCAACATACGTAAATGCATAAATGTGAAACACTACATCAACAAAAGGAAAGACGAAAGGTACATGATCATTTAAAGATTCAACATTCTTTTCTGTTGTCGTCAAAATAAGTATAGATGAAATATACTGCAAAAATAAAAGCTACCTATGACAAACCAACAGCTAATATCACTCAATGGAGAGAAACTGAAAGTTTTTCCTCTGAGTTCAGAAATAAGGCAAAGATGTTCACTCTCCCTACTACTATTTAATAATATATTGGAACTCTTGGTCAGGGAAATTAGACAAGAAAAGGACATAAAGGGTATCCAAATTGGAAAGGAGTAAGTAAAACTATCACTTTTCGCAGATGACATAACATGCAGAGAGAACTTCAAAGATTACAGTAAAAAGTTGCCGGAAAGAATAAAGCAATACAATAAAGAGGCAGGCAACAAAATTAACACTAAAAAATCATTTGTGTTGCTATAAGCAAATAACAATCTTACAGAAAGAAAACTCAGGAAAACAAACCCATTTCCAATTGTATCAAAAAAAAATGAAATAACTTTGAATAATCTTACCAAAGTGATGAAAGAGCTATACTCTGACAACTCTAAGACACTGTTAAAAGAATAGAAGATACAAAGAAATGGAAAGGCATCCAATGTTTGTGAACTAAAAGAGTTAACATAGATAAAATGGCCAGTTACCTAAAGCAATATGCAGATTTAATGAAATCCCCATCAAAATTACAAAGACATTCTTCTCAGAAACAGAACAAAAGAAATCATGAATTTTATTTGGAACTACAAGAGACATATACAGCAAAAATAAACCTGAGGAAAAAGAAAAAATAAGAAAAAAAACGGAGGTGTCATGCTCACTGACTTCAAAGTGTACTAGAAAGCATTAGTAATCAAGTCTGCATGATGTTGGAATAAAAATAGTCATAGAGATCAATGGAACAGAATTGACAGCCCAGAAATAAACCCACGCATATATAGACAATTTTTGACAAAGCAGTCAAAAATAAGGAAAACCTAAGCCATGTCAATGTCCTTGTAGGTGAGAAAACTAAACTTAAGAATATCCAATCAAAACCAACCAAGTAGGCTTTGCCAAGTTAGGCAAATTACTTATGTGATACACAATCAAATAATGCTGTCATTGCTTCTGCAACTGCTCTATGAAAGCAGTTCCTAGTGGGGAGTGCTCCTTTCCACATTTTGTGTGGTGCTGCCTAATTTGAATAAAGCTGGTTCCAAAACATTATTCAAAATTCTAATGTATCCCAGTTTATCTTGTAGCAATACTGAGTCCTTTATCTGAAATGACTCAATTTACAACTCCAGAGGTAACTTTACTTTATAAGTAGAGCAATCAACTTCAAAATTTTCATCCCCTTCCACATCTGGGGGAGCAAACTGTTATTTCTCTATAAAATTGTGAGGTTATTCCTGCATCATCAAACGTAAATATGCATTAAGATCAGGTTAATATGCTGACATTGGATATACATTAGCAATATTAATCTGGTGTATTAAAATATGTATGTACATACATTTCAAATAAGACCACAGTTGGATTATACCCCGGAGATACTCTTAGTAATGAAGTGTGTTGTACCTTTGGGAAGATAAAAAAAGAGGGGAAAAAAAGGAAAAAGAAAAGCAGGCTTTCCAGCATTGCTTTTTCATTAGCTATCATGTGATTAGTGAGACTTTTGCCAAGACTTGTCAGAGGTATAAAGTACACTTGAAGTACCAGGTAAGAAACCTATTAGCATTTTTTTTCTCTCCAATAGATTTTAGATTAGTGAGAGTATAGTCTTCTTAAATAAAATTATTTTCACCCTTAGTCCTATGACATTCATGATTCTGAATTTAATCTGTCCTCTAAAGTTATTCAAAGAAGATGAAATGTAGCATACACTAATATCATTGACTTTATGAATCAGTAAACATTAACCAATCTTACTTATACCGTGTTTAGGCTGGAAGGTTTTCATAAATTGAATTTAAACTAGTACATTCTGCTCTACATTGTTTTCTTCTAATATACTTACCACCACTACAATTTAAATCTCCCAGACTAGAAAAAGAAAATCTCTAAATTGATGTTATATGTAAAATATTAAGCAACTTCTACCTAGAAATACTTTTAAATGGTCGTATGCTTCCCATAGAGCATCTGATAAAAATAAAATTGACTACAGATACTAACACCTACTAACTGATATAAGACTGTTAGGAAAGTTCCTTAATCTCTCTGAACTACAGTTTTTTTGTATAAAATGTCAACAATGTTACTCTACATTATGAAGTTGTTTGGAAAAAAGTTTTTTAAAATGAGCTCAAATAATACTTGGCAGAGAGTACTCAACAAATTTTCTTTACCTTGTTTTAATTATCAACAGGTAGTAAAGGTACGTCATGAGTAATACTTGAATGGGTGTGTCCTGAGCTACCATAAAAATATTTTTCATTTCTGAATCACTTCTCCGAATCTCAGATTCTAAAGATACACAAAGCCTGGATCTTGAGATAAAATTGTTGTAGTTGTTCTCTCACTATTTACCACTAAATTAGCTTAACAATTTTTAACATTCAGATTTCTAAAACAATATTCATGGAAGAGAATCGTAAAGAACGCCTGCCAGAATAAGGAGAGGACTTGCAAATCAGATGACTGGTGTGGTAAGTGACCCAGAAATATACTGAAGAACAAAGAAAATTGGGATGGGCAGCATAGTCACCACTTCCAAACATGGAAAATAGATAGGCTCAATTTTTGCATATGTCTTGGAAAATACTAAGGGGATTTAATAAAAGAAGTAAAGGAGAAAAAGAGGTATGTCCAAATAATCTAAATTTATAGAAAACAAATACTGTATCTTCACTTGCATTTCTGCATTGCAACTGAAAACTCTCATAGAAGAATCATGCAAGAAAAATAAAGGAAAAATTCTGGATATTAAAGTAACTAGTAATGTTACTAAGTATTAAAAAGACATAACCATTTAGTTAATTAAACTGATTCACGCAGATCATAATAATAATATTTATTAAAACCCAGTTATATGCAGGACACTTTGAAAAGTATTTTTCTATATTATCCCCTATAATCCAGAAAGTCACTCTATAAAATAGTACTATAATTATATCCATTTCTTATAATAAAAAACTTAGTCTCGAAAAATAATTATAACAATAATAATAAAAGAGATGGTAGAAATTTTGAAAGGTAATGAATATGTCTAAGATCCTGATGGTGGTGATGGTTTCACAGGTGTATACTTATCCCCAAATTCATCAGGTTGCATTCTTAAATATGTACAGCTTTTTGCATATCAAAAGTACCTTAATAAAATGGTTTTTAAAAAATGACTACTTGATTCTGATGGTGTAATATATGTAAATGTATATATATATATATATATATATACACACATATACACATATATATATATATATACTATTCAACACTTATCCTGTACTTCTCTTGGTTTAAAAAACTAAAAGTTTATACTACATTTGCAGGAAATAAATACAAATTTTACCATAAAAAAGAAACAAGAGTTCAAATAACTGGCTCCAAATCTCAACAATTGGTTACTAAGTGGTGCCAGACTTGGAAACTATGCTTATTTCACTCACAATCCTACTTGAGTATTAGTCTGTACTGCCTCTCAGTATGCATGTGACAATCAATTACACTTGCAGATGTCAAATCAAGAGGTGAGAATAAGTACCTCAGATATCAGATTCAGATGAAAAAATATCTTGATAGGCTGGTATAGACTGCAGCTGAATTTCAGCAAGAATCAGTAAGTGTCCCATCTTGTACCTATGTTCCAAACTCCAACTGTACAACTCAAGAAAAGGAGAAAGGTAATTGAGTGACGAAGTCTCCATTTGTATATGTATATGTCTGTGTATGTGTGTGTGCATATATGTGAGTTGGAGTGGGAATAGCCTACTTAACAGTTTTTTTCCAGAGACAGAATTGTCTACTATTAAAGTATATTAAGTCTCTTGGTACTGAAAACATTCAAACCTAGACAAGTGATATTCAGAAAAGTACTATAGCTCAGATTTAAGCACCAGATAGATGTATGGATGAATATTTAAGTCTATTTCCAATCCTGATATTCTGCTATCCTTCTACGTTCATACATTCAAATAAAGAATCCAGTATGGTTAAGAGGAGAGACAGAGGGGAACACATATTTCTAGGCTCTTTATCTTGAGGTAAATAGAAAATCCATCAAAAGAGCAAAATTATATCTCGACTGACAAGCCTCACTCAGTCCACCTCCCAGGCAATGCTCGGGTGTCACTGAGAAACAAACTGGCCCACCCAGATGAGAGCCTCACTAATCTTGATGCCTAAAAGCTTGAAGCTTCACTGGGGAAGTGAGCAGTCAAACAAGACTTGTCACTGCTGGTTAGCTGAATACTGAGAGATGCTGCTTTTTATATAAAGGGGAAAAAAGATGAGGAAGAAATGAAATATCTTTGCCAAGTTGGAGAAAATCCCCACATTGAGCTCCACAGCTAGAGGGTAAAGGTGAGATGCCATCATTATCAGTGGTCATTTCTTGCTGGAGTCTGAAAACAGCCAGTAGTATAAAAACAGGCATAAGGGATCCTTTCTCTTCCCTGAAGGGATCCTTGGCTGAAGGAGTACTGTCAGCTTCCTTCTCGGGTCACTCTCCTCAACATATGTGGACTCTGATCATAATCAGCCAACCTGGGCTTCTCTCCAGTATGGGGCATATGATGAGGTCACAGTTGCTGAAGGGGCTGAGAAAGAAGATTTTATTTCAGAGCCAGGGAAAGTAAGCCCATCAAATGCTGTTGCACACACATTAGGAGAGAACAGTTCTCTCCACTTCACTAGCACTTTCCAGCGTTTCCCTACTCCTTTGTTCAGTGACTCGCCAGCACATCTAAAATTGGAGGCTTGACGAGTGAAGAACAGAAAAACTAAAATATTTTCAAACAGAGCTATGGATTTTGCAAAATGCAAGAATCACTTTCCACAGAACAGCAGTTTATGATTATTGAGGCACAGAGGAATAGCACCATCAAGAACGTACCGTGCAGTAGCGCTTCTCTGACAGCAACTGCGCTGCAGCTCTCCCAGCTGTCTGATGTCATCCTGTAGTGGCTAGGGGTGGAGGTGGCTGAAGCTGACAGAAGAGAGATAATGCAGATATGCGAAACCAAAGGTACATAATTCACGCAGTTCCCCCATTCACTCTGGAATTAAAGTTCAGATGAATAGTGCAGCTCTATTCTGGCACAGAATTCAGGATATCAAATACATTTGATACCAGGAAATAATATGCTGCAACTTTGACCCAATTCACCACCCACCCAAGTCCATTAAGAAACAAATAAAACTGTCTAAATAAAGGAGTCTACTAATTGAGGTTAGGATTTCCAGAACCCAGAGAGCTAAAACTAATTAAAGGAGCCTCCCCACCCCCCGCATGGAGCAAAGAAACTGAAATGGCGAGGACTGGAATATCTTCTGCTTTGCACAATAGCACCATCTGACAAGTCAAACAGCTGTCCAAATGACCAAACATATGCACAGCTCAGTTTCAAACGACAAAACATAAACATTTAATTTAGAGGTATTTGAAGTATTATGTGAGCTTAAGGGAGATCCAGAGAATGGGAATAGAGGAAAACCAGTGTTCTGGCATTGGAACTGACCTTAAATGCCAACCAAAATGTATTTTGGCTTTTTGCATTCTTGAAGTAAAAGAATAAATAATAACTTTAAAAAATCAACAGATATGAAAAGTCTTTCCAAAACACTTATGGGGACACTTGGCCTCAATACTTTCCCCATGATTGTCAGTACCATGAGCTTTTTCATCTGTTTATTTTTGCAAACCAGTGTATTCATTCAAATACTAGCAGATTCTACTTTTTCCCTTTTGTTTCAATGGCTAAACAATCAAGTAATTTTTCTCTACTATTAGATTAAAAATTAGAGTAAGGAACAAAAGCTAAAATACAGTTCATGAAAACCTGCCAATGTTTTAAGTCATTAAATGGCACAGTAAAGTCTCTGGTTTACTAGGAAATGTCACCTGCCAGCAGCTAACATTGGGACCAAGTCTTATATCACTGTCCTGGCCAAACTATGACAAAGTAGAGAAATTGCTTATGCAAAAACAAGGACAATAAAAACAAAGGTTTTCTAAATTACTGTTGCCCGTGTCATTAAATTTCATATTGTGCATGGAATATAAATACATCACTTTGTTCTGCATGACAAGCAGAAGTGAGCATTCATACATTACTCAGCCACTTAATTAAGTGCCTGGGATATTTGCAGTTAGCAGAAACTAATAAGGGAATCACATTTAAATTCAAATCACTCCTCAGGGTAGCTGTCTGCAACATAAGCAAAGCTTACCGGGTAGATGTTCCACTAAATGCTCAGCTAAAAGCTTAGATTCACTGTATTTGTGAATAAAGAAGAATTCTACTTGTAATTAAAGGTGAGCATAAATTTAAAATTCTATTCTGGATTTTTGAATGATGTTTTCTTTCCCCTGTTTTAAATACCCATTTTGTCTATTACTTTGTCTAATAGAACAAGGGTATGATTTAGGACTTTGCCAGTGTAGAGAGGCGGTTCTATAAAAAAACAAATGACTACGCTGACCCTTTTCATGGCAGCCTTTCAACAAACCTGACAGTGACCGTCCCTGCACTGCAGACAGTAAACAACAAAATTATAAAGTCCCCATTCAGAAAAAGGCAAGCAGGAAACAAAGTGTTGGAGGGTCACAGGACGCCAAGAAAGGGGAGGAGAAGGGAGGATTGAGGAACGATTCACATTTTTACAACAAGAAGCCAAGAACCCAGTATTCCAAATTGTGAGGGACTGCTCTTCCCCTAGACACTCCCCAAGAGCGGGTTTATCTTCAGTCATTCATCTTTATAAATTTTAACTTTTCTGGACTAAAACAGTCCCATATGGTTTCAAATCTGCCCTCATCCTAAACAGCCTCCACACCAAGTGTCTTCAAAATTTCAAAGCCATCTGGACACTTGTGGTTCATATGACCTCTCACAATCACAGTTCCTCCTCACACAAAGTGAGATTTTTCATTTTCAAGAAACTAGACTCACAGACCCATAAGCAGCTACTAAGAGCAAAGGGAAAGGGAAACATGCTCTAACCCAAGATACTTATGGAAAAATGAATGGAAAGCATACATTCAGATTATACACTATTGTTCCTCTTCTCAAGAGATTACATAATCTCACCTATAATCATGCATCATTTTGCTACCAAAAACAATTCCTGAATTCCAGATTGCATTCCCAAGTAGAAATAAATCAAAGTAAACTTGAAGATTTTAACATTTTACTAAGAGTGAACATAACATTTTTGGTTAGAAGGAAATTTGGCATCTTCTGCAAGTCATAAAATCTTTGAAGCATAAATTCTGATCGTCACAATAGGTACTGTCACAAAGAATAACCTCAGATATTATCAAGGTACCATCTGGCATTATATCATGGTGGATGAAAAGGTGTAGGTTTAGGACTCCATTATTAAAAGTATAAAGACCAATATTCATACCAGCATCCAGATCAACACAAGACTTCATATTTAGGATATAGATGCAAAAAACAAAACAAAAAACAAAAACACACCATATTTTAGAGGATTCATATCAAATTCACTGGTAATACCTGGGAAGAAAACAAGAAGACTTAGTTTTTAACTGTATGTTCTTTAATACAATTTTAATTTTTTGCCTCTTGTATGTATTCATTTTGGTGGGGGATGGTAACTAGGTAAAGAAATAAAATTTGCCCACAGATATTCAAATTTTTCCCTAACCACTTCTCTGAAATAACTCATAGTGAGCACAACTTGACTCATGCATCCAATGAAATTCAGTCTACCATTATGAACAACAGCTCCTCAGTCTTCCAAGTGAAGTGCCTCCTGGGAAATGTCCTATTAGATCCACCTCATTCTTGATGAAATTGCTGAGGATCACCTCTTATATCTTATTTGAGTTATGAGTAGAACTATTTTAGACACTTCTATATTTAGGACAGATTTTAAGAGATACAGAGTCAAAAATGTTAGGGTATCTACTATCACAAAAAGCACCAAAAATCTGAGAAGATTTACACAATATTTTTGTTTATTCCTATTGTCATAGGCCAGTGTGTGAGTGTGCTTAAAGACTCCATTACATAAAAATGAAGGTCCATTGTGGAACTCAGGCATATTATTCTAGCACCTAGGACTCCTCCACATTAGCCAACAGATGAATTCATCAATCTAACCAAATTTCACTGATGTCTTTCAATCACCTTGTACCAGCTATTTGCAAAGGAAATATAATTTAATTGATGACTCTGGAAGAAAAGTTTGGTAAACACCACAGTAGACTGAATCTTTTTCTCCTATTTCTACTCTCTGTATATTCTATTCCTTTTATCTTGTGAATTTTCAGTAATTATGAGGAGAGTGAACAGTGTAAACCAAAACCTTAGCATTACATGAGTTTGGAATCAAACCCAACCAACCCACAACCTAAAACAGAGCCACACGATTTAGCCCAGCCTAGCTCAACTGAACAGAAATGTCCTGCAAACCTGTGGGTGTGAAATAAATCTTGTTATAATCTAATGATGTGTATGAGTGTGTGTGTGGGAGGAGCCAGTTGTTTGTTACATATCATTATTACAGCTGTAGCTATGTGACAGAGACATTTAGCAAACTCTGCTTCATTTGGTGTTTGTGAGCAATTATAATTTTAAAATATTGTCATGGAACATCATTTTCAGAAAGAGAACATATTTTGCCTGTATCGTAACACATTGCCATACTTTGATAAAATTTGAGAGAACTATGAAATCTAGTAAAATTTAGTAAAACAAAGAATGTTTTAGTAACACTAAGAATGATAACCTGAATAACACATCATTGCTTCATTATTTTTTTCAAGAACTCTCTTGAATAATTTTTAGGCTTTATTAAAGCATAACTGATGTTAAATAACATGGTATAGTCACCGTAAAATTTAATATTTATGAGGTTAATAATTTACGCAAATATTTGAAAAAGATTAAGAAAGACAATATCTATCTCAACTACTATAACTGGAAATAATGATCCAGAGACTGAAGGTTTTTCATCTATGAATTATCTGGGTTTTTTCCTTTTGTGCCTACTCCAGCACATTCATTTCACAGTGGGTTAGAACTTTCAACAAAAGATGAAGCAGAAGGCCCTGCTGACTGCTCTCCCGCCCCCCAGCAATCATGAATTAAATAATAAGCATTTAAAATATACTACCTAATTCAATCCTCGAAATATTCCTTTGAAGGCTTTATCTTTTTCCCCATTTATAAAGATTCTGAATCTTTTTGTTTTTTCCAGATTATCCAAGGTTGTTTCTTACTAATATCTGACAGAGTTGAACGGCTATGATTAAAACTAAGGGAACCTTGAGTGTATCCTGGTCTTCTAGTGGTCCAGCACACCCTGGGAACAGTCTCACATACATACTAAGGTCCCACGTTCAAGACCTGAGGCCAAGGGGAGCAACGAATATGAACAACTAAATCAAAATAAACAAAGTGCTGCTTCCTCTTCTCTCTTCCTGCTTGCTTGCCTCCGCTCAACTTCACTTCTGCCTGCAACTTTCCCTTTAAAAAACAAAACAAAACAAAAACATTAAGGGAGCCTTTCTCCAGAGTCCATGTTTTGTCTTCCACGCCAGATTTCATAATGTAAATTCCAACAATGTCAGTTAATAAAAGAGTCTTAAATCATGGGCTAACATTAAGATTAGTTATGAGTAAGAAATACTACCTACCTACACATAGAGCTTTTTGTAAGTTAGTCTTATTTTCTTAATTATCAACAATGAATTTTTATAATAATGTTTAATCTACATAAGAGAAAATAATTTAATAACATAAAAAGTATAAATAAAGAAGCAGGAAATTCATTTGAAGCATAAGAATCAATGAATTTCAAACCCTGAATTCACTACATGTTATAAATGATAAAAGAAGAGAATCAGTTTTCTTCAATATTCTAAAACCTTACATGGAAAAGATTAACTTCATATATAATATAATTACAGAGAAAACAGCTTTCAATTTTAGAGGTCATTCAGCTTAATAAGGGAATGGTTTTGGTTTAGCTAACATAACAAAGAAGTAAATTGCAAGAAACTTTCTGTACCTGAACTTTGGTCAACAATATCATCATCTCTCTTAACCTCAGATTCATTTGCCTTAATAACCAGAACAAGAAGAAATAAACAAACTCAGGATGTTTAATTTAAATTCTTATATAAGTAAACTAAATTTTAAGCCAACACAGAACACTGAGTTCCCACAGGGATTGAAGAACAGGAGCACTGTAGGGACTTGCACTGGAGACAACATTCACCACCTCATGAGCTCACTGGAACTGATGACACCTGCTCCACCTATTGAGTCAGCTGGTGGTGGGTGGGTGCTGGAAAGGGAAAAATGGGTGACAAATGCAATTTCCATGTACTAAAATATCTTCTGACACATTTAGCTCATAAGATATTTTTCTATTTAACTCTTCTGAGGAAAATTTGGACTAAAAATGTTTACCATACAGTTACGTTTTCTTTTTCAAATTAAAAAAAGCACAGAAGGGTTGAGATGTAATCCTAGTTTCTACTGCAATATAACTTAGAAATATAAAGGTATTCTGATTTTTCAATCCAATTTAAATTACATGGAGTATATTAGATTAACTTTTCTCCTAAGATGAATTTCTAACTTTGTCAGTGAAGAACCTTCAACCAGATGACAAATCAGCTTTAAGCAGACCTTAAAACAACCCATAATTTGAAGTAAGCACTGTCTTGCTGAAAGTGCAAAGACAGCTGCTCTCTTCTCTAACTTTACATATTGAAATTGTAACAGGTGAGACAGTTATTAGCACTGTCTCTTATTCAGTCATTAACATATGGACAGAATTATTAAAAATTAAATTATACCAGATATTGTTCACTCTCAAAATAATCATGGCAGTATTTGTATACTTCTCCAAGGGAAGACTCAAAACCAAAAGAAACCCAATCTTGGTCTTGCTTTGAACATCTTATTGAATAAGACTTTTGTGAGATCTTGAGGTGTCTATCTCTTTAAGATAATATTGAATGTATATATGCATATTATAGTGTCTATTTTAAGACTCACTTTGATTATTTTTCTCAACTCGCATGTTACATTAACTATTCTCAATAACCATTTTGTATTAAGTTGAATATATGTTAAACAATCAAATATCTTTAATAAATATCACTTTCATTTATATAAAAAGTACCTGACTTTAAAAAATTAAAATAAGCAATCAAAAATAATCAGGTTTAATCTATTTCATCGTTTGTCACTGAAAATATTAGCTAAACTTCTCTGAAAGTATTAACTCATCTTGTATGTGTATAAAATTCATTTAAATTTTATGTCAGTAACAAATCATTAATCATTTTGTTATTTGTTGTTTTACATAATTATACAATCGAGTCATCGCTCAAAATTTACAAAACAGTAACAAATGAAAATCTATCATAATCTGTGATCTGACACCTAAAGATACTTTTCAACGAAATTAGTTTAATGAATATGTATGTAAAATTTGTATTTGCATATGTATAAATGTTTATATAAAACTGATAGTATTCATTATATTCTGCTTTATAACATTTTCAATGTCTGTTCCTTGCTTTTATTTCCTGATGATTTGAAAGTCATTCTTATCTTAATCTATTCATGCTAGTATTTAGTGTACATTATTTTGTCTAGTTACCAGTGACAATAAATGAATATTATTCATTCCTTTAGCATAGCACTCAATGCATAGTACTAATCCCCAAGGACCCCTCCCCACTCTTCAGTCATTCAAATAAAATGTGAAAAGTTACTATTTTTCAATTACTTTTTATAGAATCATGTTTTGAAGTATAGAAATTTCCCCTGAAAACAGTATCAATTTATAAGATAGATCAACAGATAATGGTCTCTGTAGATGCAACTTATCCTTCATCAAGTCATGAATCTTATGCCATTATATGATTTCATTCTTTAGAGGATGTGAGAAATCTGAAATTATTCTTGTTTTCCTCACATACAGATATAGTTATTAGATCTGAGAAACTTTCAGCATATTAATATATTTTGACAAGAAGTATGAAATCAGTGAGATTACATTGTTCCTTTTCCTGAACTTATTTTTTATTCCTAGCTGAATACTTGTAGAATATTTTGAATTTATTTTTGATTGTAAAATAAAAATCCAACATGTGTGTAAAAACAAATTTCTTAAGTGAAATTTGGTATATGTTCAGGAAACCTCTCAATCAAAGGATACTACTAGTCTTTCTGATGTAGGACAGTGTGATGTTATTGTTTACTTAATTGTGACAGCTCTTTCATAAGTTATATTTTAAATAATAAATATCAATTATACACATATGTACCATACATATATACTTACATATATGTATAGACACATTTATATTTACATCTGTTTGATCTGTACCCCATGACACATATTCTCTCCTTGAGTTAGAAGAATCTCTCTCAAGCTTTTCATTGTTCTCAGAATCTCTCTCAAGCTTTTCATTGTTCTCATTGGTGTAATTTTCTAGCATTATGATAACCATTACTCGTTGTTTCAACTTCATAATTTCATGCATTGTGTATTTTTTTCACATTTTTAATTGAAATAACTTGGTTTATAATACTGCATAAGTTTCAGTTATAGAGATATAATTGAAGATATATATGTATGTGTGTATGTATATATTATATATACACATACATATCTATAAATAGATATATATTGTATCATAATCACTGCCAATGTGTGGTTTTCATCCACCACCATACAATGGATCTCTTTTTACCTGTGCTTTCCTCCCATCCTCCTTCCCTTCTGGTAACTACTATTCTGTTGTCAAAATCTAAGTTCGTTCTGTTTGTTGCTTGCTTTGTTTCTTTATCTTCCACATATTCATGAACTCATACAGCATTTATCTTTTTCCATCTGTTTTATTTTTACCTACCATTGTGCTAAATGAAGAATACATTTTTTCCTTATCTCATATTGCTTTCTACTCTTTAACCTTTTAGGAATAGAATTTTACATTTTTTTCTGTATATGTGTTCTGTTTCCTGAATATGTCTATTCTGTAAGAAAAAAAATTTCAAGAGAATGGGAAACAGGTATTGAATAAAGTTAAAAGTGGGTGTTTCTGTGCCCACAGACCTCAAAGACCACAAAAGAGAAATATATTTTTAAAACTTACCATACTCTCAATCAACATGCTCTTATCTATCTTTCTAAGCAAGGGTCTTTTTCATCACTTGTCTATCTCATCTGAGATTACATAAACTATGTTTCATATAGACTTATGTAGATATAGAAAGTGATAAGTAGGTAGGTAATAGCTTGTCACATTAGAAGTATTGAATGAATATGAATATAATGTTGATGCACAGAAGAAATTGTGATTTCAGACCACTATTGAATAACACTATCCTAGAAGAGAAACTTACAAACATTCAGCGATACTGATATTACTAATGTTACATATATTACTTTACTTGAAAGAACAACTAATAATTTTTTTAAACTATTCAGTAAAAGAAAATAACTGATATCATTTGATAGTTGCTAGACAATATTTTAAAAAATGAAAAACTAAAATCTAGATTAATAAATATAAACTTGCAGTATATAATAATTAATTGACCCATTAGCAAAAATCTAACATATATTCAGTGTGCATTTTAAAAAATTAATTTAAAAATGACTTAAAAATGTGTTCCTTGGACATAAGACCACTTCTATTTAATCACAATAGTCATAAGAAGTCCTTCACAGCAGAAAAGATTTAATTTTGTGTAAAAGCCAAGTTTGAAAACCATTTCATTTATAATTAAATAAATGCCACCAAGAACACAGACTTATATGTAATTTGCATTACATTAACAGATATATTTATCTCTTTTTAGACTATCAGCAACTCTTCACTAAGAACTTACTGTGAACATAACATTAGCATTACTCTGATAGATACATGAACAGTATTTTCTCTTGCACTCAGGCTGAGGTACAAATTCAACAGTCTAAAAATCGTATATTAATATAAATGAAAGAAATAATAAATCAGTGAAATACATTAATTAATTAATTTTCTCAAAAGAGGTAGTAGTTGGCAGGTAGACCAATGACCTCTACTATTTAGAACAGCTGGTTACTGGAATTCCAACTATAATTTCATTTGTTTTAAACTACTGATTTGTCCTTTTTTTTGTACTCAGAAAAACACACTTTTCCAGAATTTTTTCCAGAATTATAAGGATCTATGAGAGTTCTAGTATAGAAACAGACTATTTCCCTGTTAAGATATGACTACTATCAGTCTCTTGTATTCCTGATTAAATTTCAGGAAATAAAATTGTCTAAATTTAGAAATTCTAACACGGATATGTATATATTTTATTCACGTTGGTATGTTCTAAACCTATCATCTTAATGGCTTATTTCTTTATCTTTACAGGTATTCATCTTCACTTCATTTGTGAAACCCAGCACTGAGTATAGAAATATGGAAATCCTGTGAAAATCAAAATATGTTTCTCTAATACGATTACAACCAAACTCTGGTTCTATTCCTCCTATACATATTTTTGATCTGTCACTATAATTCTTAATTTATTTTTTTAAATCCAGTCCTATGTGAACAGTTAAAATTAATCCCCCTTCATTTACTTTTGGCCACAAGTAGTACACAGGTAAGTAGTTAATAAATACTTCAAAAATTAAATTTGGATATGATAGTTGAATGTAAATTTGAGTAACATACCTCAGTGGTATAATGAGATAGTTCTTAAACTAGCCTTTATTGTTCGAATGATAACTTAAATGGAGACAAATAATAACAACAGTATAATGTATATATGAATAAATGGGGAGAAATCTTAGTTATGCAATACCAGAAAGATCTTTTCTGCCATTAAGAGTAAGGAAAGCCCTTTAAAACTCACCTGCCTCAGTTGACAGACACAAATATTAAGTTCTTTTAGATCTTTCACAGTAAGCATTGGTCTATTTATAGATAAGGAGTCCTCCACACTTCTGACATTTCTTGTACTGTGAGTACAGAATAGCAAATAGATTTAGGTAAACCTAGAACTCTACAAGCTTTGATGAAATCTGTGTTGATGAGAAAAAAAACTCATAAAGGCTGAATTTTAAGGTATAAGTATTGCTCCAATGACTAATTCAGCATTTATATAGAAGACAATTCATATGAGAGACTAACAAAGAGACAAAACCAAGTCCCAAAATACTAATGCCCGAGCTGTACAAGGCCAGGGTCTCAGCAGTATCTCAGTAATCCATGCTTAGTAGTTAATTGTAGAATCACCAATATAGATTATTTCATATAATATACTCAGCTATTTCCACCCCTTTCTTTATTCATAAATCATATGTTGAACAGAACAAGCACTCCTTTTTAAAAATAGATTTTATTGAAGCAATAGTGCATTTTAACATTAACTTACTTTGGGGTACACATAATAGCAAATTTATATCCGCATGTGGCACTATAGGTTTACCAATATTTCCTTTTCTTTCCCTTCACATTACAGTTAATACCCTTTACCTCAGTTCCCCTCACCCCTCCCCTATCTCTTTGGTACTCTTTGACTTGCCTTTATTTCCCCCACCACTAACAGTCCATGGTTGTTTGGATGAGCTCTTTTTTTGAAGTCTAGAATTGTTTAATTTGTGTCATTCATTTATTTTCTATCTCTATACACATATGAGTGCTATCACAACATGTCTGTTTCCTCTGGCTTATCTCGCTAAGCATAATTCTCTTCAAGTCCATCCATATTGCTGCAAATGGCAGGATGTCTCCCTTTTTGATGGTCACACAGTATTCCTTTGTGTATATATACCACATCTTCTTTATCCACTCATCTGTTGATGGGCATTTAGGCAGTTTTCAGCTCTCAGCTATTGTGAATAATGCTGTAATGAACATGGGTTGCATATATATCTGTGAATAAGTGTTGTATTTTTACAATAAATAGCCAGTAGGGAATAACTGGATTATATGGAATTTCCATTCTCGATTCTTTGAGGAATCTCCATACTGCCATCCAGAATGGTTACACCATTTTACATTATCACCAACAGTGAATTAGAGTTCCCTTTTCTCCACATCCTCTCCAGCATTTGTTTCCTTTTTTTTTTCTTTGATGATAGCCATTCTCACAGTTGTGAAGGGCTATCTCATTGTTTTTTTTTTTTTATTTGCACTTGTCTAATGATAAGAGAATTAGAACATCTTTTCATGACCTCTTGGTCATTTGTATGCCATCCTTGGAGAAGCATCTACTAAGGCCATCAGTCATTTTTCAATGGATTGCTTGGGGTTTTTGTTGTCCAATTTTGTAAGTTCTTTGCATATTTTGGATACCAACTCCTTGTCAGAGGGTGTGAGAAGCAAATATCTTTTCCCATTCAGTTGGATGCCTTTTTGTTTTTATGTGAGTATCTTTAGCTGTGTAGGAGCTTTTTAGTTTGATGTATTCCCATTTGTTTATTTTGAATTTCATTTTCTGTGCTATGGAAGTCGTTTCCAAAGGTATCTCTTGTCTATGTCCAGCAATGTTTTGCCTATAATTTCTTCTATGTATTTTATGGTTTCTGGGCTTACATGTAAGTCTTTAATCCATTTTGAGTCAATTTTTAATTCATGATGCTAGTTTCAACCTTTTGCATGTGGCTGTCCAGTTCTTCCAGCACCATTTATTGAAAAGACTATTCTTGCCCCCTTGTAAGTTTCTGGCTCTTTTGTCAAAATGTAGATATCCATATATATGTGGATTTATTTCTGGGCTTTCAATTCTGTTTCTTTGATGTGTATTTCTGCATTATTACAATACCATGCTGTTTCAATTATTGTTGCTTTGTAGTAGAGTTTGAAGTCAGGGAGCATGACTTCACTATTGCTGGGTTTCTTTCCTGAGGATTGTGTTTACTATCCTGGATTGTTTGCAGTTCCAAATAAAGTTTGTGATTTTTCTGTCTATGAAGAATTTCTTTGGATTTTCATGGAGATAACACTGAATCTGCATATTGCCTTGAACAGTATGGCCTTTTATTATGTTAATTATTTTAATCCATGAGCATGGAATATCTCTCCATTTCTTCGAGTCAGTCTTCTATTTCTTTTACAATGTCCTGTAGTTCAAATGGTGTAGGTCTGTCCCTTCTTTGGTTAAGTTTATTCCAAGGTATTTCTTTTTTTTTTTTTTTTTTTTTTTTTTTTTTTTTTTTTTTTTTTTTTTTTTTTTTTTTTTTTTTTTTTTTTTTTTTTTTTTTTTTTTTTTTTTTTTTTTTTTTTTGGTGCAATTACAAATGATACTGTTTTCTTCAGTTCTCTTAGCATAAAGGAATGTGACAGATTTTTAATATTAATTGTGTAGCCTCCCATCTTACTGGATTTGTTTTTTCTATTAGCTTTTTAGTTGAGTCTTTGAGGTTCTCTATGTTTAGTATCATGCCATCTGTACTCTTGGTTTGACTTGGCTTCTGTTTCCCAGATGATGAAACTGAACTCTGGTGGAAAATTATTCTAAATAGAATTAGTGATGACTAGAGTTCTACCTTAATAATATAACACAGATTTTTGGCTTATCCCTCTATGAATCTGACCAGTGGCTTAACTACACAAAGGCTATTCTTGATGAATGGTATCGTTTAAGAATGTATGCAGAATGTCCACTGGGAATCGCTCCAAGACGTAGATCTAGAATATTATATACCAAAATAAATTGAGTATTATTAATTACTAAATGACCTATTTTTCCCTATCTTCATTTCTCAGTGGAATTTAATGAAATCATTGTAAGAAACCATAATATAGTCAAGAAGAGGCCAGGAATTCACATATATCTACCTGTTGTTTCTACAATTTCCCTTTTTTATGAGTCCTTTTGCTTCACTTTATTAAAGTGCTATGATTCATCATCCCCAAATATCTGTCATGTCAAATACAAAACTTTCTCTATTTGCATCCATTGACAAACACTGATAGTAAAACAACCTAACTTTTTGTCCCCCTCTCCACAACAAAGCCATTCCACAAATCATTCTTGACTCCATCCCCATAATATTGACCCTTCTTAAGTATACCACTCATACATCTGAAAGCCCAGACATTAAAATATATATATTTATCAAAGCAATCTACAATAATCAATGATCTTTGCTTTGTCCATAGGTAGAAATCATAAATAATTGGAAAAGTATAAGGTAGAATTAGTTAATGCTCTCTTGTAAAAAATATGCTTCATATTTTAGCAACTGTATCTTACAACTACACCATGTAACATTTAATTAGCCTAAAAGCCTCTTTGTATATTTAAATCACATTGGAAAAAAATAGGATCAGCTATATAACAATGGTTTCTACAGAACAACTAATGAGAATTTCTATGAAGGAATACTTGCAGTTTGTAAATATAAGATAATCTAAACCAAAGACTGATTATTTAGGCAATGGTTCAATTTTTTGTTATATTTAGACTGAATACAATTATTTTAAAATAAAAAGAATTTTACTTGAGAGTACAGAAGTGCTTTTATCAAAGAATTTTATTTATATATCATCTATTTTAATCATGGTATAAAACACTTATATTCAAGTAAATGAATGTTCTTATTTGTGAAAAATGTAAGGGACACATTTTTGCATCTAATAGCAATAAAAAAGTTAAATTATAGAATCTTTTAAAAATTAGCCATCAAAAATTAGTAATATCCTGATTATAGTACATCTATAGTGACACACTGCTATATTTTTTGGGAAAAGTCTGAGTAGAAAACATTAATTTTACCCAAAGTCCATAACAAGAAAACTCTAACTAGAGTCTAACATTGTAAGAAAAAAACAAAAAACAAATAAAACTAGAACACCTGAAACTACAGAAGCCCTCTACTGTATTTCCATGACACCAATTATAGAAATTCAAGAGAGTTTAAATTCCACCTTTGGCAATGTTATTTATAATATGTGAAAAATGCTTTCTCAAACCTTAGATTGAAATTTTGCTTCTCTTCAGTTCTTCTCATGGGCTAATACAAAAGTCTACAGGAAAAAAATGACTTGGACAATACATGTTATAGATTCTTTAGTATTTCCATTCTTACATTTTACACTCTGAGGCTCTTTTTAACCTTGTCTTTCCCCAGAGCAATACTGTTAGTTGAAGGCAATATTACACAAATTAAGAAGTTCATCTGAATTAGCAGAGAGCTATTTTCAATTGGCAGTTTTCTCAGTTCTGCGACTGTGTTTGTACTCAGTTCAGCTATCAACCATCACAATTCTGTTCCCTTGAGATACAGCAGATAGCTCTGTGTTTCTTAACAGAGACTTTCCAAAAAACTGACAAAGATCTCTCAGAGCTTTTTATCTTTTCCCCCAAATATCATTGTTATTTTTTAAGACAGTTTGTGAGCATTATTGTTTCTCAAAATGGACTCCATCAAATCACCCTGTCAGAGTTTTTTCAATAGAGGTTGAGTAAGGAAGGACAAGTACACAAACCAAGGCTGGAAATACATGTGCTCTTAACATAGTGCTGAGCTCTTAACAGTTATTCCGAAAATGCTAAATTAATAACACTCATTCCTCTATTTTAGCCACCAAAGAATCATAATCCCTGTTTTAGGAGTTTTTCATCTCTCTCTGTCCTTAACAATCTTCAAGAAGACTTTCAAAATGAGCAACATAGGCATACCTACAACCATATCTGTACAAATTTACTCTTGAATCATTAGCGTTTGGGGGACATTAATGTTATTTCTAATTACCAGTTTCAATTTATAATATTTATTTTAATACTTCAGGTTATTATATATTGCAAAGTGCCTTCATTTAGGTGATACAGAAGCACAGACACTCTTGAAATTTGAAACTGTTTTGTAAGTCATATTGGCATTCCTATTTCCCTGACACTCCCAACTTACTCCAAAATTTTCAGAGATTTCCCTGGAAGATCACAAAGGTGTAAAACCTGACCTAACTAAAAATGAGTCCCAGTACTAGGAGAATTAACCCTTTAGTGGAAGGAGGGCAGAAGATAAAATTTTTACAATTTTCCCTTCAAGTGACCCGTTAGCTGGTACACAAATGGAAGATAAAGTCCGAATTACATAATCTTCTCCTTGAAATTTGTCTTGGCTTTAAAGAACACAGAGAAATTTTGTTTTTGGTTTCCCATCTTTTAGATATTCACTGGCGTCAGTCTATATCTCATTGTGCTATTTATTTGTATTTCTCTGGTGGCAAGTGAAGTAGAACATTTTTTCACGTGTCTATTGGAAATCTGTGTCTTCTTTAGAAAGCTGTCTATTCATCTCCTCTGCTCTATTTTTGAATTAATATTTACTATTATGTTATGTAGGTTTATGAACTCTTTATATATTTTGGAGATTGAACACTTATCTAATGTATATTGTGAAAATATCTCCTCCCATTTAGCATGTTGCCTTTTTATTATTGTGGTTTTTTTCACTGTGCAGTAATATTTTATTTTGATGCAATCCTAATTGTTTAATATTATTTTAGGTTTCTTTGCCATGGGTGTCACTTCCCCAAAGGCATCTTTGAGGCTGATGTCATGGATCATTTTTTTCTATTCATTTTATGGTTCCAAGTCTTATATCAAGGTCTTTGATCAATTTTGAGTTAATTTTTGTGTATGGTGCTAATGAGTAATCTGTTTTCAATTTTTCCAAGTGACTCCAGTTTTCCCAGCACCATTTATTGAATAGACTTTCCTTCCTCCATTGTATGGACTTTGATTCCAATGTCATAGATTGATTAATTGCCCATATAGGTGTGCCTTTATTTCTGGGCTTTCAATATTTTTCTACAATACACAAGCACAGACACTCTTGAAGTTTGAAACTGCTTTTTGTATTGTTTTATCTTTTTTGTTTCAGTACTGTGTTTATTTTATGACAGTCACTTTGTAGTCTACTGTAAGTTCAGGGAATGATTCCTCCATTTTTCCATGTTTTTTGTTCGTAAGATAGCTCTGGATATTTGAGGTCTTTTGTGAGCCCACATACACTTTAGTATATCATTCATTAGTTCTTTTGAAAAATATCCCTGGAATTTTGATAGAAAATAATCCATTAACTTTTGTTTATACTTGAAGGGCTTTCTCTATTAAATTTTAATAATAAATTGCAAGGTAGAGCATTCTTGATTAATAGCTTTTATCTTTTATATTTTAAATATGAAATACTTATTGTTGCATTTTAAATATGTCATTCTATTCTTTCTGACCTGTAGGATTTCTGCTGGAAATTTTGATCATAGTCTGATGGCTATACCTTTGTAGGCCATGTTCCTCTTTTTTCTTGCAGTCCTTAGTAGATTTTCATTTCATAGTTTTAGTATGATGTGTCTTGGAGTAAGTCTTTCTGAATTTAGGAACTTGAGTGCTCTGTTCACTTCTTGGACTTTCATGGTTAGTTTTTGTGACAGATATGGCAAGTTGTCTTCTATTACTTTAAATAAATTTCCTCCTCCTTTCCTCTCCCTCACCTCACCTGCAGGTATTCCAATTATTTTTCTGTTTTTCTTCTCATGGTACCTGATATTTCTCACATTTTTTTTTCACTTTTCTTCTAGCTTGTTTCTCAATCCTCTTCCATGAGGGTTACCTCTGTTTTTGTTTTCAATTTCTGAGATTTATACTGAAATATCAAACCTGTTTTTTGAAACCTCCATGATTTTCTTTAATATGTTCATGTATTTTTCACATTTATCAGTTATTTGGGACTTTAGAATCTCAATCTCTTTGGTTAAGTAGTTTTTATAACCTCTCACTTCTGAGATTTAGTATTTGCCTTTTAGTAGATAATTGTGCATCCTTCAGTTCATTCATCTTTCTTTATAAGTATTGCTATGAATTCTTTATCTGTTAGGCTACCCCAATGTATTCAGTCTCTTCAGTTGTCAATGTCCAAGGGTTGGGTTTTTTTTTTCTTCTGTTCCTTTGCTTTGTTCTTTATATTCTGCATCTGAGTGAGATCATCCAGTACATTGCTTTCTCTTTATGGCCTATTTCACTTATCAGCATCTCCTAAAGTTCTGTCCATGTTATTGCAAACTATAGGACTATATCTTTTGTAGGGCTGTGTAGTATTTCATTGTGTGTATATACCACTTCTTTATCCATTCATCTGATAATGGGCACTTATGTAATTTTCAATTTCTGCCTAAACGGTATAGCTAGGCTCTCCAGCACAATGTTAAATATCAGTGGAAAGAGTGGACAGGTTTGCCTCATTTCTGATCTTAGAGGAAATGCTTTCAGTTTTTACCTTTGAATATGATGCTATGAGTTTATCATGTGTGATTTTTATGTTAAGATAGGCTTCTTCTATCCCATTATATAGAATTTTTATCATAAATGGGTGCCAAATCTTATCAAATGCTTTCTCTGCAACAATTGATATGATCATATGATGATCTTTCCTTGTTTTGGTTGGTGTATAGTAATAGATTTGTGTATGTCAAATCATCCTTGCTTCCTCAGGATAAAGTCTACTTGGTCATCCACTGAGATGATCCTTTTAATGCACTGTTGGATTTAGATGGCTAATATTTTGTTGAGGAGTTTTGCATCTATGTTCATTAGAAATAATGGTCTCAATCTTCTTTCTTTGTCTGCTTTTTAATGTCAGTGTAATTTTGGTATCACAGAAAGTATTCGAAGTGTTCCCTATTTGATTTTTGGAAAAGTATCAGAAGAATAGGCATTAATTGTTATCTGAAGATTTGGTAAAACTCACTTATGAAGTTATCTGTCCTGAGCTTTCGAAGAAGGGGAGTTTTTTTATTACTTCTTCAATTTCCTTGCACATGATGGTCTGTTCAAATTTTTCATTTCTTCCTGATTCTGTCTTTGTAGGCTCTGTTTCTAAATATCTGCCCATGTCCTCCAGGCTGTCCAATTTATTGACATATAGTTCCTTATGATGCATTGTATTTCTGTGGTATTCAAAGTAACTTCTCCCCTTTCATTTTCAATTCTAGTTATTAGAGTTTTCTCTTTTATTCTTAGTGAGGCTAGTCAAAGTTTTGTCAATTTTATTTTTTCAAAAATCTTGTTTTTGGTTTCATTGCTCTTCTTAATTTTCTTTTCTATTTCTATTTTGTTTATTTATGGTTGAATTTTTATTATTTCCTTCCTTCTACTGACTTTTGGTTGCAACTGTTCTTTTTTCTAGTTACTTTAGGTGGAGGGCTAGATCATTTGTTTGCAATTCTTGGTATAAACTCTCCTAGCACTGCTTTTGCTGCACCCCATCAGTTCTGATGGCTCATCTTCATTCTCATTTATCTCCAAGTACTTTAAAATTTCTCTTTTAATTTCCTCTTTTACCAGGAATCATTCAGAAGCATGTTGCTTAGGCTCCACATATATTTTTTTTAATTTTCCAGATATTTTTGGTGGTTTATTTCTCGTTTTATGTAACCATGATCAAAAAAACTTGGTATGACTTCAATGTTTGTAAATTGGTTGAGACATGTTTTGTTTCCCAACATATGGTCTATCTTTGAGAATACTGAACATAATGTCAAAATTACTATAGCTCTAAAAATATACCTTCAGGACATAAATATGTTTAACGTGAACATGAAAATATATTCAGCATCTCTTATTACCACGGAAATGCAAAACTCCAATGGCTATTATCCAAAAGACTATAAGCAACAATTGTTGGGGAGAATGTGGAGAGAAGAGATATCTTACACACTACAAAAACCTAAGTGTCCATTGACAGATGAATAGATAAAAGAAGTTGTGATAATATACACACCATGGAATACTAATTAAATATACAATAGATGAAATATTGCTGTTTTCAACATCATAAATTTATTGTCCTTTTATGATCAGTAAAATGTCAGACAGAAAAAGACAAACACTATTTGAGTCTATTCATATGTGGTATATAAAGAAAAAAAACCAAACATGAGACAACATGACAAAAATAAATTTTAAAATGTTTCAATGTCTCATTTAAGTGCTACAGTTTTATTACTATTTTTTCAAGTTTGAAATCTGAATAATTATTCTACTTGCATTTTCTTGTAAACTTTAGAATCAGTTTTTCAATTATTCTGAACTTAGATGAATATTTGGTTTCTTCTTGTGTATAAACAGCATATCCTCTATTTAATTAGGCCTTAAATATTTCTCAATTAATGATTCACAGTTTGCAATGTATATGATTTTTTTTAAAGAGGAAGGAAGGCAAGCAGGAGCAAAGAAAGGAAGATAACGGGCAAAAAGCAAAATAAAGAAAGAAGAAGCATTTATTTATTTAGTTGTTCATTTTAGTTGTTCCCATTGCCCTCCTCTGAGAATCCTATCCTTGAGTTATATATATACTCTATTGCAGGCAAAGAATTGACATGTGAGCTACCAGGGCATGCTACAATGGATAATTCTTGAATATTTTTGCTACATTCATTTTCAGATATTGACATTTTTATGTAATAGTAAATGATACAATTTTGAATTTCATTTTCTATTTGTTGATTAAATTATAGAAGTACAAATAAATTTTTTCATTTACATATCGAGCAAACTTATTGATTATAATAGTTTGTTACAGATTCCTTAGGAATTTCTCTATATACAATCATGTTGTCTCCAATGGGCTCATGTATCTATGTTCATGAGAAATGATTGACCTATAATTTTTCATCTCATAATCTCTTTGTCTAACTTTTGAATCAACTTATTATTTACAATCTTGTTCTAATCTCTGAGTTTGTTCAAAAGGTATGTTACTTCTTTCCTTAAATAGGTAAAAGGAAACCACTTAGTCCCAAGAAAATGAAATGATGGTTAATAATAGATATAATTGTTTCACAGATATCAGAATATACATGTGGGCTTTGACATCTTCTTATTATTCTTCTAGAAATTTAATTAGTAGTCAAATTTACTAGCATTTAGCTATTCATAATCTTCTCTTACTGTCTTTTTGATGTCAGCAAGACATGAGCTAATGTTCTCTTTAATTCTTGATGCTGGTGATTTAATTTTTGTTAATATTACTAGGGTTAGATCAATTTGTTAATTTTTAAAAAGCCAGTAGATTTACTGTTGATTTTCTTTAGTGCAATTTGAATTTTCTGGTATCATCCTTTGCCCTGTGTCTTTATATCTGAAATGTTTCTTTTATTTAAAAAAAACACATTTATTTAAGTTCAAATTTAATAATCTTTACTCAGAATATTTAGTGCATTTAAATAAAGCATAAATACAGTTTCAGTTATATCTACCCTATTAATATCTTTTTTCTAGTTAGTCCATTTACTTTATGTTCTCTCTCAACTTCTTCTGGAAAAGTAAAATATTTTTATTAGTAATTTTGCTTCTTTGAACTAGCATGCAGGTTTTTCTTTTATTATTCTCATAGTGATTGTGCTAGATGTTACAAAAATACATTATTGATTTATTGCAATATAATAAAATTTTTATTATTACTACTTTCCTGATAGCACCTGGAAGCAAAGAACTTTTGAATTACAGTTGTCTTCTATCTTTTATATGATTATACTCATAATTTCCATTCTATATGTATATATATGGTAGAACAATTATTTTAAGTAGTCTATAGCATTTTATACTTATTTATCGTTCTCATACTTGGTGTTCTGGACTCAATGCAACACTTCAATTTCCATCTGAGATCACTTTCTCATTACACTTTTTAAGAAAAAAAACTAATGCTTTTATTTTTACTTTTAAAGCTTTTATTTAATTTTTATTGAAGCAATGCTGCATTATAAAATTTTGTTAGTGAAGTGTGCTTCTTTATAAATGAACATCTGCATAAACAATATATGGTGCAGTACAGAATTAGAATTACCCTTTCTTTTTAGTTTATTTTTAGTGGAAATGTCCTGGTAACAGTCTACCTCAGCTTTGTCTTGAAATTTATTTTACCCTCTATATTTTTTGGATATACAAATATTAGCTGACAGTTAATATCTAGAAATATCATCTAATCTTTTTCTTACCATCATCAATTCTTGGAAAGAGTCAGTTTTTTCTAAGATTCCTCTAAAAGCACTGTGTCCTTTCTTTTCTGAATGTGTCTCTTTTTCTTTTTATTTTTAATCTGAAAAGTTTTACTATGTTAAGTCTTGTGTTTGTCCTGTCTGGGATTTGCTGAATCTTTTCAACTGGAAGGTTTATACTTTGATCAATTCTTGAAAATTCTCAACTATTTGCAACCTGAATTTTACCTCTGACATATTATCTCTTTCTGGAATTCCAACTTAATAGTATTAAGAAATTTTAGTATGCACATATATCTTGTATGCTGTTTTATATTTTATTTCTTTCTGATTTTGTATTCTCTATTGGCCACCTTGAATTAACTCATCCTTTGTTCTACTGTTTACAATTTATTACTAAATTCTTCTTTTGAGTTCTTTAGTACTGTACAATATTTTTCAACTATAGGCTTTCCATTTAATCATTCTTTCTAGATTTCAGTTTCATTGAAATTATCTCTTTATTGATTTTTTGTTCACATTTCTTAATTTTTAACATTTCAATCATAATTAAATTTCTTTGCCATTTCTAAGTCATATTAGGTCTGCTAATAGTGTTTGAGCTTCTAAATTTCAATGTTTTTTAATATGCATCAATACATTTTTTTCCTCTGAGTGCCAAATATTTATTTTTTATTATTTTCTACATATCATCTGTAAAATACAAAAAGGACAATAAGTGTTTCTATCAGAGTTTTCCATCCTTCTGGTTTGTAAAGGTGTCAGGTGTTGATTATATCAAATAATCAAGGAATTAAGCTGACACAGGGCATGCTTACAGGCTTAATGAGACTCCATCTATATCAGATTTACTCTGTTCTTCTGGTGTGACCTTTCCATTTTTTTACTGAGAGATTTGTGGGCATTGTTTCCTTTGCCCTAAAACAGGCAGATAATTGAGTTCTATTTCTCAGTTTCCAAAGTTCATGCTCCATAGAAAATTTCAAAATCTGACAGATGGCATGAGGAAGAGTCTAGCAATGTACTTAAAGCTATCTACTTCCCCAGTAGTTTGTGCAAAATAATATTTCACTCTTTCTTTTGGCTTGATTCCTCTATTCCCTGTGATTCCTCCAAATTAAAAAAAAAATTCTGTTTTTTTTTTATTAAGGCCCCTTAAATTTCTAAATTGTCACAATATTTATATATGTAACATTTAAATTTTTTCTGATCTTTCTTTCTTCAAGTAGTGTCTCCTTGCCCAATTTAAAAACTTCATTGTACTTTCAAAATTACCAGATTGTCTAAGTGGTTACCAATGACTAGTGATCATCAGTTCATTCTGGAAAGTTGCTCTACACTCCACAATTTCATTCTACCTTCACTAAATTCGAAATTCTATCGTTACCCCTCAAAATAAAATTATTTGAACATATCCATCTTTTTCTGTTTATAGCAAAGAGTATTCATGTGCCATCAACTGCTACACACCCTTAGAAGTAGAAATCCTCGAGTATAAAAGAAGTGTTACTAGTAAATATGCTAGAATAATAACTACTCCTGGAAAATAGGAGATATGATCAATCGAAGTGTTTTAAGTATTCTTTTTAAAGTCAGAAATAAGGAAGAAAAAGTCCTCTATGATCTAATATATTCAATATTGATAGAGTAGTCCTTGCAAACCACCAAGAAAAAAATAACTTCAAGTTAAAGGACTGTAAATGAATCACAGAACTGTCATTACTTACAGAAAAAAGAATTTACTACCTGAAAAACGCAATAGGATATACAGTCAAAATATTAGAATCAGTGTGCTGTGCATTTTTCCAATAAACCATTATCTCATGAAAAATTTCACATGATACATTCTTAGAAATTAGGAGACAGCAATAGGAAAACTTTAATTTTAAAACAGATGCTACTTGACGTTGAATTTGGGGCACTGCAGACTAGATAGTATTGGAAATGATCTCCCGCCAATACTATAAAAGCTATATGATATATAAAGTTTAACTGCTCAAAAGTATTGAAGTGTCTCCTATAAGGCAAGACTTGACAGAAGATAGGCATGACAGGAGATAAGCATTTATGGGAGAATATATAACCCTACCAGAAAGTAATGATCTCTCTGGGATAAGAAGACAGGCTGGCATTTGACACAACCAAAATGAGTACAAATTGAGGAGTAAATTCCCAGAGAAAAAGGAATCACAGAGATTTGGAGGAGGGTAGGGTGTGTTGACACTTACCTGAGGCATGAGGAAACCGCACATAATATGGGGAATTACATGTATGAGTAATTTCAATTTGTAAAACAAAGTTACTACAATAAAATTCAAAAATAAAATAAAAGTAATCACAGAAAAGTGAGTCCCAAAATCTAACTCTAAATTCTTCTGGATTCATTGGCTAACTTCTAAACCACACATGGATTTGCTGTACCACAATAAACCTAGACCAAAAAACAAAGAAGTTGTCATGAAGAGAAAGAAGGTCTACTCTTTTGAATTTAATATGTATCACCCTAGCCAATGCAAATGTTATTAAGGTTTGACAAATATAGAACATAGATTTTTATTATATAATTATTTAAAATTTTGTAATTGTTGGAAAACTTTCAAAAATATTAAAAAAATGACAGTGTGGGCAAAAAGAAATTGTATAATATATTGGTCATTGTCTCACTGGTACAGTTTTCTCAAGGTAAAACAGGAAAATGTTAGCTCATCCAAATCAACTACCAAAAAAACTCAAATGAAGTATAATACCTATATGTACTGCTAATTTTTTAACTTCTACAGCAATAATCAAATAATTATGTATTGATGACCTGCTTTAGGGAAAATCTAAATCTGCAGAAAATGCATATTAAGAGAAAAGAGCATAAATTGAAACGATGCATAAAATTCCTTTGAAAATTCAAAGGAAAAACACATTACTTCTTATGGTGAAAAACTGATGGAAGAGCCAGTACTTTGGTGTTTAAGCTAAATTTTCCAGAATGCTTGAATTTAAGTAACATGTGATGGGGGATGGGGAGGAATGCTATACCAGCACTTATAGACCTTTCTCACATCTCCCTAACAACCCAGAAGAGAACCTTAGCTCTACAAAAGATTTTCATATCTCTGGTTCACAGAAAACCTAAATTACAAAAGTTTTTAAAGTTACTAATTTAAGCAACTTTTCCTCAGCTTATCACCTCATAGCTATATAAAATATACAATTTTGTGTCTACAAAACATTGGTTAACATCTACCAAAAAATCTATTTAATGCCTCCAGAAATTATCAATAATTCTACAATATTTTGATTTTAGAGTTGTTCTACTAGAGCTGTGAAGTCATTACTACTCCTACTACAAGACTCAAATGCCAATCTTAACAAAAGTTGGTCAATAACATATGTTCCTACATGAATGAGAGAAAATTTCTGTCAATAAAGATGACAAAATATTGTTGGGTCTTCCTGTGTACTTTAAAACCTATACACAATTCATCACATTGAAGGGTGTAGCTTTCTCAAAGTTCAAAGAAAGCACATGTGAACAAAGATAAACAGCAATGAGTTCAACAAAATTTAAAGCAATGATTGTATGTGGTGCAGAGCTGTCTATCCTGTGAGACAAATGGTACATGTGTAAAAGAACAGAATTGCCGGTACACAGATAGTTTTGAGCACTTTAATTAGTATTATCTAAATTCTTTACTTCATTATTTAAAAAAATAGTAGTAGATTCCAAAACAAATACCTGGATTACAGATTGACACCAATTTCTTTGGTCTTTGAGGAAATGCTAGCATCTACACAATTTGCTCATACAGAATGATGTCTAAACATCTAGTTCGAGATATTCAGCAGTTAAAGACTGCAAAATTTGTGAGTAAGGCTGTCCTTAAAAGGACCTTATTTTGTATAAACTAATAATCACATAATACTTTATTTGAAATAAGCAGAGAAATTATAATGTTGAGTCATAAATGGAAACTGCAATAGGAACAAGTGCAAACTAATCAAATGCTTGTATTTATTCAGTCTTGAATAAAGTAAATATTCATCATATTTTTCATAATCCTATGAAAGTAAAGACATACATAATATGTACATATACACATTTATACAATAGAAAGTCTTGCTGTTTAGTTCCACACTAATGGAGAAATAATAAAGAAACCCTTAGACCTCAGATAATTCAATTTCATTAATATACTATTGGGTTTGGATGTGCACTTTTGAGGTCAATGCACGTTTTACTGATATTGTACCAATCCCATTCAAGGATTCAAAGATATCAATGATCATGTCATTTTCCTATTTAAAAACCCTCAATAATTCCATTTCAACTTTCTAGCAAATGGATTTCAAAGATTGCAGATCATGCAAGTCTCCTAGTGGTCTCATATAATCTGACTTTTAAATATAATCTCCCATTGTCCCATTACAGCAAACAAATTACTGAAATCAAAATTGTCCAAAAGTTCTCTATTTCCCTTATATCTCCCCTAACATTTGTCAGTTATTACCTGCACTTCAAACACTTTTTTCTCTTATCCTAACTTATGTCTTTTAACAGCCCTCCATGTTTTAGACTAACCTATTCCAATTTATTGTTTATACTACAGCCAGATTAGATTGACATTAAATTATTCAACCATGTTAATCTCTTATTCAAAAATATGAAAATTAGTCTCTCAAAATTTGAAGATAAATGGACTTTTTATAATATATCTAATAATATTTTAGTATATGAAGCCTTTTTATTCTGTTTCAATTTGTTTTTCTACCTTAGGAAATAATTAAGTCCAAGGATAGCTCCTAAAAAAATTATATTTAGTATAGATTTATTAAATTAATTTATATAAAGCTCTATAGAAATTAATTTGTAGCTCTTTATCAGTTGTGCAAAGTCAAAAAGAGAATTAATAATATGTACTACTTAATAAACTAAAAAGGAGAGATATTATATAGAAAAAATCATCATATCTTACAGATGTTCATTCCCATTAAGTTTTATATACTAGTGCATAGAAGTGTGAGACTTATGTTACAATTACTGGCATTTCAATTGGTTATTCAGTGTCTAAAAATTCAACTCCATATTCATATACATATATATATCAAAATTGCATGAGTGTACTGAAATAGTTTTGAAAAATATTTTGGTGTGTTTTACTATGAAATACTGTCATGTAAAATTTATATTTAAGTTAATAAAGTTATTAAGAGTTAACTGACTTATGTAACACTACTTGCTTTATTATAAATGGAAAATATGGCTAATCCACCTCCTTACCAAAGCCACGTCATGAATAGTTACACCTTCAGATCCGTATTCATTATTGACACTGATAGTACCCACAGCTTCTATTGTTTCAACTATTATGACTCAGTAAAACTTACCTATAAGTCAGAAAATCAAAGAGACACCACAGGGATAGCTTCTTTCTGTGCATATCTGTGGTTTCAGCGGGAAACCTTGTAGGATGGATGATAAATCACTCATATATGCACATGTTTAAAAGCTGATTCTGGTTGATGGCTGAGACTTGAGCTGGTGCTATTGAACAAACAGTTATAAATAGCCTCTACATGTGGTTGGGTCTTCCTCAGAACATGGTGACTGAATTGCAAGGTTAAATGTCCTGAGACAGAAAGAGAAAGGATTAGGTAAAAGCTGTACCATTTGTTAACCTGGACTTGGATGTCACAAAGTATCCCACCAGCTCCATACTATTTATAGTGATAGTCACTCATTTTCCAGGAAGAAGTAGATTTCAAGTCTTTGTAGGGATTCTGAAAGAGTCTGTAGAATCAGAAATATTGCTATGGACATTTTTTAAAAAATACACAATAATCAAAGTCTTAAGTATGAAAGAGTAATTAGTGAATTCACTACTTGTATTCCTCCTTACTGTATAACTTATCGCTGCATTAAAAAAAAAGAACACTAAAGCTCAGTTGCATTCATTAACATCCTCAGTGAGTTGAGTGAGTTGTCATTGATCTTCTTGAGACAGGGGATCCCCCGATCACCTGGACTGATTCTTCAAAGACCACAGAACATGTCCAGACTATAGTCTATGGCAATGGCAATAGTGATGGACAGAAACAGGTGGCTTTATAAGACCTAACATTGAACTGCACACCTTCATGATGACCACATTTCACTTGATAAAGCACCTGGTAAGTCTCAAAATGAACTGAGGAAAAATATTCTGTCTCTGGTAGGAATAATTACAAAGTCATTTGGAAAGGATATATATGGAGGAGGGTCCATAATTGGGATAAAAAATGCAATCTGTGTAAGTACTTCCACCCAAGAAAAATAGTATAAATAACAGTAGCAGAGACATTGGGATATCAATGAGTTTAATTATACTATGGTATTTATATTATGCTTATTTGTGAGGAACTGGATAAGGAGACTGAACATGGCACATGGATGTTCAGAGGAGTCATCTATTTACCAGCCTGCTAAGCCAAGCACTTCTAACTATAAGAGTAGCTCCAACATGGGAACGTTCATAGGAAATCTATGAGAAGTTGTCTGTTTTCTACAGCCACCACCTCACTGAGTTTATGGTCATACATTCAGTGGTAGAAATGGGCCCATCACTGACGAGCAGGGATCATGGTAGAGAAGAGATGAACACCTACCAGAGTAAAGAAAAGATCAACTACAACTGTAAAGCATGTTTGTATTTGTCTGATGGCATCTGACCACAGAATGATCCTCAGAGAATAATAGCTTCTTTTCATATTAACCTTTCCAACATTGCCCAATTTGCTTACTATTTTTGGCAACTCTGAACCAAACCAATATACAGAAGGGGATTCTGGAAATGTAGTTCACAGCTAAGAAGCAAAATACACTGTAGCACTTATCAAAGTTAAGCACTTCTTTTTATACAACACAGTAAGCATAATTTTATTTATAATAGATATTACTAATTAAAGTAGAATGAAGAATGCTAACAAAATATTTCACAGTTGCATTTTTAATGGAGAAATAAGGAATGGAAAATTGCTCTTACAATTTCAAAACTTAAAAATTTTAGACCCGCTTCTAAAATTAAAAATACTTCCCCTTATTGGAATGTTTTGTAATGTTTAGGACATAATGATGTGATGTTTAGAAAAAATGAATATATATATATTTTTTTTTTTTTTTTTTTGCCTCTTAGAGAAAATGTCATTGAACTTTGGAACCTTCTGAAGTTTTGGGTTGACCTTGATTTTTTTACTTCCTTTCTATTTGTATTGTTCCTCTTGGAATTCATAAAAATAATAAACTACTTAACCTGATTTCAGAAAAGGAATAAATTATAAAGGTCTTGTCATGTATATATGGTAATATTGTTGTTACACACATTGTAATCCTTACGTTCAAATTCGGTTTTATTCGAGGAGAGGAAAAAAGAAGAAACCCCAAGTACCTTGTTGCTTTGCAAATTCTCAAAAATTCAGAGGCTGTGAGGATCTGAAAAGCTGCCAGAAACTTTGATTTGTTTTGTAATCTTTAAGCTCTTGAAAAGGACCTTGACATTCTGCTTACCTTCTCCATTTCAGATACTTATTAAACATCAGACTTTAATGACTTTCTAACTATCACTGTAAAATTACTTTGCTCATCCTTCTGATGTCACAGCCTTTATCATATAATTCTCCCCTTTTCTTATCTGCTCTAGGGTGACATTGAGGGCACAGACATCAAAATCCTTTTTTGTTTTCTATTTCATTCCCTGGACACACAGTGCTCCTTTCAGCATCCTTAAGTTCCCTCAGATTCACAAAACTGCCCAGATTGTAAGTCATCACCTAAAAAAGAAGTCATTTGGTGAGCTGATTTTCTCTTTCAACCCACAACGCATACAAAGCACCTGATTATATACTCGTGTGGCCTAGTAAACTGCAGAGACGTGATGGCCACTGAGGAGCCTCTGCACTTCACAGTCTTGATTTCTTCATCCTTTCATTTGCACTCCTCTAAGAAAAATAATCTTTAGGATGAAGGAATATTGCAGGCATCTCAAACTGAACTCCTCTCTCTCCCCCATCCCCCCACCACTATAACATACCTGTCAGTTTCATCCTACCCTCATACAACACCTCTTCCTTGAAATCATTCACACAAATCTCTTACTCATCCATCGAACCTTTAAAAGAAACTGTTTGAATTTAGTAAGCTCTTTTCATATATTTTTCATCCTCTCTGGGAAAGGATTTTATTGATCCACAAATGTCATGACATTTCCAAGATGATGGCAGTTAAAGAATTTTTAACATTGGCAAGACTTGGTTTAGGACAAAACAGATGACAAACAGAAAACTGGTGATGATACAGAGTCCACATCACAGAATATAAGAGTATAATAGAGCACATGTGTATGTGCCAGGATGATTCAGTAATAGATGAACCTCTTAAAGTAAAATGGAGCTAAGAATGAAGTCATTAGGAAGCAAGGGTATTCTTCAAAGAAAAATAAAACCACCACTAAAACTGCCAATGAAATTTTTAATTTGGACCAGGCATTTTACACCATAGGCAATAATTATAGTGGAGTTTGTTTCCACATTGTATGTAATTAATTTGTACATGGATAATTATTTTGTATTATATTAAGCAAGGTTCATTATTTTTCCATATTGTAAGAAAACGGGATTTGTAAGTAAGGCAGTGGAATGGGCCATTACATTATTAAAGAGAGAGAGAGAGAGATAGAAAGAGAGAGAGAGAGAGAGAGAGAGAGACAGACAGACAGACAGACAGACAGACAGACAGAGACAGAGACAGAGAGACAGAGATTTTCATTGGGGAGATTTTGTGCCTAAGATAAATCAAGGAGACAGAGGAAAGATGATGAGATGGGAGATTGAAAATTTACTGGAGATATTAGAAAGAGGTTAAAAAGTTGGGACTGTACAGTAAAATATAAGAGGGAAAGCTTATGTCTACAAAGAATGATATTTTATTTTGTTTTATATTTCCCTGAGAAAAATACATATGAAAGTATTCTTGATCATAGTTTTACTGGTTTATTGGCCAACATGTGGATAGAAAGCATATAAAAGCCGTGGATCATCTTGTCATCCATGGATTCAAGGAGTAAAACTTCTTTTCCTAGAATAATAACACATGTCTTTTCTTGACAAAGATTGGCCACTAGATTTCCTTGCAATGTAGTTTAGCTAGGTCAGTCAGAAAATTATCTCACTTTCCCATGTCTATCGTCAAGTATTTTCAGTGAATAAGCAGCCTTGATCACCAAGTGAAGCAAAAAAAATAATAATAATGAGGAGGGGAGAGCAAAAGCAAAGAATACCACTCTAATCAAGTCTGCTTTTTAGCTGAGACTCTTACCTAAATAATATGAGAGCTAATTTGCATTTTCGAAATGATGTGATATAGAAAAATCGCCTAACATTTTTTCATTGTAATATAGATGTCAAAGCAATGTCTCAGCTACAGCTAACGATTGATTTCAGAAAGTGAGTATGTTCCATCGCAATACAGTTACCATGGTTATTTAATTTAGCTCTATTTTTCAGTTTTGAAATAAAAGAATATATGAATGTGATATCAAGGCCAAATTTAACTTATTGGTAAAGGTGAATTACACAACCTGCTTACGTAAACATAAAAATAGTATTTTTAATTTCAGGTATCTCAATTTTTTCCTGATCTGGAACAATTACAACTGACGAATACTTTCTAATGAAGTGACCAAGAGATAGCTTTGGAGAAACAACATCCCTGAATGAGGTTTTGGGATAAACTTTATAAATGTCATTTTAATAATGACTATGTGTGAGAGAATTGTTAATGTAGCCTGACAAATATAAACTGAACATATATATTATGCTTTAAGCAACAAAAACTCCCACCACAATGTAGTAGCATTTTGTGATGTACAAAGATGACTAAGATGATAAGTGCTTCTTTTTATATAATGTAGTAAGTACAATTCTATTTATAATATGCATTACTGATTCAAGTAGGATTAAGCATTCTAACAAAATATTTAAAAGAACATATGGTCTTCAAGATAATATAGTAAGTTTTTGTCATAAGACCTCTCAAATTTCCCTGTCTTCTTTTCAGCCAGTATTGATATTTATATAGATCATTTAGAAATGTACTGAGATAAGAACATATATATTCCATTGAATTTTACAAGTGTTATGAAAAAGTCACTAATGTATCAAAGTATTAATATGAGCTTGCAAAAACTTATATCACAAAATCACATTATTCCTAGGCTATCAATACCTACACAAGGATATTTACTGTCCAAGTCACAAACTGTACACATCTGAATGCTTAGAGTTATTAATACAGCCCAACTCTTCTATCTTTCTCAAAACTGAACAATTTTAACCAGGAAAATATGTGATCAACTTGCTAGGACAGTAGAAAATGCTTTTTGTAAGCATTTGCTTAGTCCATTGGGAGCTCAGTGAAAAGTGCTAAAGCAAGTTTAATTTGTCCAAGATAGGCAAAATTAAATTTCAACACTCACCTGTTAGAATGGAAAAGGCAATAATGGTCAACAAAATCAGCAAAATCTAGTAATTTCTAAAGCCAGTTATTCATTGTTTTAACTTCTACCAGACAATCTTTGTGTGTGGTGGTGGGTATGGACAGACAGTTGTTTTCCATCTCCATGGTTCACTTAGAAATTTGTCAACCAGCCATCTGTACAGAACAGAATCATTCTTATATCTGAAACCTAAATTTTACTATTTCTAGTTTCAAAGCAATTGAATAGAATCAAGGATGGTGCTTATTCTCCCCTAGTTTTTCTCTATTTATAGCCTCACTCAGTGACAGGTCTGATGCACAGGAGTGGGTTCTTACTCAACACATCTGCTCCCCATGTGTTGCTGACTCACACATACTTTATTCCTTACCAAAAGTAACAAATATTTGTTTTCTCCTTGACAGTCCCACAGAGTCATTGCAGCTGAGAGAAAAACAGTGAGATTCCATTCAGCTAGGCTCATAGCAATGATCACTATTGATGCTTATGCCTCCACTAAGGGAGTTGTAGAAACCTTGGAGTGTGTCCAGAGAAGAGCAATGAAAACAATTAGGAGAGAAGCTCTGAAAAAAAGGGGCAAAGAAATTGTTATTGGCCTGGAAATAAGACTGTATGGAATTACAGATTAGATCTTTCAGGTTGAAAAAATACTTCAGAAGCAGCCTACAGCTAAGTTTTCTCTAAAGGATATATATGCAAACTGGAAAGAGACTTCAGTGGACAGCCAAAACTTTCCCCCTTCAAATATAATGTCCATGTTGGTGATTAATTTTCTTATGGGCATGGGACAGAATCATGCACTATTACATAAAGATAATAGCATAAATTATATTTTTCTTATGACAATGTCAGAGGGTCAAAATAAACATCTAAAATTTTCTGGGTTTTTTTTGTATTTTACATTAGTAACTTTTTAAGTGGCAAATTGCCACTTTGTACATACACATAAAACCATGTCTGACCTAGAAGACAAGGCATGAAAATGAATAGGCAAACCTACATCATTTCTCTGAATCAGTTTTATAATTGAACTACACTTTAAAATATATCTTTAGTTTTCTCAAAGTCTTACAAATGAATGTCATACTGATTTGATTGACTGATCTTTGTTTCACACCCTTCATAAAGTAGCCCAAAATAGCTACTGGAAAACACAGCAAACTTGCTGAATTTTAGCAGTCATCAACTTATATTGTCATCTTGAATGTGGATGAGTTATAATTACTTATTAACTATAAAAGCTCCAGAAAGAAAATTTCACAAGTCATACCATAGTTATCTTATCTTGTTATTGCCTCTCTCTGAATAAAAATTGCCCATCTAATTCATCATCAAGTATCAATAGAAGGAATTTTATGAACTAAAAAGATTGACTTCACACTACAACAATGAAACAGGCTTTAAAAACTGACTTACTTGCTATCTTAATTGCACATTTGTGAAAACACAGGCATGCACTGATAGGTATTTTTACTGGTATAATGATCATTTCCTTTATATAATCTTGTAATGGGCTCATCATGGTTACACATATTTAGAGACAAAAATCCTTCCATCAAGGTGGCCTAAATCAAAAGAAGGTTAGCTGAATTGAACATCAGTTGCTACTTCATGACCGACCTTGATTGCATTTAGATCACTAGCATTCCCTTTGCTTCAGAAGAATCCACATTATGTTAATGACCCTACTTCCCAGAATATCTAACCCTCTCACATCTAGTTAAGCTAGTGCTGTACCAAAAACATAGATCACCCAAACACTCAGGTGCTTACACGAAATGCATCCTTTCCAAAAAGTCATTTTGGCTTGCGACTGCAAGTGTTCATGCATAAAACATACAAACTAGTTCAAGAATTTCCATGAAAATATGTGCCCTAGAATATTTTTCATGACTCTAAAACCATGTATTTTAAATTGTACAGCCAAACTAATTAAGAAACATAGGCAACGTTAAAACATATTTAAATACTTTAAAGAGTTATTTTTCAAACTATGACTTAATTCAAGTTATTATTTATCTCATCAAAAATATTAAGTAAAAATTTATATTCTTTGCATTTTTATGCGTAAAACGTGACTTTCTGCTTAAATGTAAATTCTCTGTGGGACAGGAAATTCAATCTCAAAATCTAATCTGTTTTCTAGTGTTGGAAATCATCTGACAGCTCTCTCCAAATGCAAAATACACATATATTTTGAAAGTTAACCTTCAGGGAATATAAATAGAAGAGAAAGAAGCACCTTGCTGTCTCATTGTATGTATAAAAAGCATAAATTGATTCAAAATCTATTAAGATTAATATTTCAAAACTAATACTCTGTGGTTCGAAGGTTACTGAGATAGTTCCCTTTATACCTAGACACGTTTTTATCATATCTCAAAAGTGTCTTAAGGACTCACATATCATCTGATGTTTATCTAGGTTATTGGCCCATTCCATTCATAGCCAATCCAAGCCATTTCTTATCAGACGAAAACTGATAAAACCTCAAAAGCATTCAGAAATCTTTCTCCAGTAATGTGAATTTTCCATGGCTATTAGTAGTAAATTTTTGAAAACTCATAGCCAATTGTATTAAAAAAAATGACTATTTTCAGAGACAAGCTTTCAAATGAATTTTTAAATTCATGATACTATATCTTTGCAAGCTAGCTCCTAGAAAAGATAAAATAGAGTGTCTTTAAATACATGTCAATTCAAGAAAAATCACATCAACAGAAAAATAATTGTGGAATGAGTGAAAATAAAGGCAGTAATATGGACAACTATGGTCCCAAATATTTTCTCAGAGTAATATTTTGGCAGATTCCCAAGATTATAATTTCAGCTATTTAATTCTGCATTCATAAAGAAGCTCAAAAACGGTAACAGATTGCCTTTTTTCCTAATGACATTTTCACACAATTATTTTTATCTCAAATTAAATAAGATTCTAATAAATGATGAAGATCTGAAAAAGTTTGTGGAAGAAAAATCTGATTCTTTAACTTTATAACTATTATATTTTGTAAAATTAAATTGAGTTGATAAATAGAACCCTTGGTGATCTATGCCTTTATGGAGGCAGGAAAGGACATTTACAGAAGAACAATTATCACCAGGAAGTATCTGTATTACTAATATATCCTGAATGTCATAGAAACTTGGGGAAAAAAGAGATCTCTCTTCCAAAGATTTCTTTTTGTTTTCATTAATTTAAGTAATCCCACTCCAATATTATTTCATCATTTTTATCCTCAAACATTATTCAATTCTTCTCCCAGAGAATGAAGAATGCTACTCAGAGATGAGTTCTTGAAACCTGGGTGCCCACATGACCCAGTGAGTAAGGACACTGAAGTCAGTCACAACATGAACTGAAGATATAAATTTTTTGACTTAAAAAACTATGTTTCTGGGGTTCACTGCAGATACAGAAGCAAGCTTCAAGGGAAAGTCAGACTTAAAATGTCTTCTGGGGATTAACAAGGCTTTTATTCATAGTCATCTAAGATTAAAATGTGGTGTTCCTAGGAAAAACAATTCTTTATTATCATTCACCACCTGCTTACAATAATAAAACAATTTAGAAATAAAGAATGTCAAAGATGCTCTTTTGCTTGGCTATTTTAAGTATTTAGATTTTAAGCATAAAATTTATTAAGTAGATTACTAAGTAATAACATATACACCTGGAATAAAAGTAACACACAGCATTATATCAGGTTGCAAGCAATGTATTTATACATTACATTCCTGCATTACATTCCTATTTAGTTAATATTTTCCGATTTCTTTTATGTGGTATTCTTTTGAAATTTATCCTAAGAATAAATTGAAATGTTTTCAAAAGAAAGACCCAATGAATAAGAGAGTAAACTCTAATGGCAGACGCTCCATTTCAGTTCCTTTTCCATTGTTCAGGAAAAATAAATCCAAATGTGTAATTAATTAAAGCATTTAACAAATATGGAAAAATGACTAACCTAATGATAATCCCTTATTTAGATATAAAAGTTTAGAAAAAGAAAAGGATAGAAGATGGAGGATGATGAGAATTTTAGCAATTCTTATAGTTACTAAATAAGATGTCAAACATTACTCTATGGAAAAAGTTAATATTTTTATGAATTCTATATACCCAAATCAGATCAAAGCTAAACTTTGAAATAAGAAGATAAAACATGGACATGAAAGACAAAAAGAAAATACAAAGATAAGACGGCTGATAAAAATGTTGGTGCAATTTGTCTAAAATGCCATGCTTGAAAATTCTTTTTTAGTGGGAAATGTTAACTCCGGTTAAGAATAGATTAGTTCAGTCAGTTTCACAGAGAAGGAAATCAAGGCTCACTCAAGATTATTCAGTAAATAAACGAAAGAATTGAGATTTCATTATATAGCACTAGGATTAGAAATCCATCAGGCTCCCTGATGGAGTACAGAAAACAGATAATCAGTAAACATTGATGGACAAAAAAACCTAAAAACCCCAGAATCACTTGAAATACAAGGAGATTAAATACTTCATTCTGCAGTCTTTAACCAGACTTTTTCCTAACTTCTATAACCTAACTTCAGCTTCTTTTTTCTATGAGGCACTACTTTCTTCAAGGAAGCTAAAATAGAAGAGACTTTCAGATTACTGATCCTCAGCCCTTATACAACATTTCTTTGACAGATACATTTCTCTTCAATTCCCCCACTGCATTTCACCTGGAACTATGTCTAGAAGTATGCATAGTGTGTCCAATGAAGGACTCTGTTTTCAAAGCAAGGAAGAAGCACATCTAATCCTTGGTAGCTTTATAGTAAGTTGACCTGAAAAATTATTTTACTTTTTTTTTAAGATTGTACCATTTGAAAAAGAAAATATAAGCCTTTTAATAATCGAGGTAACAGTTGGGTGGAGGAGAAACTATATGGCAGAATTTTGTATTTTTATTTGCTAAACCCACTTCACTAGAGGAAAATGTAAACTCTTCAGGAAATGCAGTAGTGAGTAGTTAAAGTAATTTGGATTTTATAGTAGATATCACAGGTGTTAAGTGCATGCCCAATAGGTAATAATCTATTTAGGGAATAAACAACTTCAGTCTGTTTTTAAAATATTTATATGTTTTATTTTAAGCCAAATATTATCACTGAGCTAAAATAATTTATACAGCTACAAATATAAAACATTACCATGGATGTAATTCAAGCAAGTGTAAGTATCACCTGTCAGTTGGCTGTTATTAAAAACAAATTATAATTAAAACAAACTTAGATTAATTCAATTTCTTTAAAATTCTTTGCAAATACAGTACAGCTATTTGAGAAATGAAAACTAATTTGACTTCCATTACTTATAATTAGCATTTGTTAATACGGCAAGAACTTTCAAACATGCTGTAGCATCTCTGTTTCCAAAAGCAGAAGAATTGACTATTATTATATATAAAAACTTAAGTGACTTGCTGAAAATGACTCTGAAATATGAAAATCTGAACATAACTTGACCACCCTGGGTTCAAATCTTCATAAAGAAAATCTCTCTCTGTTCCCAAATATCCCACTCCAAAGTCTATTTAAAAATCTAGTAATTGATAGTCTATGATAGTTTGAATACCTTCTTTTCTTTTTTGTGTAAACATGTAAAAAGTACAGTCTTGTTCTTTTAATTTTGTAGATGCATAAAAAGGTCTTCTGTACTTTCAGAGAATAACAAAATAGAAAGAAGAGCAATTTCTTGCCTAATGCCTGATTAGAATTTAACTCCCATTTTATATTTATTTTAGGCAAAGGGAACTTAAACACACTGTGTGACTGCACTGAATTGTCACAGACTTCCCATGTCTCTCCAATTGTTCTATTCACAGCATTCAGGAAACCCTGCTCACTATTTCTGTTGCTCAGCCATGTCATTCTTCCTCCGTCTTCTTATTCAAAGCCTCTTTAAATCCCTTTCCTTAACACAGATTCCCATGACTAAGAAATATAAAATGAAGAAAGCTAATCTCTATGCCCCTATTTCTATCATAAAGTAAAAACACTCTCGAATTACTGCTTGTAGCACTTTCATCTCAGTGCTTACATAAAGTGAACTATAAATACTTCATGTAAAATAGGCGGTGGCTTTTTAGACTTTCTCTAACTTTATCCTGTCGTATGTTGATCCATGAAAATTCTCTTCATTTGAGACACCTTGAAATAAGGGAAATTACCATTTTGAAATAACTTTATGAATCCCATAGAAGATGGTCATGGGACATAATGAGAATGATACAGAATTTCGTCTAAATCTGTTTGGTATCCAAAAGTTTGGAGAGATTTGGAGATAGATTGTGTTTGCCAGTGAGTATAATTGGCATAAAAAAACAGCAAATATTTCATGGGCCTAAACAAAGTGGATGCCCTATGTTATTGGTACATATTAAAAAAAAAAAAAGGAACAAGAATACCCCTATAATGATTAGCACATTATAAGATGTCTTAGGACTGAAATTAAAATTATACTGATGCTCATATTGACCAGAAAAATAAAATGTAGTTCGACTTATTGCAAGTGAGAATACAGAAAAATTTAAAAAGGAGTAAAGGGGAGAGGAGGAAAAGGGAAGGGAGAGGAGGAGAGGAGTATTTTGGGCTTTCCAGGTAACACCTTACAAAATACTGTTATGTTTCAGATAAAGAATAGAATCAATAGTCCCCTGATATTCATTTGTCTGGGTATACTGCATCAAATATCTTCCTAGAAATAAAAGTTGATTATTGTCCCCAAATACTGTGACAGTGAAAGATCCATTTGTTCATCTGGTACACACAGGTCATGAAGTCAAAGGATACATTCTGGGATGCTCAATGCGTTTTCAAGCTGTAAACTTAATATATGTAGTGGTTAATTTATGATGTTGCACACCTACAATTGATATAATGTTGTAATGTTACTTCAGTAAAATTCTGTTACAAATAAAAACAAAAAAGCAAAGGAAAAAAGGTTCACAATATAGCCCTTTGCACTTGCACTCATAAGGCAAAGCCACACCCATGGTTAATTGATGAGGCATGAAACCTACACACCAAAACAATGTGGCAATGAGAGTTTTTTAATTTAGTGTATTAAACACATCCTTTAAGATATTGATATGTCAGAAAATCCAGGCAATCACAGACTTAAAATAATGGCTGACATAGATTACCTTTGCAAGAATCAATCACATAAGACGAATACTAGGCCAAAATGCCAAGTGACTTAGTCTTGCTTTGTTCTCCTTTACTGAAACTTCTCTGGTAGGTACTTTAGCCCTTTATGATAGTCTATTTTTCAAATACTTCCTCCATATTGCATCATCATTGACAGGAAATTGGTTCTCATACTAGGACTTCATCATCAGGCCTTTTGGCATCTAAATGGATCCATATGACTTATTCTTAATGATAGGAAATGGATAGAAGCAAAATGTATTCTTTTTTAGCCAAGATATTTGAAAATATAGGTCCACCTTCTCCCCTCTCTTTTATTACATATTGGTTAAATATAAAATATCAGCATGACCCAAAAGATGAAAGAGTTTCTGAGAGATTGGTCCCTGACTGACTAAATTAATGGATCAATTGATCCCTATTCAGGCCCTTCCTCTGACCTAGAACTTTGACTGTTTAGCTAGAGAAGTAAAAGATTATATTGAAGTCTACAACTGAAACAATGCTCTGTGTTCCCCCAAAGCATTTCTTTTTCCTGGAAATATAGGAAGATACAATACTGAGACTCCCTTGTTCACAAATTGTGTCTGTATTTCTTAGATCTGGCTACGGATTATAGTAAAACTGATGTATACTTTCAGACCCCAAACAAAACAAACCAAAACAAAACAAAACAAAAACAAACAAAAAAATCCTTCCATGAGCCTATAATCTCACTACTCTGCTTCTGCATTTTCATGGAGTTTTATGCTGAAGGTGGAAGGAGTCTGGATCCCTAATTGACCAGTGGAGCAGCTTTCATTGATAATGACATGAGTGCTTATTATTAAACTACTGATTTTCACAGTTGTTTATTTCTGCTTTGTGCAACAAATATAGCATTTTATAATGACAGGATTCATGTCCTTTCTATTGCTTCATCAAAATAAGGAAAAGAAGACAACAGTATAAATTAGAAAGTTATTATTTTACAGATGATCATTTGATTCAACTACAATCAACTGAAAATAAGTTAAAAGCCATTTCATCAGGGACATGCCAATGGGTTCTTACAAAAATTCTCACCAAAAGAAAATGGGCCTCATTGTAGTCTCTATGATATTAAGCATTATTAACTGCACATTCATTACAGATATTTCAATAAACATGACTCATAAAAACTTATATAAATGTGTATCAATTTTTAATTGAATATATTGAACAAATATGGTTTTGGCTTACTATAAAAATATAAAAATAAGAAAACTAAGTCAATTCTTATAAATACATTATGCTCAAATCTTCTTAATATCAATAGAAAGGAAGATAAATAGCACATTATTGATACTCATGCTAATTTTACTCTAATTTTCATAGTTACTCATTTTATTTCTTAATAATTATCTGGTCAGTAGGGTTTCTGCTGAGAAATCTCACAATAGCCTGATGGAACTACCTTTATATGTTACTAGTTTCCCCACATCTAACCTTGGTCTTTTTTATAGTCTTTGTCTGTGATAGTTTTACAATTATATAACTTAGTGTAGGTCATTTTGTGTTTTGATAACCTGAAATTTTGCTGGATTCATTGACTTGTATATTCAGCTCCTTCCCAAGATTTGGGAAGTTTTCAGCAATTATTTCTTTGAATAAGTTCTCTATTTCCTTTTCTCTCTTCACCTTCTAGATACCACAGATTCCTGTGTTGTCCTTCTTAATGGAATTGGATAGTTCTCAGAACGTTTCTTCACTTCCTTTATATTTAATTTCTCTCTTTTTCCACATGCTCCCTTTCTATGTTTTTTCTATAATTGCCGCATTTCTCCAATGTTATTCCTATAGCTTTCTAAAGTACTTTTGATCTCATTTATTGCATTCTTCACATCCTGAATGTGTTACGTATTTAAAGTTTCCATTTTTCCCTGTTTGTTTATTGTATTTTTGAATTTGCTGACTTGGTGTCTGAATCCTCTTATACTTTTTACTTTTTTTGTTGACTTCTGTTGTATTTCTTTACTTGCTTTGCAAACCCTCCTGTAATTCTCTTAACTATTTCTTTCATCTCTTTGAGTTTCTTTAAGATTGATACTTTGAATTCTTTTTGTAGGATCATCTTCTAAATGAACAGTATAGTAGTAGGATTATAGTATCAATAGTATAGTATTTCATACTTTCTAACTTGTTTTCTAGTGAGGCATAGTTGTCTCCTTGTAATGTCATAACACCTTGAAGTCTCAGAATGTCTCATGAGAGCCTTGGAAATGAGTGGCTTATCTTTCGTTTTACCAGGAAGTGGCGATCTGCTTTTTATCTTATATTTTTGATCCTTGCAGGTTTCTGTAGTAAGGATTGCTTGCTGAATCAGTCAGGTAGATAGCTGTGCTTGATGGGAGAGGGATCATATAAGTAGATGTTTGGGACTGTGGGAAGAGGTGCTCCTTCATGTGAGTGGCATTGGATTCAACCTTCTTTTCTAGGATACCGAAATAGACACCTTAGCAGATTATCTGCAGTGGCATTGTTCTAGTCACTGTGCAGCTGCTGAGTCTCAGCAAGCACTGCATGTCCCTCTCCACCACCTTCAGTAACGAAGATATGTGGAATTCCTCCAATATACTCCCAGTTGATCCCTAAGGTGCTGGTACCTCAGCATTTCCATCTTAGTATGGGACTCCCTACTTGGTTCATTTCAGTGAAGAACTGTTAGTTGTTTATCTTAGAAGTGAAGTAGAAATGTTCTTTGTTGCCATTTTAGCCAGATTTATTAGGTCTAAAGAAATTGTGATCTTCAGAAAATCATCAAAATTTTCATTTTTAAATGTACTTATATACCGAAATATATAAATTAAGTTGGTATATATGGAAAACTTAATGAGTAAAATAGAAAATTAAACTATATGTAAGAGAAGTAAAAGAAGCATTAAACAGCCCTGGCATTTTCTAAATAATGTTTCTCTACATCTGAAAAAATGCTTACTTGGAGTTAGTAAGGCAAAGCGGTTGAAAATGTATATATTTGAATCAGAGGTCCTTCATCTGAACCCAGTTATAATACTCAACATGGAGTACTTAGCCATTCTAGATCTCAGTTTCTTCACAATATTTTATTTTATCGAAGGAACACTGCAACATAAATTTAAGTTGTGCATCATTATAAAGCACATCTGTATATAATACATTAATTTCACTACCAAGAGGTTTTGCTGCATAGCAATAACAACAATAGCAACACACAAGTTAAAAAAAAAAACCAGAAAACTACATAGATATAAAACAATAAGCATTATTTCCTAACTCATAACACAGTGGTTCTGCTGGTTGGGATTAAGTCTCTGTTGGCGCCACAGACCTCATTCTGGGGCATGGGTTAGATGGACAGTGGCAATCTAGAGGCATGTTTTACTCAGTAGAGTTCTGAAGGTTCTAGGCGCTTTACTGGTAAAAAGAGTTATTTCTTATGACTCAGGTTCTACACAACGATGATGTCATTTAGGCTCACATTTGATTGACCAAACCAAGTCTGGATGCCAAGCTCAACATCAAGATGTGAAGGGAAACTTCTCCTGAGGTGGTAATAAAAGAGGCAATAACAATTACATGAACAATCATATAATATTCCCCAATTTATTCTGAAGGTTTTTAAATGCAGGTGAAATGCTTAGATGCTAATATGTAGTAAGTTCTCAGCAAATCTTACAAAAGAAAGAGATTTGGAGAAAGCTTAGGACAGAATCTTACCAATTTAATCTGGCCAATTTAACATTTCCCTTTTGCTCTTGGATATACAAGTCAATCAGATTTCTCAGTTTCCCTTGCCCCGGTACAGTCATTAGCCTGAGTTCTGGCTAATGGAAAATAAATTCAAGGAATATACTATCACCTGGCTCACAAAAATTTTCCTGACAATTCCCCATGAGCACATTTTCTCAATTTCTAGAATTGGAGTAGAGGTCTCAAAGGAAGAACCAGAAGTTCTAGATGATAGTGTCCAACTGAATTTCTGTGATGACAGAAATGTTCTGTATCTTCACTCTCTAATAAAAGTCACAGGTAAAATGAGGCTGCTGAGCAATTGAAATATGGCTGAGGAACTGAATTTTTCATCGCAAATAATTTCTGTGTAATAGCCACATGGATAATGACTACTATATTGAACTCTGCAGTTGTAAGAAAGCACAAAGACTCCAGATAAAAGGATCATGTAAGGCTGCATGCCAGTCATCTTAGTGAACTATGACATAAGCTAAAGCTAAAGTTTCATTTTGTTATACTGAGATTTGGAGATTGATAAACTCGTTAGCCTACTCGGACTAATAGGGACAATATATAAAGGAGTTAAGATGGCAGTCTTTAGATGTAAAGCAAGTTCCACATCCTGGTTCCACAATCCATTAACTGCAATATTGAACAAGTTATTTAAAGTGTTCCTTCATCTATTGCATGGGAGTATTAATCGAACCTATCTCACATGGTTGTATGAAGATTAAATAGCACATTATGTATGATTTTTAGAATGATACCTGAATAGCAGTAAGAGTTTAAAAATGGCAATTGTAATTATTGTTTTTATTTTTGTTGTTAACCAGATAAATTACTTAAAATATACAACTCAAGAGGTAGCCCCCAAATAATGTTTTACCTTAATGAAATGTTTGATAAAATTTTTTATCTGAAAACAAAGGATTGCAGCAAAACAAGACATTAATCAAATAAATTTAGATAAGATAAATTACAATAGCATAAATCACACTTCAGTATTATGTCTGGGACTTTAATAATCTGAGTAGAAACAACAAATAAAAGGAACTCTAAACATATTATTAAAATGATGAAGAGACGAGAATGCCTTAAAGAGACACACTAATTAATACTAATAAATTTTAAAACCATTGTTGAAAAGGCACTCAGAAGGAAATGATGAACCATGGAAATTGAAAAATTATGTGTTTAATTAAAGAATAAATTTCTGCTAATCCCACCACCCCACCTTGACTATGATTTGTTTGGGACCCTCAGCATTCATGAAAATACAAGTATTTGTAGATATCCATGAATTGCTAAGAAAAGAAAGAGTGGCAGTGTAGATGGATTGGATAGTTTGTGACTGAACACTTACCCTAAATCAAATGCAAATTAAACATATTGTGAAAGTGTGAAATTTTCCTAATAATTTAACAAATTATCACCAGCATGATTTCACATGCACTTTAAAGAGACATTTATCATTGATTTAGAAACACCTTATTTCATCTAATTAAAACAAAGTTTAATATATTTTGTTATAGAAATTCATACCAAGAACAATATGATCTAAATCATATTTATTATGCTTAAAGCTAGTGACCTACTTTTAGGTGAAGAAAGATCAACTCACTTCAAGTGATAACTCTCCAATTTCAACTACACTGTTTAAACTTGAAAATTATCAGGAATTTCTGCCTTATATTGATATGCAATTTGAGCGGAGTATTTTACATTTTGTTTGATTTGCATATACATCAAGAAAAATACTTTCCAAATGTTTATTTAAAGTATTTATTTGCCAACTTTTGAAATAAAATTCACCTAAATATTACTGGAGAAAAAAAGCTGGTGCATTTTTAAATCTCTGAGAACTTCTTGGTTTGGGAGGGTTGCTTACTTTGTTTTGATGAGTTCATTTTTTCAACATATAAAGCAACTGTATGGGCACTTCCTGGTGGCCTGGTGGTCTAGTATACCTCGGGAGCAATCCCACATATATTCCAAGGTTCTAGGTTCAAGACCCAGTACCAGGAAAATAACCAATGTGAACAACTAAATACAAACAAATAAAATGCTTCCTACTTTAAAAAGAAAGCAACTGGAAATCATCATTCCTATTAAATAATAATATCAAGTTTTCACGGCTTTAAGTCAGTTTGCCAAGGTCTCCAAATCTCCATCAATTTACTTGATGTTATCAATTTACTTTGCTGGGGTAACAAAAACTATAATATCGCAGATATATCAGCAACATTTATTTTTTGTGTCCACTTTTCAGGTGCTACAACTCTGATGGCATCAAGGAAGAGAAACTCAGTATTATCTCATCTCAGATGTCATAACCGAAAGTCATAGAATCACTAAAATATGCTACTTTCATGATGGAGGACAAGAGAAAAGAACAAATCTAAAACATGCTAACACATTTAGAACTTTTGCTCGGGCGCAGCAACTTTCAAGTCTGCTCATATCTTTTTGGCCAAAGGCATTCATACGGCCAAACTAAATCTAATGAGCTAAGAAGTAGGGAAAGTAGCAGAGAAGAGGAGGGGACAGATTCTGGTGAACAAAAAAATGCCATCTAAAGCAACCTCTCTGAATTCTAGTTACTTAATGACTTCAACTGAATGTCTAAAGATACCTCACCCTTACCATGTCCAAAATAAACCTTTATTTCCAGTGTATTCTCCAAACAGCAAGCTTTTGATTTTTCTTTCCTGTCTCAATAAATGTTGGTACCATCTAGTCTATATTTCTGACCAACACTGCTTAGCAGCCTATTCTCTCTTCTTTTAGTGAAGCATAGTATTTACAGACCAAAACCTGAGTACTAGATTGCTTATTACATTGTTAAATTTTTATACATGTACCTTTATATAATGAAAATTTTCAAATGCACAGAGTTAATAGTACAATGAATTCCTTCAACTTCTTAGCTTATCTTGTTTAATCTGAATCTTACTCATTTCTAACCAACAGCAATCCAGTTTTTAATAAAATCAGTGATATCCTATTATTTCACTATAGATATTGCAATATTGAGAGATTAATATTTTTAAATCATCGAATAAATTACCTTATGCTCTTGCCTTAAATCCTGCAAGAGGTTCCCAACACTTGGAATAAAATCCAATATCTTTGATGCAAGTAATATCAACACTCATCTCTGTAAACTCTTTTCCCCCAGGTTGCCATTAACCTCATCCATGGGCTTTTGACACTCTGAAATACTATCCATCTCATTTTTCCCTTGTCTCCAAAATTTTCCCACCCCATCTTCACTTATAATTTAGGGCTTATCCTAAATGCTAACTTCTCAGATACACATTCCCTAAAAAATGTGAAATAACTATGCAATCACTCTATAAAAAAGCCTGTTTCTTTTTTCATAGAAATTATCATGATTTGAGATCTTTTAGCTTATTACCTTCTGATTGTTCACTCTACTAGGATCAGTCTCTTCAGGAGAAAATTATGTTTATGTACTGTGTCATAAATACTACTACATCTAAATTACATCTTTATGCCTAGAACAAGTGTCATTTTTGTAGTATGTGCTTAACTGGCATTTGTTCAATGAGTAGTAGATGGTAAGTTCTCTGTTTCTTGTGCCAAGATCCTCATTATTTTTGTTGAAGAGTTAAACAAATTTTATTAAATCAGCTTCATTAAGTCATAGTTTCTACGTCTTAATATATATTCTTGGCTAGGATTTTCTGCCATTTTAAGATCAAGTACATTGTTTCATTTTTCTTATTTAAGTGAAGAATGAGGTAGGACAGGGAATGCAGAGAATACTGAAGAGCAGTAAAAGGCAGATCTAGAACCTCTTGTGACACAATTTAAGACAATTTAAAAATAAAAATGAAAGATCAAAGGTTTCAGTTTTCATTTCTGAAGCTTCCAAACATAATTTCAACTAACATATCCAAGAACCTACAATGAACATTTTGTTTTGGTCAGTCTATTACTCAACATAAAACCACTGAGACTCATCATCTCTCTCTAATCCCTGACCAAATTTAAAGAAAAAATAGACTAGTGATTAAGTAAAATATACAAGTAACAAGTGGAGCAAGCAAACAACTATGGCTAAGAATTAAAGGTTGTGTCACCAAGACTGCTACTGGGGGTATCATTGATTGCAGTATAATTAGCAAACCTTGTTAATTTTTCCATTATCCCTATCCAAATAATCCATCATGTATCAGTGAGTCATCTTTGCAGATACAGTAACTTCCTCATTTTCCAGGCAGATTGTTAAATTCTATTAGCAGCCTACTTTAAGATAAGATCCCTAAAATCTCTTTGAGAGATATTTAGGAGATGTCAATGGTTAAAGGTATTTTATAACCAAAAAAATCATTACCAAGAAAGTATCTTAATTGAGAAAAAAGTTGATTTCTACCCTTCTGAGACAGAGTGATAATTTATTTCAAATCATTTTCAAGTGAATTAAAAGGCAGAGTGGAAATTAATTGCTCTTCGTGGTATCAAAACATGACATTAGAGAGAATTGGAACCTACCACCCTTGCAATTAATTCAGCATTTATCAAAAAAAAAAAAAAAAGCAAGGAGAAAACGCCTTAGGATGGTGTGAATTATCAATTTCCTTCCCTTTTAATGTTTTGTATTTTATATACATAGAAATGAGTTACTATGGTGAAATATGTTAAGAAAAAATTCAATTGGTAAGACTAGAATAATAGGTACAATATTTCCAAACTCAACTGTGCAAAACCGTAAATAATTTTTTATAACTCAGTCATTTCAATCTTAACCCCATTCTGCACCATTAAAGTGTATCCTCCAGTCTAGTTCCTGGAACTGAAATCCTCACAATAACATCATCTGAAGTGTCCAGTTCTCATGTATCTTGTACGGCCCATGTGACATATGGTGCTCCAAGTCTCCGATTTTTTGACTCACAGAGCTATGCCAACATCGTATAGAAAAAACACCTGCCTCTACCATCAAGTCTTGGTGCATGGAGAACTCATTTAGTCATTTTATTTCTATTCTCTTCTACCAATAAGACACATAGAACCTTGGAAGTTCAGATTATATCTAATTGTGAATTCCAAATGTGATCACATCAGGTGAAGAATAGTGGGAAAAACAAAAACAAAAAGCACCCCAAACAAACATATCATCATATTGATTACAAAACTTTTCCAGCTGTCAGGATCTTTCTCTAGTTTGTAGATGGTTCTGGAAAAGAACTGCTTCCACGTAATCATGGATTTTTATCCCCAATTATTTTGTCTTATATCTGGATGATATACTTTAAAATAGAAAAGGCAGGGATGCTTAAACTATGCTTTCATTCTGCTCGTCTCTTGAGACTGTCCTTCCCTAAACAATGGGTGTTTCTTGTGTAGCTACCTAGAGTGAGAAAGAAAAGTGCCTTGGGATACAGAAAGACTTAATAGTTCATATTTTTGCTCCTACATGTATCTTGAACAATAGGTTTGCTTTCTTAACTATATCATTTAGCTAATGACAGCTTAGTAAGTATTAATCCAACCCTTAAGTTACTTGTTTATAAAATTTCTTATGAGGATGTAGTTTAAGGTTGTTTCATGTAGGTGTTTCCTTTTTTTTATATGGAAATACAGCTTCACTAATTTAACACCTGTCACATTAAAATTTGTGTATGATAGTATAAAAGTGAATGTGGGATTACTAAAATTTACTCTCAAATGCTGTTAATGATGTACTTAATTATAAACTGGAAAAGGTTTGAGAGCTTAAATATAGAATGAGAATTTTTCTCAAATATCAGTGGCATTTATTCATGAATAATCATTTGTTCAAATATTAAAATGAAACTGAGAATTATTCAGAATATTGTAGCCAAGGTAATTATCAAATCTGCTTGATACCAATTACATTTTTACAGACAAACTAATATAAGCAATTGTGCTCCTTGCCATATAGAATTCAAAAAACTGAAGGTAAAATCACCTTGTGGATTTATAATAAAAGTAATCTAGCTCATAGCAATGAATATTTAGAATTTTGTTGATTCATAATTTTTAAGGTGGCTTACAATTCAAGCTTATTCAACTCACAAGTAAGTGTGAGGTGCGTACCACCATGTGTTTTAACTTAAGTGATAAGTAGACACAGAAGAGGTAAATTATTTACTTGCAGTCATAAGTCACAAATATTCAAAAGTAGAGATAAAAAAAATATCCTCTGAATGGTAATACAATGGTTTTTCTACCTCAGAATTAAAGTAGCAAAATCTGACTGTAGAGGAGTTCACATATTAGCAACACAACAAATACTATAATAAAAACCGTGATAGAACTCAGAGATTGCAATGTGCCAGAGACTGTCTTATTTTCTGAGTTACATCCTGTTCTAGAATATTTTTAAAGTAATATAGCATAGTCTTAATAGTTCTACAGTTTTATTTATAACACTTAAATGTTTACTAATCTATTTTTGATATTTTGCAAAGATAAACATATACCCAATTCCTTCCTGAAAATAACATCAGTCTCAAGTTAAATTATGATTAATGATGATTTATTGAACACCAGTTTATGATCCCTCAATAAATGATGTTTATTATTTTTAACTGAACTGCGTATTTCAACAATGAAGAATGGAAACTATGATAAATAGCATGCTAACATGATAGAGATCTGAGTGACTGCTTTGTTCTCACAGATCTTCAAAGATTTGAACAAATACAGAATTCATTACAGCAGTTCTTCAAATAAAACTAAAGGGAATAAAAAAGAACAGTTCAATTTCTATAAGCGAGATATTAGAATTACTTGGAACAGGCTTGTGGTAGCTATTCTCTAGGGAGAATAGTTGTTAACTCAATAGAATCAAGTCCTGAGGTGCAAGAGGAGAAAAACAAACCAATCAAGGCTAATGGTTCCTGATGAACCCAGATTAAACACAGAGATTGGTCTGGTTTAAATATACTCAAGGGAACAGTCCTTCAGGTAAAAGTATCAATTTCACTCCAGGTCAATAGGATGAAGAGAATGTGGTTAAAAATCAGATATTGCAAACATATATAGCCCATGTCAGAATGCCTGTGTGAACTGGGAAACAAACTTGACAATCATAAAGATACCCTGAGAATACCTGAAGAATCATAATTAATATAGTCAGTAAAAAACATTAAAATTAACTAGAAAACTGAGAAAAAGCAATAGTTAAAAAGGCAAATAGGAAATTTTTCTATATATTTATTTGGAAAAATGGAAAAAAATAATAACAATGAAAAATATAAAAATACTTATGCATAAACTTTGTCCAAAATATCTAGGATTAAAATTAAGAAAGCTTCAAAAGTATTGACTAATATAAATATTTAAAAATGTAAGTGGTATCACTATACATGCATGGAAAGTTTAAATATTGTAAAGATTCAATATCTTCTCCAAATTAATTTCTAAGTTTAAAGAAAATTAATAAAAATCCCATTATTTTTGTTAATTTTACAAAATAATTCTGAAATCTACTCAAAGGACACATTGCTAAGTAGCAAATAAAGTTTTTTAGATAAGGACTTCAATGCAGCATTGTTTAAAATAGTGAAAAAATATAAACATTTAAATTAATTGCATCAAAATCATGATTTTGTCAGCATTACTTTTTTAATAATAAATCCATTGTTATACATCTTGGGAAAGAATTTGGAGCAGTCATATTCGAAAGCAGCATAAATATTTCTCAAAAAATTTTAAAATAATAATCTCTATAATCCTTTTAGCCCACTTCCTGGTATTCCCCAAAGGTTCAAAACCACTAATTCAAAGACATATGCAAACCCTTATGCTTATTACAGCATTATTTATAATAGCCAAGAACTGGAAACAACCTAAAACTCCATCAACAGGTGAAGGGATTAAGAAGATGTGGTTTGTATACACAATAGAATACTACGCAGTTAAAAATAAAAGATTACCTTTATGCTGCAGTGCTCATGATTGGGTGGTAAAATTGTGAAAACTATTTACCCTTTTTTGACCAAAACTATGCTAGCTGTATTTTCCACCCTTGGTATAGATTGATTTTGTAATTATAAAATCCACTATATATATATATATATATATATATATATACAATTTCTAATGTACCAAATGATATCTTTTGAAATAATGGAAAATGAAGCACATTTTTAAAATATTTTAACTCAATAACCTAGATTACTAACAAAGGAAAAATGGACATTTTATAGTGAGAAATATACATAAATCCATGCCACCACTGATTTGTAAGCTGATATTGTACTAACAGAACAATAAAGAGCACACTAATGCAACACACTAATAGAGCACAATCTCTTTAAGAGAAAATAAAAACTATGTCAAATGTATTTTGATAACCTTTAGTGCAGCTAGTACTTGGCATTTCACATAGTTCTCAATGAAACTTAAATTGAATTAAACTCAATTATTTTGATTCATTTACTATACTATATTTCCCAATCACATTTTATCAACCACTTGATACAGCCTATTCTTTAATATATTTGGGGGATGTGCTTTAAATATCTAAATTTAAACAAAAAAAAATTTCCTAAAAAAAAATCATTATTTTGAAAATGAGAAATTTGAAGCATCCTGTGCAGTTATAAAATATGAACTATTTTATAACCTTAAGACATGTAGAGAGCTCCTAGGCCAGAACTCATTTGCCTCTCTCAGCACCTGGTCTGATGAAGGGATGGCTTTAGTCACACTTGGAGCAGCCTTAAATTAGACAGTTACCAAGAGAGAAGGAAGATGGCAACCTGGTAGGAGGGAGATTCAGATTCTCCCTTCCCACAAAGCAAGGAGAAATGTACCTATTTTCCAGAGATAATCAGTGAGGAACAACAGGCATTTCGATTCCAGAGACAGAGTAGCTATCCTGATGACACAGGGTACAAGAAAACGTCCAGCACGCAACTAAATCACAAATCTGGGACTCAGTTTAAGAGCTGCAGTTGTGGGATGGAGCTAAGGGATAATGCAAAATGTTTGAGAACCCCATGCAGTGGCAGTAAGAGGAACGCGCAGTGGCAGTAAGACGAATGCCCAGTGGGGCTGGGATGTAGAGGCAGGGAAGACATCTTGGCTGAAGGTAGGAGAGCCAGTGCCCCAGGAGCTGGGCGGGAGCCTGTGTGGTGAAATTACACTGGATGCCACCATAACCCAAAGGCAACTAGGAAATTCCTCATCCCTAACCCCTCCCACCACCATTTCAAGTGGGAGCCTCAGGATACAATGGGGGGATAGCCCACCTGATGTATATCCCACCCACTGAATAGCCCACACCCAGGATCAAAGAAAGAAGACAGTCTCCCTGAAGGAACCAAACCTCAACACTACCCCTAGTGCCACCCTGTGGGTAGAGGCTCAACTGCAGATTGATTGCCAATTCTGAGACAGTAGGAAGGTGAGTACCCTACACAATGCCATCACTGCAGGGAAACCAAATCCTCAGCAATATAAACAGAATGCCAAACAGATCAAAGGCACAGAGAAATATAAATGAAATGATGGATCCAATCAAAAACCCAGAGGAAAATCTGAATATAGCAGACTGCACAAATTAACTGAAGATGAATTTAGGGTAACAGTGATTAACATACTCACGGGAATCCAGAAAACAACAGAGCAAGTAAAAGAGGACATTAAAAAAGAAAGAGAAGAAATGAAGTAAGATAACAAAGAACTGAAGAATACAATAGCTGAATTAAAGAATTCAATAGGAGGACTCAATTAGAATAGTTGAAGTTTCCAGTAGAATCAACTATCTGGAAGATAGGGCAGAGACACTCAATCAAGCAAATCAGCAAAAAGATAAAAAATGCAAAGAAACGAAGACATCATTCAAGACCTCTGGGATATCATCAAAAGGAACAATGTTCACAGCACAGGGGTCCCAGAAGGATAAAAGAATAAAAAGGGGATAGAGACTATATTTGAAAAAAGAATAGATGAGAACTTTCCAACTTGTAGAATGAAGCAGGTCACAAAACTCAGGAAGCTCAAATAATTCCTAATAAAAGAAACCCCAACAGAAATACACCTTAGACACATTGTCATCAAAATGTCAAAAATACAAGATAAATAATCTTAAAAATGGCCAGAGAAAACCACGTCACATACAGAGGAGTCCCCATAATATTATCAGCAAATTTCTTAACTGAAACCTACAGGCCAGAAGAGAATGGCATGATATATTCAAAGTAATGAAAAGTATTTTCAATCTAGGATACCATACCCTGTGAGATTATCATTCAGACTAAAAGAATGATAAATAGTTTTTGTGATAAGCAAATATTAAAAGAATCCATCACTACAAAGCAAGTTTTGCAAAAAATATTAAAGGATGCTCTATAAAACATAAATAAAATCCACATAAAAATAGTAAGACAGAAAATATAAAAAGTGGAGAGGAAAAGAAGACAAAAAAAATGGGAACAGCCAAAATGTGTGGAAGACTAATATGCTTTCAAATAAAAATAGGAAGTAAACATAGAATTGTTAATGCTAATTTCAAGGTAACCTCAAAATACATGCCCAGAGAAAAACAAAGAAGAAAACAAAAATGGAGACCAATCAAAACATAACTGCACCCATCCAACCAAAGAAGAAAAAGAGAAGATCAATTAAACCAAAAATTGGTTCTTTGAAAAAATAAACAAAATTGAAAAAAAGCCACTGGCTAGACTCACAAAGAAAAAAAGAGAAAGAAAACTCTCATAACTAGAATCATAAATGAAAGGGAAGAAGTTACAACAGATACCACAGGAATTCAAAACATCATAAGGGACTACTATGAACAGTTCTATGCCAACAAAGTGACAATCTTGAAGACATGGACATATTTTTAGAAAAATAAAGTCTACCACAACTGAACCTGGAAGAACTGGAAAACCTGAACTGAATAATCACAAACAAAGAAACTGAAGAAGTAATCAAAAGTCTCCCAAAAATAAAAGCCCAGGACCAGATGGTCTCTCTAATGAGTTCTGTCAAACCTTCAGAGAAAAATTAACACATTCTTCTCAAGCTCTTGCAAAATACAGAAAAAAAGGATCTCTCCCAAATATGTTTTATGAGGCTAACATTGCACTGATACCAAAAGGTGATAGAGACATAACGAAGAAAGAAAATTACAGGCTAATATCTCTAATGATCATGGATACAAAAATTCTCAACAAAATATTAGCAAACCAAATTCAACAGTGAATTAGAAAGATCATCCTTCATGACCAAGTGGGATTTATCCCAGGAATAAAAGGATAGTTGAGCATACGTAAATCTATTAATATTTTATACCATATCAATGAGAGCAGATAAAAACAACATGATTGTATCAACAGATGTCAAAGTTTTTGACAAGATCAGCACCGATTTATGATAAAAAAACACCACCATAAAATGGTAATAGATGGTACATGCCTCAGCATAGTAAAGGCTATATACGAAAAACTCACAGTCAATATCATAGTCAATGGTGAAAATTGAAAGCATTTCCTCTTAGGTCAGGAACAAGGCAAGACTATGCACTCTCGCACTGCTATCTAACTTTGTACTGGAGGTCTTAGCCAGAGCAATTAGATAAGAAAAGGGAATAAAAGGAATTCGAGTTGGAAAGGAGGAAGTAAAACTACAATTATTTGTAGATGACATGATTAAATATACTGAAAACCCTAAAAACTCTGTCAAAAAAACTTCTAGAACTCTTTAACAAATACAGTAAAGTGGCAGGCTATAAACTCAATACACAAAAATCCGTTGCACTTTTATACACAACAACATGCTAGAGGAAACTGAAATCATGAAAATCACACCATTTAAAATAGAAGCTAAAATAACAAAATACCTGGGCATGTACCTAGCAAAGTAAAAGACCCATACTAGGAAAATTACAAATTCTCTTAAAAGAAATAAATGAGATCACAAAGAAATGGAAAGACATCTCACGCTCATGGGCTGGGAGGAATCAACATCATTAAAATGACCATCTCACCCAAAGCAATATACAGATTTAATGCAATCCCGATTAAAATCTCATAGGCTTATTTCCAGGAAATATAACAAAAAATCTTTATATGTGTATGAAGCAGCAAAAGATCCCAAATAGCCAAAGCAATTACTAGAAAAAGGAACAAACATGGTGGGATTACACTCCCAGGCACTGAATTATATTACAAAACAATAGTGACCAAAACAGTATGATAATGGAATTATAACAGAGGCACAGATCAGTGGAACAGAATCGAATCACCAGAAACTGACCCACTTATATACAGTCAGTTAATCTATGATGAAGGAGCCAAAAGCATACAATGGAGAATGGAAAGTCTCTTCAACAAATGGTGTTGGGAAAACTGGACAGCCACATGCAAAAGAACGAAGCTAGACCATTCTCTAACACCATTCACAAAAATTAACTCAAAATGAACTAGAGACTTGGACATAGGTCATAAGCCATAGTTCTTAGAAGACAACAGAGGAAAGACTTTCCACGATATCAGCTATAGAGAGGCTTTTGGGGACTCAACTCCACAATCAAGGGAATCTAAAACAAAAATAAACAATTGGGATGACATCAAACAAAAGAGCTTCTTCACAGTGAAAGAACACATCACCAAAACCAAAAGGAAACAAACTAACTGAAAGAAGATACTTGAATTTCATATTTCTGACAATTAATACCTAAAATATACAAAGAACTCATAAAACTCAATAACAGAAAAATAGGAAATCAAAAAATAGAAAGAGGAATTGGAGAGACATTTTTCTGAAGAGGATATACAGATGGCCAACAGGCACATGAAAAGATGTTCCTACTAGCTGGCTATCAGGAAAATGCAAATCAAAACAACAGTGAGGTATCACTTCCACCTGAGAGACTATTATCCAAAAGTCTGGATATGGAGAAAAGGGAACATTTCTACACTGTTGGTGGGAGTGCAAATTTGTGCAACCTCTATGGAAAACAGTTTGGAGATTCCTCAAAAACTTGAAGATGGAAATCCCATATGATCCCACCATCCCACTTCTGAGTATTTACCCAAAACACACATTCATCCACAGAGATGTATGTATCCCCATGTTTATTACAGCCCTATTCACAATAGCTAAGAACCAGAAATTACCTAATTGACCAACATGAATGATAAGGAAGATGTGGTTCATATATACAATAGAATACTACACAGTCATTAGAAGAAATTGATCAATATGGATAGATCTAAGTGAAGTAAGTCAAAAGAAGAAAGATAGATACCAGATGACCTCACTCATAGATGGTAAGTGAATAGACAAAAAACAAAGCAACAGATGAAACAAAACCAACCCTTAGACACTTGTAACAGAATTGACGTTACCAATAGGGAATTGAGGGGAGGTTGGCAAATGGTGGCGGAACCCACTGAACAGTGTTGAAGAACATTTGGTAATTTGGTGGAGGGCAGGATGTGTTGATTTATATTCGAGGAATAGGAAACCTATACATAGGAGGTTATTTTAGTGTGTAGAATAATTACTACAATAAAAAATATATACAATAAAAAACATGTAGCATCTAGTACTACAATGCCCTGTGAACAGACATTACATGATTGAAATTTAATTCATCATAATATTTGAAATTTAAATCCTTAAAATTATTTTCCTATCATTTTTCTGGGGAAAAAAAAAACAAGCTTAAAACTTATAAGACATTACTCCAGTAGAACTAACAAGAATGTATTTTCAGTCTCTAAAATGTTACAGTAAATGCAGAAAACTGATTATTGGACTCAGATTAGAGTCATACTTTCCCAAAGGGCAGGTAGATAGTGAAGATGAATGAACCACTGGGACAAAACTTATCATACACAGTGTATCTTAAAAATAGAAGTTTAAGGAAATTCCAGGGTTTTTTAGGGTTCTAAAAATATGCAATATGAATTGGTTAGAACCTACAATCTGTCCCTCTATTCATATCATTTACTTGAGCTTACTATAAAAACAAAAAGTTCCTATCTGTTAAAGTTATATACGATTCCATACAGGGTTCCAACAACTAAGTATGAGGAAAAAAATCTAACTTGACTGGACTACTGATTGATTCTTAAAGTCCCATTGTCTTCGATTTCTCAGTGATGACATACTTTCTTGTAGTCAATATGAACCACTTAATTTGTGTGCAGGAAAAGTGGCCTCTTTGCCTCCTCAAATGACACTTTGTAATCAATGGATATGCTCTAAATGCAACTCAGAAATGTTTTTAGAAATTGAGGACAGTTTTAATAAATTACTTTTAACTGTTGTCCTTCTAGGAACTTATTATTATGATTGCATAGCAGTAAATTACTTTTTTCTTCTTCCTGGCATCTGCAAACCAATAATATTCTACATTATAGAACAAAATTTATAGAGCAGTCACATGCTGTGAATATAATTTTGTTCAATAAAAATCCACTTCCAAATAATTTCTTAGAAAAATGACATAGTTACCTGATTCCTGTGATGGTTCCCATCTTTTAAAAAATAGAAATTAATTTTTCAGTCATTTAGCCTACCTAATAAAGTAATTCTTTAATATTGGTTCATGGATAATAAGTTTTAATTTTTAGGAAAGTCAATGGCCATGTGATACTACCAAAATATCCAGGAGGGGAGAGATACTTGGGCTTAGTATTACAACAAACAACCAACAACAAAAAAATATATAGATTGTAATAACAAGTAGTAATTAGAGCTTAGACTCAGCTATTTCATTTATATTTGTCTGCTGATCTATAAAATAGTTAATATTTCCCAGAGATTGATTATTTGAAGTACAATGTATCTGTTTCATTCCCCTTATTCACTGCTGAGTTAAACCTCACTACAGTAAACCCAACCTTTCTTATAAATCTCTCCATTGGAGTACAGCATCTTTACAAGTCCTCATCCTTGACAGGTCTGTCCCTCCAAAAAAAACATTTCTTATATTAAGCAAGAACAAAAGCCACAATCCATAAAATCCTACATCAAGGAGGAAAGAGATCTTACACTGATGTCTAGCCACAACACAATCCTATAGTTAATTAATTTGGATAATATATCCAAGTGAAGAAACAACTAAAATTAAAACTAGAATGAAGACACTGCAAGAAAGTTATGGTTCAAGGACTGCAATAGGGTAACGCAAGGTAGATCACAGACTTCACCAAGACTGAGGCTGCGCTGTAGACCACTGGTGATTATCCACATGTATGGCTCATTCACTCACTAAGCTATCAATGCCAACCAGTCACCAGTGCTACTCCCACCACTGTTCTGTTCTAAGAGTTTAGAGAGGTAATAAACAACTTAGACAAAGCCCCAGGTCTCATGGTGCTTCCACTTTGGATGGAACAACATATACAAAAGAATATATATATATATAAATATACATACACACATACATATGTATATATCACTATTTATTGCTACATTACATGTATATAATATATGCAATATATTTTACATTATACTTTACATTATATATGTACATATGTTTGTGTACATAAAATATATATAGTAAAAGATATGTAAAGTAGTAATAAGTGCTTTGAGCAAAATAAAAGTATGGACTTCTCAAGCAACCATGTTGCATGAAATCTCTTGGAAATACATTCTAGAACATCTTTAGCATAATGTTATAAGAATTATAAAACAAGTTTCTCAGATATAAATAATAGTCACAGCAATATGACTTTTCTAAACTTATTAGTAGCAGGATTAAAGCAAGATACAATATTTTTAAATTCTAGGTTTGTGCTTAGATGTATGTCTTAGCTTTAAGCTTTTATTAGCTATAGGCTACATTTAAGTTTAAGGATTATAGTATTACCTTAAGAAGAGCATTAGAATAAAACTCAGTAATGCGGATTCTAGAGATTCAAAAGATCACGAGATCATGAGCAAATCTTAATCTCTTTGTGTTGGTTTCCTCCAACCAGCAAACGCAGATAAATTCCTTCAAATAAATAGAAGTATTTGAGAATCTTTGTTCAATTTAATTCAACATATCATATATCATGTACCAGCTACTGTAATAAGCAGAGGTACATTAAATATTATAAACACTAAATAATTACCAATATTATAAAAGTGCAGACCTACCCAATTCTAGATAAGTTATTAAAAAAACAAGTACAGATTTAAAGAAGAATACATATTAGTGCATTTACTAAGCATATTTCAACTCTTTGATGTTCCCTCAAAGACAGTATTTATTTGTATAACAGTAATGAAAGCCATAATGTAACTTTATTTCAGTAAATTTACAATAAGCCCCAAAACCCTAAACAAATAATATATTTATATAAAAATAAGTGAAGACATGGAAGTTAATGTAGTCACCATAAAAATCAAGTGAATGTGAACCAGCCAATTGAAATTTAGAACATTTCTATATCTTACAGGTATTTTCAGAAAGTGTTGCTAGCTTTCTTCCTTTCTTATCCTTGTCTCTTATTCTTTTACTTACCTCACTCTCAAATAACTATACTTGCTACTAGACAGCATGGTCAAAATAAAATGACACCTGAAGAATGTTCATTTTTGTACTGAAGTCATTGGAAACAGTAAAAAATAGTAAAACAGCTTTCCCTTCTTTCTCTTTAGAAAAAAAGTCTAATTATAAAAGATTAAATATTAATTTCTCCACAAACTTTGTTTCAAATTTTTTCATAAATTTTATAAGGTTAATCATTCCACTAAAATATCCTTACATGATTTAAATATCAAGTGTTTATGTTGAATCTGTATATATATTATAGTGATATAACAAAGAAATAAGATTTCCAGGGCTCACAAAAGCTACATCAATTTTCCACTAAAAGCTTCAGAATTTAGCTGATCTCATTTAGTAATAACCTAATTAGTGAAAGTAAGGAAATAATAACATTCATTAATCTATTATCTATTTTATATAAATTATATAATGAAATTCATTTACAGTCATAAAAATCCAGGTTATAAATGGTTGTGATAATATGTTAACACACTGAGAAACCCAATTTAACCTCTAAGTACATATTGCTTCACTGAAATTGTAGAAAATTTATTCATCAAATTGTTTCATCTACATTCATCTCTTACCAGTAGGAAAAAAAAGGAAGGAGAGGGGTGGTAGGAAGAGGAGAGGGAGAGAGGAGAGAAACAAAGAATTCTTAGTGTTATATTTCTGAACAAAAATTTAGGGTCTTCAAATACCTAACAAAGTGGGAATCAATTAGCATGTGCCATCTCAAACATAACCCATAATGTCAATGGTTCCCAGTTTCAGTTAAACGCTAATAAATAAAATTCTTGCTTTCACCTTTTGTTTTTCTACTAAGAACTCCAAAAAATTCTCTCAAAATTATTACCCTGTTAAGGACCTGGCTCAGTTCCTCTTATCTACCTTATTTGCATTTATGTGTGGGATAACAATTCCATTATACAAAATTTTCAATGTGCCCTTATGGTCTTTTGAATTTTCCCCAATAATAATTTACCTTATCTCTGAAAATTAAAAAAGCCAGTTTATCAATTCAAATAGTCACAATTATTTCATCTCCTCAAAACTAACCTTTTTATGCACTAAGGTCACAGTTTTGCTGATTCAAAATAGGACAAAATAACCCTACTACAAATTTCCTTAAAGCTTTTACCTTCTCGAAGAGTAATGATCAGCAGAGAAGGAACAAATAAGCACCACGAAACTAAGTAGGAGACAGGTGTTTCTTTGTTTCATGTTTTCTTTTATTTAACAAGGAAAAAAGAAGATCTCTCTCCAGGAGAACATGCTAGACAGTAGTCGTAGTGAACCTTTCCCCCGATGTTCCCAAAAGAAGTTTTCGCTGTAGAGCAAAGAAGTCTTATCTCAGGATTCAAACTGGAATATACATCACTTTAATATTATGTAAAATGTGCCTTCTACTCCTTTAAATATCCCATTGGTCTCATCTATATTTTTTATATTTCCAAACCTTTCAATAATATTGAAGCTCCAGGGTGCCATCATTCTCTTGTTTAGGATAGTTTAGAGAATCACTGTCATACAATCACATGTTCCCAGAAGGATTTACAGTCATATCTGGGATGCATAAATAAAAGTGATGTTTTAGATGAGGCATAACTTGCAAAAAATGTGAAAGCATGGAATAATCAACCTGAAAGGGTTACATAGTCAAACCATAGTTTCTAGGTAAGATTACATTTAGTGAAAACATAGTAATCTACCATTTTGTTTGAAAATCTCCAAAAAGGGAAAACCCTTCTCCTTGAAAATCTCTAGAAAGGGAAACTACATGTGTTACTATGTTAATAAATGTAGTAAACAAGAAATTATTCAAATACAAAAAGTCTTTCCTAGTCATAAATCATCTATTCCCATCCAGCCGAGGATACAACAAAGAACAGCCATTAACTACTATCATTACTATCTGTTTAATGTTAGAACCTAAAAGAAATGTAGTTTATTAAAAATAAGTTGATTTTTACTCTAAACTATGCAAAGTCTGTGAGATGTTAATAGTAGTATAAAATATCAATATACTTGAAACAATATTTTCAATAGCTTTGAAAGTTTGTGAGGACAGAGAAACAAAGGCACTGTGCAATTCAAGGTCATGCAGAATTTAAAAAAAATAAAAGGTTCTGTAGGAAGCCAAACTAGGACTTTCTGTCTCCTGTTCTAACTGAATGGTCTCACTATCATTAAAGTTCTTTTCTATTCAGGTATTCTGGTAAGATAGAGCCCTATGGGATTTATTCCCCTTTGTGCAGGTTGCTTAGCTGAGCCATACATTTCTATTGGCCCTATTGATTAGGCATCTGCTTCCTCTGTGAGGATGGTTTGCTCTTGTGGAACCGTGTTTAGCAGCTGTTACAGTTCAGATGAGTGTTGACAGGATGAAAATTAAATTAACACCCAATAACATTTTAACACCTGGTCCAACAACTGCAATATCATTGAATTTCACCTTTTAGAAATTGCTTCTGCAGTTAATTCATCCTTACTTTGACTTTGACCTAAGGAGACACTCCTATAATTTTGCTTCAAAAGACTCTCCCTTGACTGTTCATTTATAATTTCTGTTATCCTTCCCTCTGATCCATGTTCAGCAACTGCCCATGCAATTGGAAAATACTCACTAGAAATATTCCATTGAAAGATGTGCTACTCGATTATAGCTGAAGAGTAACCAAGGACAGAAAATGCTAACGTGGAAGAAATACGTGCTTCACTGTTGTGTAAACCAGGTTGGTAGGCAATAACCATCTCTTTGGGGAAAATAAAGTTGAAAGAACACGTGTCTCCCACTTATGACTTCCTAAGCCTTCACTGGTTTGTGAATAATACTGGAAGAAGGATGTAGCATGATCCTTAAATCAGTAGACTCTGAAGTTAGAGAACCTCCTTTAAAAATTCAACTCTGCTGCTCCCAGACATGTGACAGTGTGTAAGATACATCCCTAAGTCTGTTTCCTCATAAAACCCAACTACAAGTGTATGGGAAATGCTATAGAGAGGAAAATGATTCACAAGGTTGTTGTAATGATTATATAATCCACATATTAAAAACTCAAAGAGGGAGTGCTCTATAGAAACTGGCAATCCTAAATAAGTCTTTGGTTCCATTAATATTTCAGACTACCCAAACTGAAAGAGAGCATTGAGATCGTTTAATCCTATCTGTTCATTTTACTGTTTAGTGTGTACATGGAGGTGGGTAACTTCCCCAAGGATATGTATTCATATAGTGCTGAGAAACAAATGTAGGTTTCTTCATCAGATTTCTTTTCTTTTAAAGACTACCACTCTTTAATAGTCTATTTATTAAGAAAAGATTTATGTAACAATGCTATGCAACTCATTCACTAAATCTTTATACCTGTATTTCTCTTCCTCCTTTGGGAGAAAAGAAATGGTGTTATTTGCTATTTGGCAGGACCATTAAACTGCATAAGATAAAACAACTATCGTGCTATCATGGTTATTTAGAATTCCTATCATATGCTAGATGTCTTTCCTAACCTACAGGAAAGCAAGGGAAAAAATGTTAGCACACAATCACAGCAAACATAGCCTGGTAAACAGTTGCTAGAAAGAGACAATCCATTTAGTGGATTTTCAAAGATCACTTAAATAAGTTTTATTGCTAATTATATTTGTAAGAAAGGGGACTAGCAGAAAATTACATACTTCGATTTGGTTAGTGTTAGCACTTGTTAACCTTTTTTTATTTTCCAGAGTGGGGAGGATTCTTTTACATTACTATATTGGTATTTTTTACTGTAAGAAGATTTTTTAATTAACTATAAATTGTTTTTATCTGTTTTTCCAGTCTGCCTTTTCCCTCACCAACACAGCCTGAAGAGTTTTTCTTCTTGCTGTTTTGATAGATTGTTGTCTCCAAGTGTTTTTGTTTTGTTTTTCATTCTGAAGATATAGCAGTGGTAATATAGATTCAATTTGGAAGATACCAATTGGGAGCTATGATATATAAAATTAAAACTTTAAAAAAATATTTTATCTTAATTATTTTAAGTAAAAATACCAATCCTATATTGCTCAATTTGCAAAAAAAAAATGTGAGCATATATTTTTCAGAAAATGTATTTTGTAAAATGAGGCATGAAAATTTATTCTAGCCCATTAGTATGAGAAAGGCAGTCTTCCTGGAGAGAAAATTATATGGTGGGAAATACTGAATGTTTTGAAATGTTATATAATTGCTTCATTTTCCTAAACATTCCCTCTGTCCCCTCATGCAAATAATGTACTTGTTAGTCAAATTAAAAAAGGATATAATCACCCTGAGGAGAGTGGAGATTGTCTAAATATATATTTATATACATATATATGTATATATGCATTAAATAAATACAATATACTTGACAAATATAATTTAATCCCATATTATTTATAGGATATATATATTCATTTTATATTTTCCAGATAAAGGTTTAAGTATCCTGAGACATATATGTTTTTCATTAAAAGTAATAATAATAGTAAAGAAAATTATTTCTAATCAACTAAGTGTGCACTAACAACAGGAAGAAGGGTTATAAGAGTCTCAAATTCTCAGATATAGCAATTTTTACCAATCATTTGTAAAACTAATAACTTAGCATCTGAAAATATTTTACTAAAACTAATATATTCACACCATAGTCAGAATTAATGCTTTACTGTTGTGTAAAGTTTAAGAAAAGGAAATGCCAATATATGGAGCTATCAATATCTCATAAAATCATAGAACTGGAAGGGATCTTAACATTTTGAAATATTTAGTCCACACCCATGTCTTCTGGGAGGAGGCAGTAAATCAGAAAGGGAAAAACAACTGAAGCATTTAAAAAAAAATTTTTAAGTAGTTTATCAGCTTCTGGTTTTATTTAGAAATAATCCAGACACAGTAAAAGTCACATTACTATAAATGCTCATCATTTTCATAATCGACTCCTCCAGTTGTGCAGAGTATAATCATTTTAGCAATTATCTGGGGGCAAGTAGGGTGTTCTCTGTCATTTAACAGATATTTTTAAAAGCCCAATTAATCTGCAAAAAATCTAAAAAATCACAAACATAGAATTAAGGTTAAGGATAACTTGATAGGAGCACTTCATTTTACAGATGAAGACATTATGACTGCAAATAGTGACATATTTTGCCCTGGTCACACAGGGAGTCAGAAAAAGTACAAAACTCCAATGGAGTGATATTACCAGGCAGGGTAACATCATTTCACTTTACCACACCAGTCTAATTGTACGCCTTCCTTTACTGTTTGTTGTCAACAATTAAGGAAGAAGAAACTAACAAGGGTCTGAAAATTCTAGGACTTTTCCTTCCACTTCTTGCTAAAAAGAATCAAGATATACACGCTGGGTCATGAGTCAAATATGGTATAAGAAAAGACACTCACTAAATGTTGGTCAGCCTGCTCTTACAGTGCTTTCTCTTGCTGCTGTAGAAGATTGCTAAAAGCAATATACAAATCAGGAAAAATTAGGAATTGAGTTTTCATACTTACACATTTGGTGCCAATATATTTTAGCAGGAAAATTACATATGTGCAGACTCAGTAGGAAAATTAATCAATATATTATTTATTGCCTATGTAAATAATGCACTAACTATTCCAACATAAGACATGGCCACTATTGGAGATAGATATCTAACTTTCTAATTTGGGTTCTCTAAGACGAGGATGCATTATGAGCTTTGTTTTGATATTGCTTTTTCATCAGCAGACATCTTAGATATTTATATGATCTGACTTTTATATGTCCCACTAAAAAAAAAATTAACAAATAAATTTCCATGGTAACAGTAATTCAATTTTCTCTACCAAAGATCACCAAGAAAGCAAAGTGGGTCCCATTTTCACTGGCATTTATTCTAGGAATACCAAGAATATAATGTCATGGCCGGGAAACTCATTGTGAGAACGTTCTTTAAAACTATCTTGAGCAATTCACCTAATCAAATATCATTTTGCTATGGAATGTCATAATAACATCCATGTGAACCAAAACCTGTAGGATAAAAAAAGAAGACAGTCACTCTTTGGCTGATGTTCTATTTCTTACATCACCACCAAATGTTAAGTAAACAGGGAAGCAGATTTTCTCTTACTTAGAACCAGAAGAGAAAAAGTCCTTTATCTAGAGATTATGATTTAAGGTTTTATTTTCAAACTGGGGATAATAAATGTAGTCATATTTGCTTTCAAAGAAGAATCCAGCTTAATAAATTCATACAAATATAGCCTTCCTAAAAAAATAGACATTGAAGCTGAGGTTCCCAGAAGTTCATAAAACTCAAACTGTCTTTAGAATAACTTACTTGCATATCGAGCATGAGCTTCAAGGTGAACTGAGAGTAGGAAAATATATAAAAATAATCTATATAACATATCTTATTACATTTAATATGATTTAAAAAAATACATGATGTCATTTAATAGAAATATTCATATTCAAAATCTACCTTAATTTAGTGATTGCACTCAAAATATATAATAATTTTAAACATTTCCCATCTGAATTACTAGTATTTTTGTGGAACGTGCTGTCGAGTTTTTGAAATATAATCACACATCAAGAACAAGCTCATAAATTATACTATGATTACTATACAAAGATAATAATTGACTGTGAGATGGTATTACTTTCTTATGTACAGGATTAACAATAGTAAACTCAGGTAATTTCTATATAACAATAAACTTCTGTTCCATATTTGAAATCCAAACTGAATTTATTTACAAACATATACAATAAATGATCATTAGCAACATTATGTGTATTTAACCAAGAATGTGGCTAACCTGTTGAAAAACTAGCATAAGGGATGGAGAGTGAGTTATCAACAGATCAACAACACAATTTCATGGCTACAAGAAAAAAGGTTTCATTACTCAAGGAGAATATTCATAGCTGCACATTCAGACAGTGTGTGAGTGTGTGTGTGTGTTTTCTATATCTGTATATACAGACATTCTTCTTAAAGATCTCTAAAAAATATATTTCTAATTTATATTTCAATATTATCCCATCCTATATCAGAATCTAAATGATTTGACATATAAAATAATCACACACAGTGATCGAGTGGATTTATTCCACAAATGCAAGGATAATTCACCATATGCAAACAAATGTGACAATATGGATGCAACCAGAAGGTCTTATGCTAAGTGAATAAGTCAGAATGAGGAAGATGAATACTGAGCGATCTCATTCATATATGAAATATGAAGTCACAAAGTAAAGAAACAGACAGAACCAAAAATCTGTCTCTTGAACATTGACAACAGAACTGAGGTTACCAAAATAAAAAGAAAGTTGGGGGGTGGAAGCAAAGGGCAGGGGAGGTCCGTTGGACAGTGGTGGAAAGTAATAGAAATTTAGTGGTAAGCATTGTATGTTATCATATATTTGAGGAAGAGTCAACCTGCATATCTAAAACTTACATTATTTTGTAAATCAAAATAATCTCAATACATTTTCTAAACATTCCAATAACAAACAAACCAGTGCAATAAACTGAGATCAACTATCTTCTAATAATGGAAGAATTTATGTGGATGGTATTTAATAAGCAATCTACAATATCAAGCTTATTAACAAATTTTAAACTTGCAAATACTTTTTCATAAAAAATGCATATTAATACCTACATCTAAAAAATATTAAAAATTAATACACATCACAAAAGAACAAAAGTCATATGATCCTCCCAAAAGATGCAGAAAATAATTTGACAAGATTTGACATCCATTTATAAAAATTCTCAACAAAATAAGGATAGAAGGAACATACTTCAATATAATAAAGATCATGTGACAAACCCAGAGCCAACATCCTACTCAATAGTAAAAAACTGATAGCTTTTTCTCTAAGAGCAGGAAAAAAAAAAACACAAAAAAACAAGGATGTCCATTCTCATCACTATTATTAAATAAACTGTTAAAAGATCTAGCCAGGGCAGTTAGACCAGAAAAAAAAAGAAAGACATAAAAGCCATGTAGAAAATCCCAAAGACTACAGTAAAAGGCTATTAGAAACTGGAAAAAAAAAAAAAAAAGGTGAAGTGGCAGTCTACAAAATTAACATGCAAAAATGTTACATTTTTATATAAAACTAGCAGGAAAAGAAATCAGGGAAATAATCCCATTAACAATTGCATCAAAAAAAAATTAAATACCTTGGAATAAATTTAACCAAAGAAGTGAATGACCTATACACTAAAAAGAGATATCTTTGAAAAAAATTTAAAATGACACAAAGAATTAAAAAGATATCCTTTGTTTTTGGATTGGAAAATTATCATCATTAAAATGACCAAAATTTAAAACAATATACAGAGTCAGTATAATCCCTATCAAAATCTCTATGGAATTATACATAGAAATAAAACAAAAAATCATAAAATTTATTTGCAAGTATAAAAACAATAGCAAAAATAATCCTGAGTTTTGAAAAAAAGGAACCAAAAAATGGAGGTATCTATGGGACTTCAAACTCACTACGAAGCAATATAAATCAAATCATCCTAGTATTGGAATAAAACCAGACATACAAATCATGGAACATAACTGACAGCCTAGAAATACATCTACACATACATAGACAAGTAATTTATGACAAAGGAGTGAAGTACATAAGATGGAGCAAGGACAATCTCATCAATAAACAGTGCTGGAGGACGGATTTGAAGATGGCAGAATGTTAAGATCTCAAGTTCAACTGCTTTCTCTCCACAGTCAGAACAAAACTGCACCCAGCTAGCAACTATAACCTTCAAAAAATAAACAAACAGGGTTATAATATCTCCACAAAAAGAAAGGATGTACTTCAACATAAATAATGAGCTTTACAGACAAACAAGAGTTAAGGGAATTCATCACCACTATACAAGACTTATAAGATATACTAAAGGCAGTTCTACAAAATAAAAAGAAACCACACATAGAAAAAAATAAAATGTGAATACGAAAATCAAAATGTTGGCAGTTAGAATGAATTCAAGATTAACTTGTTTTCAAGTTAAAACAGGCCAGAAACTTCATGTAAATCCCAGAGTAATTTCAAAACATAAATCCATAGGAGAACAACAAAGAAGAAAATGAAAAGGGAAACCAAATACAATGCAAAAATGTTCTAACACATAAAAAAGAAAATAAGAAAAGAACCAAGGTACTGGCTTTAACAGTCAGAAAATAATTAACAAAATCAACAAATTTACAAAGAATTACATCGAAGTAAGCATCTTCTACAATCACAATGCCATAAATATAGAACTCGACCATTTTTAAAAAGCAGGAAAATTTCAAAATATGTGTAGGTTAAACAACGTGCTTCTGAATGACTACTGGGTGAAAGAAAATAAAAGGAAAAATTTTAAAGCACTTGGAGCCAATGAGAATGAAAACACAAGTTACCAGAACTTATGAAATGCAACAAAAGAAGTACTAAGAGGAAAGTTTATAGCAAACTAAGCTTACCTCAGGAAACAAGAAAAATCGCAAAAACTATGTATAATCCTACACTTAAAGCAACTAGAAAAAGAACAATTATAATAGCCATTTCTCTTAAAAGTGTTTCTTGAAATAACTTCACTTGCTTATTTTAACAAATTTCTCCCATTCCTATTCTCAGTGGCAAGAGAAACTCCATGTTCTCCATTTTTTAAAACAAATTTTAATTTTTATCTTTAAATCATTACATTTATTCAAGTCATTAGAGAAGCAGGCATCAAGATGGGGTTAGTCTTTCAAGAGTTCTGCTGGAGAAACATTTGCTGAAGTACAAAGAATACAACACACACGTGAATAGGTAGAGGAAGCCTTTAAAACCGCTGTACAGTTCTGACATTCGTGGAAGGAGAGGGCCAAGGAGACTGACAAGTAAAACCTGAGACTGTGATGCAACTTTCAGGAGACTTAATCAGAAAGAAAGGGAGTTCCCAAGTTTGCCTATTTGGAAGATTCCATATCCCATTGGAATGGGTTAACACTCATATTCTTGTTATGCTCAGTCATAGGTTGGGAATATCCTGGGGAATTATGATCTCATTGTAGACTTGGTGGTGGATACACAGGGTTGGCAGCTGGGTGTGTCTTTACTTACTCTTCTCACAGCAGGAGATCTGAGGTGTTTTTCCACAATTGCAGCAGTTTTTGGACTTTTCATGCATCTTTAAGAGAAGGTGTGATTTGTATCCTGATATGTGAAGACACTTTGCAAATGTTCAAAAATATGCTGACGCTGCGTACATTGTTGCTGATGAAACTGCTTTGCTAAATATATCTCTTCATCACAAAGGAAATTAAAAGGAAAACTGAGGATCTAAATTCTCCATTTGTAAGTTTGTATCCTTATTTTTCTCTTAATTGATGAAATATATCCTTGAATATGTTTTTCAGTAAGGGTAATATCCTTTTTTCACAATATGTATATGCAAGAATTGCTTTCTTGCTTTTGCAAATACATACCACTTTGACTGAATCAAGATGAAAGAATTTTAGCTCAATTAATTATCATGGCTCCATAAGTAAGGGTCATTTGTCTCCCTTCACAGAACTTTGAATGGATCCAGGTAGAACTACAGCATCTGTTGAGTTTAAAGAGACACTGCTTGAGGGTGAGAAGGTCAAAGATCAATGAGAAACTACTAGAGAAATGAATTACCACAAACAGTGGGAGGTACTTGAGTCTACTTTCTCATATTTCATTTTACTCTTCTTTTGGAGAGGTTAGAAGACTAAATAGCATATGGCTTAAACTCCTTTGGAAACTAGGTTTCTAGAAGTGAATTAGTTCACTCACAGCACATTTGGGAGGTAATGGTGGCTAACAAGCAACTTCTGATAGGAGTGATTTTACTCAAATAGGCTGAATATTCTGCTCCCTTGTCAGGAACATTTGGGCATATGAGTAGTAGCTGTGGCAATATTAGGATTTTATTCTGTCTTTATCACAGCTATGATGTTGTGATCTCATAATAAAAATTTCAGTGGCAATTTCCTTGTAATGCCTTTGAAAATATCTAATCCCCTTATGTAAACACCTAATTCCTATGAACACTAGAGCCCTATAATCATCAAATCCCCTGTAATAAGTCTCTTGTTTTTTAGTTTCATTTTCCTACACAAAAACCTTAATTCATGCAATCATTATAACAGAGAACTGCATGCTTGCCAGAGCAGTAAGTGGACAGAAAGATTAAGGTTGACTATGGCATGATTGTACTGGCATCAAGATGAAAAGTTGCTATGGAGAGTCATGGTTTCACTAAGTCTCTTCCAAAGAAAGAAAACTTGAAGTAGCAAATCCTGGGGGGAGGGAACTTTTGGTAGGGAATGCTATAATGTTTAAAAATTCACTGGTAGATTTTGATGTGGATAGGGAGAGAAAGGCTCCAGGGACTAGTTCCTTGTATTTACAAGTGAGCATATGAAAATTGTTCAACTAGTGCTCTGAACAACTTTGGCTAACCATAAGAAATATTATAATTTCTGTTAGCTAAGGAAACACAATCTAAGAAATGTTCATGACTGGCAAGCAATAAACTCTAAATAAAATTCTTGGGTTATCATACCCAGCACAATACAGTCCCTCCATATAATAATCCTTTCCACTCAACAGTATATTTTTTTAAATATTATTTGAAGTAATCGATGAAGTATTATAACACTGCATAGAAATTAGAATAAATCTGTCAAAATCTTTATATCTACTCAAATAAATAATAAGAGTATATTTATCACTAATCTTTCAGTGCAACAAGTAAAAGTTGCAAGAGCAAGCCTAATAAAAATCTAATTCTCATGTCTAATAGCATCCTATGAGTATACGTGCTTTAATTTTTGTCTTCTAAAGATAGCACACTTCTAACTCTCTTGAGGTATTATTACCCATGATCCCAATCTTAGTGATCATATCTCTCCATTCCACACTCATGTACAGAGTTTCACAGCTACTAAAATTTTATATCACTAAATATCATGCAATTTTACCATGTAGTATTTAAGCACCAATCAGCAACATGTATAGAACAAGGACAAATGTTTTTATGAGATATAGTAGCACAAATAAGTTATACTTCAAAGTGAACAACAGAACACAGACAAAAGACACAGCAGTGTTCAATTCATCCTACAGCAGGACATCTAGTATGGATAAGCCCAAATCAATGTTTTTCATTCTACAATTTGAAGTGACCTGAAATTCACATTTGTTCAACCCCCAAATCATTGCAATTTAATAAAATATAGAGAGAATTAAATCCATATATTATACCTTTATTAAATAAAACTTTCTATGGAGAGGGATTACTGCATTTTATATTTAGCATCGCTAATCCTTGTAAACCAGTTGGCTACCATGTAATGAGCATCAATATGTGCCAGGAATTATACGAGGTGCTTTACATAAATTATCAGCTTTACACTTTACAATAACACACAATACTAAAAATCACACAGGTAGAGGAACAGCTCAGAAAGTCTAAGAAATCTTAAGAGCACATGATTAATAAGTGGTAGCACAAAATTTGAAATTTTGCATGATGACTATGCTAATCAAGGTCTCTAGGCTCATACTGGCAGAGACTCATACATTGAAGTAGAGCATCTGATTCATTTTACACTTAAAGCCCACAGTTAATACTTTAGAACTCTTCCAGTGTTCAATCAACTTAGAAGATCCATTCTCTGAAAGATGAAATTTAACAATTAGTCACAATTGTTGCTATAAAGATGCTGGAGTTGTAGGCAGATAAGACTCACACTAATAATAATACCATGAGGAAAGTGATAACACTCCTAAAAAACAAAACAAAACAAATACAATCCTTTGAAATTCAAAGAAAATTTTAGTTTGTTTTGCTGATGAATCAGGATCGACTCTGTGGAAATAACAACATGTAAGCATTGGTGAGCACAAGGAGAAGTTGGAATTTTCATCCACTATTGGTGGACATAAAATTGGTGCAACCTCTTTGAAAACAGGAAGTTTTTTTATTGGCGTAAATGTACCATCAATACCATACAACCCAGAAATTCTACCTGTAGGTATATAACCAAGAGACATGAAAAGGTATGTCTACACAAAAATTTGTACACATGTGTTAAAATCAGCATTATTCATAATATCCAAGAATGGAAACAATACAATGTTCATAAACACAAATACATATGAACAAAATGTGACATATCTGTGCAGTGAAATATGATTGAGCCATAAAAAGGAATGAAGCACTGATCCATGCAGCAAACAAAAATGAATCTTGAAAACAGTATGCTGTGTTAATGAAGCCAGTTACAAAAGTCCACATGTAATATGACTTTATTATGGAAATCCAAAATAGAGAAAGCTATAGAGACAGAGGTTGCTGAGGACTGGGAAGAAAGATGAGTAGATATGACATGATAGCTAAAAGATATGATACTCTTATTTGAGATTATGGAATGAGGAAAAAAAATCTTCCCAGAAATAAGAGAATAAGCACACAAAAAGCCGATTTAGCAATTTCATTTGTCTTGCTCTATTGGTGCTGTATTTTGTAGGATGTTATTTTAATAATACAGGGTTCACAAGAACATACCTCTCAACACAATGACATTTAATCTTCCTTTTACTATTTAGACACAGCTGAAGTTAAAAACATAATAAAGTTGACTTACACCTATTCTGCCCCGCTTAAGTTATAGTTATTCTTTTATTATTTATTTTGACTTATAGTTGTGTGTTCTGGTTTATTATTTTCTATTGTTGTGCAACAAATTAACACATATTTAGCAGCTGAAAACAGCCTCTGTTTATTATCTCATTTTTGCAGGTCTAAAGTCCACGCAGGCATCGTGGGATTCTCTGGAGATCTCACAAGGCTAAAATCAAGGCATTAGCCAGACTAATCTTTTATCTGGAGACTGAGAAAGAATACACTTCTAAGCTGATACAGGCCATTGGCAAAATTCAGTTCCTTGATATTTTAGGACTGAGGTTTCCATTTTATTGTTGGCTGTTGACTTAAATGAAGTTCCCCTTTCCTGTCAACAATAAAAGGTAACACTTTGATCCTTGAACACGGTCCCTTCCATATTCAAAAACAGCGACATAAAAACACATCGCCTCTTTTTTAAGCTTGAACATCTTGACTTTCTGCCATAACAGGGAGGAAACTATCTGCTCTTGATTGTAATTAGGTTAAAGCATCACTATAATTGCCATAATCCCTTTTAATTAACTCATACTCAACTGATTAGTAACTTAAATTACATCTGAAAATGCCTTTTTCAATTTAATATAATGTAATATAGATGTGCTATCTTACCATATTCACTATCCCAGGGATTACAACCAGAAATCTTGGTGGTCCATTTTAGAATTTCAGCTACTATCTGGTTTAGATGAAAAGATAGCTGTGGACAAGTAAATGTTGGGAATACCACCTAAGAAATGAAATACAGGTTATTTTCTCTGCAAAACAACTCCACATGTTTAACCTATTTATGCATGTTATAATTTTCCAAAATGAAAATTACTTTGTTGATATATTAAAACTATTTATCCTATGTCATAGTATCAGTTTATATCCTTAAGATCAACAATGGTCATAGGAAAATGAAATTGAATTAAAAATATCAGAATCAGTCTCAAGAGATTAAAGGTATTTTTATGAGTGTGCCCTGATGGCCTAGCAGAGAAGGCCACCAGACATAGTCCCAAGAAACCGCGTTTGAGACCCAGGACTGGGGGAAAAACAAAGTTGAACAACTGATTGAATAAATATAATAAAAGTATTTTCATGAATTAATTTTCTTCATCCTATATGTATGTATTGCTCTCTTATTCTAAGAATTTTATCAAAATTAATATATTTGGTCTTTATAATAATATTTACTGATATAGAAACAGAGTCATAGAGAACCTTGCCAAAGGTGAGAGCTTGAATGGTGGAGCCAGGATATGAACCAGGCTTTAGCTGTATTTCTGTACTCTAATTTTTCTAGGTCAATGTTCTTAATCACTATACTAGTATTCTCATTTTTTATTTTATTTCACTAATTTAAAGTCAACTAAGTTAGAAAAATAATCTTCTGTGTAATGTTTCCCAAACATAGATGATGGTGAAATCTTTTGTTGAGTCCATCTATCAAGTTCATCATGTCTGGGGAAACATGACTTTAGGTATACTTCTGTTTATACAGCAATGAAAATACAAATCTTATGTGGATATTTCGTTTCTAAATAAATTTCAACAAATTAAAAACCATATATGCAACCTCAAGTATTGAAAAAATATTTTATAAGTTCATCTTAATAGTCTCTATTATTTTAATATTTCATGAAGCAAACTCAGATATAGATAAATTTCATTGATTATTTAGGTTTATAAAAAAGACTAGGAATTAATGAAGGTAAGGAAATTCTCATTTTCCAGATTCAAATTATAGAAACCAGAGAAAAAGGTATTAAATATAACACTCTAATAAATTAAGCAGCACGTAGAAATAATAAACTTAGAGCAATATGGAAGAATTTTAAAAACATACTGTGAAGTTAATAGAAATGAAAAAAATCTAAAACATTTAAGTAAAGATAAAGAACATGCAGACAGACATGCCAGTAAAAAAGTCTCTATTTCCAAATGCATAATTGTTTGCAATATAATGGGAGCACATAAGGTTCCAAAATATTTAAAATATTAAAGGCACCAGAAGCTGTGATTTTAAAATTAAATCATGATCACAAGCATCTTCCTTGAAACCTTAACAAGTCCTGGCTGTCCTGCAGAAACTATCAATTGGCTTTCACTACCAGGAGATTCTGGATATTTCCTCTGTTCTCTCCTTTAGTCCTTCTTATTTGATTGCTTTGATTATTTTAATTAAGTATAATTTTAGCATTTGTACCACCCATTTAGTACATGTTTATAAAGCAGAGATCATATTATTTTCAATTCATTCTCTATACTACATGATTATTTCTTCTAGAAATTAGACATCAAGTTTTTGGTCAAGAAAGTTTTCTATGATAACATGATTTCTATATGAAAATAAATTTAAATTGTAACCTTTGAAAACTTTTTTCATGAATGTAAATTCTATAATAAAATAAAATTCACAGTATTACAGGTGAGAAAATACAGTTTATATAATATTTAATCTTTCCTTGCTTATTTTATTAGGATTAAAGACTAAATAAGGCTATTCATGAGGACTGATATCAAATGTTTCTATCTTTTCAAAACATTTCTCAGTAATACTTACTTAAGAAAGTATTGAATGTATTCAGAAATCACTTGTATAAACTAACATATATAAACAGCTTAGCTGAAATAAACCACTTATAAAAGAGACCTTCCCAAACTCAAAAACAAAGAAATAACTGACTCTTTGACTCATAATAATATCTATTATTCCAGCTTATCATTTACTATAATAACAATCAAAAATAACAATGGTTCATGGTGCATCGTGGACTAATGGTTTCATTGACTGCTTTTGGTCGAAGCACAGACCACACATATCCCAAGGAACTGGATTCTAGTCCTGGGTCAGGGAGAACAACCAAGATGTACAACTAAATAAAGATAAAGTGCTTCCTCCTTTCTTATCCTGCTTGCATATTCACCTTCGTTCCTACCTATAACTATCCTTTATAAAAATAACAGTTCAAATTTTTGCTACACCAAGAGTTAATGAGGTCACTATTTTGAGAAAAGTCAAAAAAAAGAAGTTTTTGAACTTATATCAAAAAGGAAAGCTCAAAAAGCTGAATATGTTCAGTAACAGCGTGACATTGTTCATTGAAATTGAAGTTTAGTAGTGAATCCTCATTTTGTGGTACTAATTATAAGTAACTCTAATGGAAAGAGCATAACACTTTCCTTTGCTTCCAGATTAATTCAAATATACAAACTTCTTCATGATATTTTTATTTTATTTTAAGAAATATTCCAGAATTACTTACATTTTTAATCATCCTAAAACAATGGAAGTTTGAACAATTAATATTTGCTTACACTTGGATGAATAAATGGAAAATAAAATCTGAGAATAGTTAAAATCAAAAAGAAGGTTCCTTTCTCCATGCAGACAAAAGTTGTGACCCCAGACTTTATTATACTATAATAACTCATTATAATACAACATACTTATGTAGATATGAGTATATTCTTTTGCATGTTTATGGATGTTTATGGATAATACCACCAATACAATTGCATTGATTGAGAGGAATCCTTTCGAATGTACACATAAACCAAATCACCATGATATACGCTTTAAACATTTTTAAAAATTAATTTAAAATTGTATATGTCAACTATACCTCAATAAATTTGAAAAAAAAGTTGCATTGAGTTGAATAAGTCTTATGAACAGTATTTCAAAAATAAATGAGTTGGTATACTAGGAAATAGATGTGTCTGTCTACTGTCCTGCAAGATCCTGGATTAATATTCATTTTAGTTGACATGTTTCAGAAATAAATCACACTTTCATCAATACTTCCCTTAATTAACTCTCGTACATTTTGTCTATTCAGATAGATTCAGCAGCACTAGCCTGTAAATTAACTGAGGAGAAGAACAATTGATTGAAACTCAAAGAAACAGGCATCCTTGAGACAAAAGCATTTATAGATCAAGAAGGCAAAATGTCCTAAAATATTCTAGATATTTAGTAAAGATTCAAATAGAATTTCAGTTAGCAAAATGAAAAAATTCTAGAGATCTGTTTAACAACATTGTGCCTTTTTCCAATAATCCTATATAGTACACTTAAGAATTATGAAAAGGTTCAAGTTAATGCTAAATGTTCTTACCAGCCTAAAATAAAATAAAAATAATTGCTGGGATTCCACAATGGGTGCTTTTTGTGCATTCCTCCAGTGTTATGTACAGCCAAATTTCTCTAGTCCAGCTTTTAGTTTTTTCTTTCTTGCTCTTTCCTCTTTATTCTCTTACAATTCCTGTTGCAAACTTCAAATTGGTCTCCTCAAGTTTAATAATAACTTAGTCTTTGATTCAAATACATTTTTCTTCATCTCTTCCATAACCTTTGAGCTTTCACCAGACTTTTTCTCCAATTATGGTTGCCTAACCCTGTTCCTTTCTGATATTCTACTGACCTTTTACAACAGTTTCTTTTGTTTTCTTTACTGGCTCCTTTTTCTCAATTCACATTCCAAAAGTGGCTTCTCATCCCTATTTCCCCTATCTTCTTTTTCATTATTTTTTTTAATCAACTCTCACTAAATTTCAAAATTTGCAATATTATTTCTCTTCTCTGTGACCCTCCACCTTCCTGCTTTATTCTCAGTTTATGCTACTTATTTGGTTAATGTACTTTGAAACTATAATAAAATCTCAAAGATCATAATAAAAAAGCTGAACTTCTTAAATTAATAATTAAAATGACTCCTCTTGTTACATCCTCTTTTAGTTAGTGGCTTGACTATTTTCCCCAAACACCACAGTTAAAATTAAAGAGTTTCATTTTTTCAGTCCATGTATTTTGTCTGTCATCTGCTGTCAGTTGGTAAGTCATGTCGGTTCTTCCATCACAATAGTTCGTATCCACTCCATTTCATTATTACTTTCATCATTATCACCTGTCATACTGTTTTACTAGGTTTTGTCAACAATTGGCATAAATGTCTTACTTTTATGCAAATAGTCATTATAACACCTTTTCAGATATCTTTTTGATTCTTTTTTTTTCTTTTGGAACATATAACTTAAATATGTACATTTTTTTTTAATTTCAAAAACCTCACAGAAATGAATGTAAAACTTTTCAACAGAACCATGATTTTTACTTCCCAGAGAAATACTTAGTTGAGCAAAAATGGAAGTAATTTAGGGTTAAAAATAACTTCCTTGTATGAAGGCTTTTATCAGGCTGCCTCTAACTTGAAAGTCTTAGCCCCTCCATTCATTCATTCGTTCACTCATTCCTTCAGCCAGTCATTTAATCAGCAAATGTTGAGTGCTTTCTATGTTCCAGGCACTATTTCAGACAATAGGTACATGGTAATAAGCAAAATAGACAGCTGGTTTGCATTAATGATGTTCACATTCTATGGGTAGTGAGGATATAGACAAAAAAAATAGAAAAAGAAGTTAGAGGTTAACTGTGAAACTCTGTGCACCACCATCTACAACACAGATATGATAAATAATCTAGAGAGAAATCAATCTTTCAACAGAGGTATCATAACAGCAGGTATCATATAGGCTATATACTGAGAATGCTTATTTTTTATTTTAGCGTTACACAGTTTAGCACAATGCCAAATGAGTTAAAGGAGTACTTGGGTTATAGAAATGGAACTGTACTTTCAGTGAAAGAATTGTGCAATTACAGAATAAAACGATAGATGTTCTCAGCTGTTGGCAGACATCTTAAATATAATAGTTATCATCCTAGAGCAGGCATTCAAAAATTATCAACTAGCACAAGGCTACATTGTACTAGAACTTGCTTTTCCTTTTTTCCCTTAAGCATAACTGTTTAATGATTCCCTCAGTTCACTAGTAAGTATATTACGGTTTCTCAGATAAACAGAACCAATAGGATGTGTATGTGTAAGGCAGGGGTAGGTGGGGACTGACTTATTGTAAGGAATTGGATTATAGAATTATGGAAGTTTACAAGTCCCAAGATCTGCAATTGACAAGAAGAGATTTAGGAGAGCTAATCGTATGGTTCTAGTTCAAGTAGAAAGGCTTGAGAACAAGAAGAAACAATGATGGAGTTCCAGTTCAAAGAATATTAAAAAAACAATGTTATAGCTCAGAGGCAATCAGATAAGAGTTTCCCTTTAGTTACAGAAAAGTCAGCTTTTAGTTCTGTTCAGACCTTCAACTCATTAGATGAGGTCCATTCACATTAGGAAGGACAATATGCTTTATTCAGTCTATGAATTCAAATGCTAATCTCATCCAGAAATCTCACTCTCACAAAAATAATATGAATGCTGTTTCCCCAAATGTCTGGTCAAACTGTGAACTCATCAAGTTGACATATAACATCACAGAGAGGAAGCACAAATGAACTATACCAGATACATAGGTCCATATATTTACAGATTCTTCTAGAGCCTCTCATTTAATATCTCACCCAACTCTCTGAAATCAAATTTAATCTCTTTCCACCTAACTCATACTATGATGGTAGATCATTCTTCCTAAAACACCATCTCACTAACTCATTCTATATACAAAAGTCTTCCATAGTTCTCCACTAGCTACTTCATAATGTCTATATTATATATGTAATTTAGCTAACTAAAACTTGTTATATATTAACAATCAAAGTGAAATACTTATTCTTCATTCAAATATTGAACATCCTATTCTTTTATTATAATGTAACACCTCTATTTTACATATTCAAAATTTCTCCTACTCTGAGAAATCATTTCAAATGTTATTTCATCAATAGATTACCCTTCTCAAAACAAGTTATCTTAATTTTACATGAAACAGTCTCTCTGTACTTTGAACATGAAGCACTCTTTCCTTGAATCAAACTCCTAATTTTGAAAGTTCCAAAGTTCAATCTCTGATCAACTCCCCTTTTTCTGCATTCACTTCATTGGTGAGCTCATCCAACCTCATCACTATAAACACTACTTATTTTCCAAGAACTCATAAATCGACTTATTCAATGCAGTATTCTCTTCATTGTCACATGTCTATGTAAACAACTGCCTACTTGATATCCACACCATAAAATTGAAAATATTTTCAAACATGACACATCTAAAACTAAACTCTTGATCTTCCAACCAGAATTCTTCCTCCCTACCTCCAGGGGTGATAACACTATCCATACAATTGCTCAGACCAAAAGCTTGAAATAGTCTTTTACATGATTCTCTTTCAGAAACCCTGTCCAAAACATCAGATAATCCTTTTGGCTCTACCTTCAGATTTTATTCAGAGCTCAAACACTTCTCAATAACTCCATTTCTATTACCTGCTCTCATTTGTCATTATATCCTTGTGTTGATTTTTGAAATATCCTCCTAAATAATTACAAAGCTTATATTCTTATCATCTGTGATACAGCAGGCAACAGTCTGTGAAGACTTAGTGAACCCTCATTTCTATTACCTCTATAACTTTGTATTCTCCATTTTTCCTTAGTCTATACAATCTGCACTTGTCTATTGCTATCCCTCACTTATACCAGGCATTTTCTGATATGGGGCATTTTCAGTGACTGGTTTATACATTTAAAATGTTCTTCTTCAAGATATCACAATGACTAACTGCCTCACATCTGTCAATTCTTTACATAAATACAACTTTCTCCATGAAGATTGCTCTGAAAACCATATTTAAAACTACAACTCTTCCCTCCTTACTCTCTTGATTACCTCTACTTGTCACCTCTTAGAATTTTTTAAAAGTCCATTTTTATCCATGATACCTATTCTCTAAAATGTTATTTACTTATATTGTATATATTATTCATCACTCCATAAATAGATATAAGATCTACAACAGACAGCATTTTAGTATGATTTTATCAAAAATGTAGATCAATGATAAATAGATCTTCTCTTTTATTTCATATATTGTATACTATAATGCAGTTAGTTGTATCTCTTATTTATCTTCTCAGTTTGTAAACTCCATTAGGCAAAGATCAGTGTCTAATTCATCTTGTTAATCACATCTCCATCCATAATGCTCACTATCTTGCTCTGCACAAAAGAGATAAGTCTCAGCACTATCTTGGTACAAAGAACTCAAGCACCCAAGTTTACAATTTTTGAATGAGTAAAGTAATCATTAGTTTATGAGTATTTCATGATACTTTATTTTCCACACTTATAAATACAGGTTTCCTGGCTGTCCAAAAGTACAATATTTCTATTTGGTATGATATGGTAGATTATTTTGGAGGTTTGCAAATACTGTTACCATTCATTGTAAGAAAAAAATATATAACATTCCCAGATCTCAAAAATAATTACCAAATACCAAATAAGAAAATTCTGCTTTTGGATAGTAGAGAAAATCTCTCCCTAAAACCAGGGACTGGAAAGTCATTAGAAAGTCACACAGAGTCTCCAGCCTACTACCTCTCTGTAGAGCCAGGTACTTATTCATATATGATTCTTTGCATAGGTACTGCATTTCTGTTAGCCTCTCTCTCTCTCTCTCTCTCTCTCTTTCTTTCTCTACCTCTTCTCAAACCCCAACAGTATCCATCTCTTTCATTGCTTCTTCATATTAATAATAAAAGATGGCCGTGCACAGGTCCCTAACTTCCCTCAAAGAATAAGTGACCCATTTCAATTCCAGGGGCTTTGACCTAGCTAATAAGATCCATAAAAAATTTAATCTGTTCAAGTTATTCAAGAATTTTCCTGATCATATAAAGGGCCCTTGCTACAGGTCTGAATTTCCTACTTCAGGAAATCTGCCCAGTTCAGCAAATTCTGCCAATAGAGCAACTAAATTCTCTCAAGCAAGTAAATAACAGAAATCATGACTAGGCTGAAGAGTTCATTCTGACTAATTAAATCAATTCTTTTGTCCCGTTTATCATTCATTGTCCTTAAATAACTATGCCAATTTACTTTATCTTACTATAAGATTTATAGCCTTGCATGTTTATAGTAGGAAATAAACGAAAAGACAAAGCTAAAAGAAAATTTTTAAGTGCAACAGGCAAAAAGTAAATCTGCCTAATTTTCCTTGACATCAATGTAAAATATTTAGGTAAGATATCTAGAGTTAGAGTTTACAAAAATACTATGAACTAAATTCCCAACTTTTCTTCCCCTACCCCCATTAATATCCATTTACTTGTCATTATATCTGGTTGTGGAATGACACTAAATCCCAGGTATCCACATAAACCCTAGAAAAGAACATTATTTAACAAAAATTTTAAAACAAAGACCTTATATTTTAGATTTTTTTTCCCTTTATATTTCTTCTAAATGAAAAATGATCAGGAAAAAGGGGTCAAATATATATAAAGGATAGAATTAGACATCTGATAGTGAACTTAATGTATTACATACAGAAGTAGATTTATGTTGATGTACACCTTAGAACTACATGGTATTTTAATGCAATGTTTCTTCAATAATTTTTAATTTGAAAAAATGATGTTTAACAACTAAAGACGTCAATAAAGAAAACTTATGAGTAATGCTACTACTCATCTACACTTTGAATTATATCACTGTCTTCTTTTTTCACTCCCCCTCTGATATAGTTTTAAAACACAACTGTAATACTTTGACATTCTTCCACTTGGTAAGTGGGAATCCATTTTTCCTACATGTGGCTCTTGAATCTGAAAAAGGCTGTGCCTGCTTTAACTAATCAGATATACTATGTGACTTCCAAAGCTAGGTCATTAAAATATATATATATGCAATTTCCCTGTTCTTTACTGAAACACATGTTGCTAGCTCCCTGAGCAACTCTGTAACAGTCTAACTGCTGTAAGACTGCCATGCTGACTTGGAGTCATGTAAATCTCTGAATCAACATTCCTGGCCAAGCCCATTATTCTGCCATCCCAGGGTAGGTGCCAGACCTGTGAATGAAGACTCTTAAAGGGAATCCTCTAGCCCAAACCACTTCAGTCACTAGCCCTTTGAATCATATTCTGTCACTGAATTATTCCATGAGCATAATAAAATGGCTATAGCTTTATACTCTTAAAAATGCTGCGGTAGTTTGTTAGCCAGGAATAGATAACTGGAACACCTCCAAAGGCAGTAACTATCTCTTTCTTTCTTTTTTAACTGTGGAAGGATGGGAAAAGTTTCATAGTTTATACCTATAATAGTACATCTGTTTTGTATTTTTATTGTTTTATTTTTATTTAATTTTCATCATTACAGGATTTTAAGTCTGGGGGCATTTCACACTATATCCACCACCATATTTTCAGTGCCCTCTACCACCACATTGCCTTCTTCATCCCTTATTCTCTCCTCCCAACAGTTTCTTTCGACTTCTGCACATTTTTTCCACATATATATGTATATATGTATATATATATAAATATATATACTTATTATTTGTAATGGATCTGAAAACTTCACAGTAAAGTATTAAGAAGTGGTAAATCATTATTATACATCTCTGAACTTCTAGCATCCTCACGAAATCAGGAGTATGTGCTTTGTAATCTCCAGGTTCCTTCCTCATTGGCCTTTTTAATACTCACGAGCAGTGCCTTAAACTAGAAAATGAGGTACCAGTAGTGATACTTGTGGGGATATAATTTGATTAATAAATATTTAACTTAAGAGTCTCTCAAGAATATCATTAGGTTGTCATCTTCACCAGCTTACTCCAAGATTAATACTAGTTTAGAGACTAAGTCAATTCAACATTTCTTAAGAGAGAAGGCTCTTCTTTGATTACTCTTAAATAAGGTGTATGATTTCTTTGGATGAAGATTCAGATGCTTTCCATTTCACAATAACACAGAGAAGCAGTTCACTCAAGGCTATACTAACATCATTAAATGGGTAGAATACTAGCCAGAAAAATATTTCTGGTTATTTGCTCCGGAAGGCAAATAAACATGCCTGGGGTATTTCTTAAGGATCAGATTTACTCAAACAGTACTTTAGCCCAGTGTACCTTATTGTCATCATTAGAAGTTGCAGTATATTGCTAAATATTTTTCTTCTCCATAAGTCTTATCATGAGGTTTTTTTTTCATTTAATTATTAGTTGAATAATTTATTTCTAGATTTTTTTAATCTCTCCTTCCTAGTGTTGAATCAACAGACTTAGTAAAAAAATTGGTGAATTCAGGTCATTAGGTCTTAAATGGAAAGATTATGTCAGTTAACCAAGTTATATTAACCATTACAGTTTAAATCTGTGCTTTTCTGAAAATCCTGAGGTAACCCTCACATCACGGATTGCAAGTGTTGTTCCTTTGGAGGTGGAGAATGACATTAGAATAACTATGAAATTATTTTTGACTGAGAACATATTGAAACTTATCATTATCCAACTCTGGTGCTTTGACTAAAATGTAAAACACTTTTACTGAAGCATTGAAGCTTTCATTAAGTAGTCCTAGCTTAGTCAAAGCCTGATTGTTGACCTTGTATGCTTAAGGCATGTGCTGTTCCATGCAGATAGAGGCTTTTCTACCACACTCCTCTTGATGGTGCATAATGGGAGGTACATGTGCATATCAGGAAGAGAATAGGCCTTCATTTGGAATATTAAGTAGAATAGGCACATAAAAAGCCTTCATTAAAATATTAAAAGGGTGCTAAACCGATAGAGTTAAGAGATGTGTTCCTACCAGAGTAAAATTCCAACCTCAAGCTCCCTCCTTTTCTCAGTTTCTGACATTTGTTAATACAAAAGAATATTAACTTAGAAAGTCACTTTTATCCAGTGACTGCTAAATTGCCATAGACTACCAAATAATTAGCTCATACTTTGACTGCTGCAGAAGACAACAGACAGGTGTAAGAAACTATCCTTCTAACCCTGAAATCACCACACCAGACAGGATTAGTTAATTTTGCCATCTTGAGATAAATGAGGAGGTTGTGGGTGTGGGTGTTTGGGGGTGTTCTTACACTCATTATTTTCACCAAGACATTAATAACCTCATCAAAGTTTTGTTATTATAGCTATGCTAATAGACAGGTGAATGTTCATATTTTCAACCAATATTTATGGAACACTTCCTGTGTAAAAATACCTGGAAGAAAGGGCTTTGAGAGTCCAATTTTGACTTTTAAGCTATGAAACAAGGTTTCTAAAAAGTAGTTCTTATGCATAAGTTATTAAATACTTTTAATAATTTCTATATTTAAAGAAAATGCATCAGGTCACTTTTTAAGCTTTAAAATAAGTGTTACTTTAAATACAAGGGATATTTTCTGTTAAAATTTAATGTCATTAGGAATTTTCATTTGCTAAGTAAGGGATATACAAATAAAAAAGATGTAATGCTTATACATTCCTAATCTTTAGATTTTATTATTACTATTAATTATTTAAAGGTCAGTACAATGGGGATCTGTCATAATGCTTAAAAGTACCTAGACCATAATGAACAATCAAAGGCTATTTATTTAGTATAAGAATATGTGAATTTGTTGAATATTTTATTCTTGCTGGGAATATTTAATAGCATCACAAGTATAAATGTGGGCTGGAATAACAAAGACTGTTCAATATCGACTCGACTAGTAAGGAGTTTGTAGATCTACATAAGTGAAAAGAGTACAGAAGTTGGTAATAAAGTAAATATGATAATGAGTGCATTTTTTTGTTAATCCTTCCATAATAAAATGTCATGGAATGAATAACTTAAACAGAAATTATCTTCTCACAGTTTTGAAAGCTAGAATTCCAAGATCAAAGTGTCAATGGACTGGTTTTATTCTGAAGCCTCTCTCCTTGGCTTACAGAGACTGCCTTCTCTCTGTGTCTTCATACTGTGTTTCCTCTATGAAAGTACGCATTTCTGGTGTCTCTCCCTGTATAGTAATTTCCTTTTCTCATAGGGAAACTAGTCAAATTGGATTAGGGTCTTCCCTAAAGACTTTGTTTTAACTTAATCATCCTTTTAAAACTAACTGAAAATACAGTTGTGAGATGTTGAGGGTTAGGTCTTTAAAATTTGAGGGTGGCGAGTGAAGGCACAATTCATCCCATACCCATTAATTTCTCATTTTCAAGAACACAGAGAACTACAATGTTAAAATAAGGATTTTGAAAAACACTGAGGTTCATATTTTTGGAGAATAAAGATTTTCACATTCACGTTAGCTGGGAAATATAATAAATGTGCAAAGGTACAAGGAAATTGTATTATTTGTAAAAGACCTTATATCAACTGCATAATTATCAAATTAATTATATGATATGATTTTATACTATAAGAGTGAAGGGCCATTCTGCTGGAAATAAATTATTTCAAAACTTACTTGAGACAGAAGACTGGTATGAATTTGAACAATAACCAGTTGCTATATATAAAATCTCTCTCCCGAAGATAGGTGCTGGGAGCGTCCGAGAAAATAATTAAATACCTAAGGTTTACCAGCCCCTACAAACCATTCAGGATTTATTAACAAACCCTAGTTCCCATTCCCTAGAACAACCATATGCTCCAGTTTGCCCAGGACTATCCTACTTCCAGTTAGTATACCCTCTGGCTCAAATTTACCCCAGTTTGGATGACATGATCAACCATAGGTCCCTATAGCCCTTTTTTCCCCAACATGTGTATGCACTCATACCAACCACAAGTGTTTGCGATTCAAAAGACTTGGTCTTCAATCCAGAGTAGATGGTATTACCTTCTTAGTCTTGCATGTCTAACCTGTTTGCCTGTGACCAGCAAGCGAGAAGCTGAAAAATCTGAAGTTCTATTTTACCCATCCTTTCATAGTATTTTGATAATATAATCTAGATTCTGAGCAGAAATGACAATATACCTGCAACTATTTTCAAATTCAGAGATTTAATTTCAGCAGGTATGAGGGTATTATAGAAAGAGATCTGGGGCAGAGTTATATCAGAATTCTAGTTCCCTGCTTGTTAGAACTGAATTCTGAAACTTTGTGCACATAATTTAAAATACTTTAGCCTTGCTTTCCTCATTTATATCAAGGGTGTAGGGTGGATAAGAGAGTGTAGTATCCACCCTGCCTATTTCGCTATTCAAAGAAATCAAATCAATACTGGCTAAATACATGCCAATCCTTTATTATTTCTTATTCTTATCTTCAGAGAGAGAAAGAGCATAAATAAAACTACACACTGAAAGTTAACATAATGACTTGCTCTTGACACTAGTGATATTCTTTAGCAGTCATATCTTCTCACTTCCAGAACATTATCCTTTCACATTATTGTACTTCACCATGAGAATTTACATGAGGACCTTAGAGAAAGATGAAAGGAGAAAAGCTGAATTTGGGGTTATGTGTTGCTGACTATACCAAAGAGTTAAAAATGCATTGTTGAAGAACCAGTATGTGCAGAACAGAGGGAAAGTTGAAGTGAAATCAGAACAAATTGATGCTTCATAAACCTCTCAGTCAGATTTTCGATGATCATTTGGGAATTTGAATATTGATGTGTTGGGTAGCTGCACTTTGTGTACTCTGGCTGTGGGGTACAGAAAGTTGGGGAATGAGCAGAGGGTGGGATAATGAGAAATGATAAGGGAAAATGTACAACAGCAACAAAGTAGGTATATTGCTTTTGTTTTTTGTGGCATTTCCAACTTTTTATTAAAAGAGAATATAATACAGAAAAATGAGAATCAATATATGTGACTATGTCTGTGAAATTAGACCCTGACCGCATATGTTGACTATATGTATGTTATCGTGACTTATAATATCCATAGTTTCTAATATGTGTCTATGGGGCTGGGGCAGAGGGGGTCTTGAGAAAAATATATAAAATTTTGTAGGTTTGTGACAAGAGAGACTATTGCAATGCCTAATTCTGAATCATGGAAAGAAATATCTTAAATAAAAATTCACGGTTAATGTAGGAAAACAAAAATGCTTGCCAGAAAAATGTAATACTACCCATTTACGAGACCTACTATTTTGCCATCTTTTTTATCTTCTCTAAGATTCCCACCATTTCTATTCCCATAAAATAGCTATAGATTGCATACTAATTTAAGGCTATATCTAGCTATGGATTTACATATGTGCTCTGGTTTCCAAAAAGTAATGTCTAGGCTCAGAAAAAACAAGATCAACCTGGTTGAGAAGACACCTGGTGTCAATTCCTGCAATCATTGCAAATCATTTGGAAGTGCTTCTTCAGAAAATACCCAAATTATAATCACCCTTGAGTTTTACTGTGACACTGTGACTCCGTGTTCTTTTGACAGAAAAAAAGAATGCTTTTCAAAAAAACTATTGAATGCATTTAATATTTGATATATCTAAGCATTAAAATTTGAAAATGACTCTTCTCTCAATGATGACTCTTGCCTATGACGATAACTAATTGAAGAAAATATAGTAGAGAATTAAGGTTACTGTCAGGACACTGTGACCCTCACAAATTTACTCCCAAAGCAGTTTCAGCTTTTTCCTACCTCTATCAGTTGTATGGTGCCACACTAATGTGAAACAAATAAAAGGCCTTAGTTGCCTACAGAAGTATTAATTTAGTGAACAGATCCACAAATTTATGGTTTATGCTAGACTCCACCAGATAATTCTTCCAGCCTTACATGAGTTCACCTGCTCATCTGAGGCACTGCTATCTTCCAACATGGGGATTTTATATCTGGATTTGTTAGATAATGGTTGAAATAACTCTGATCTGCTTCACGCATCTCTCACCTCCCTCCAGCAAGAGACACTGGTTGTGTTCTTGCCGCAAAGACAAAGGAGTGAAAGCAGAAATGTCACTACACAAGTACATTTGCAAGATTCCTCTTTGACAGCTGCTAATATCCCACTGGTAGAATCAAATTATACAGCTAACTTAGAATCAAGTGGCAGAGAAAAAAATTCCACCTTTTAATGTCAGCAACTTTAAAGTCACATGGCAAAGGGAAGGGATATGCATGTAGGGAGGGATGAAGAATTGGAGCTATTTATGCAATCAGTGTACTCTTATTCTTTGCTGACTATATACCTAGGACAGAAGGTAAAACCACTTCTTTATTTCTAAGCATTTGAAGATCCTGTGAATGCAGGCTAACTTCTAATATATACCCTCTTATATGGATACATCAAAAGCCATTCTTAGATAAATGACTTCATAGTTAACTAATTTTGAATATGCATCTCTACATGGTCTCATTGAACTATCGATATAGTAAGAATTTCCAGCGATCTTACTATAGCCCACCTGAGTTCCACACTGGCTACTTAAATGTTTCTCATGTTTCTCAAGTTCAACATTTTCATTACTGATTTCATCATCCCTCACACCATACTGATATATTTCTTCTCCTATATTATTTATCTCTACATACTATAACTGATCCCACCATGCACTAGATTAAATAACCAGAAAAGTAGTCAGTTTTTTTCCTGCTTATCCAATCTCTACATTTTCAAATTCTTATCATGCCCTATAATTTCTACTTCTTCACTATTTCTCTTAATGATCTTTGTCTCTATTCCCACTACCTCAGCCTTAGTTCACAATTCACTTTTTGCAACTACTGAAAATATTCACTTTCCTTTTTATTATACTCTGCCCCAGAATGTTGTTTCTAAAGCAAATATTATCAAATGAATGTTGAAACTTCAACATCTTCAATGGCACCCTACAGCCAATAGGATAGAAAATGTGAATCTTTTCATTATATAGCCTCTTCTTACTTCTCTCCATTATTGTTATCCCTAATTTATAATACTAATCTGAAATAATATAGTCTTGTTTTGATAAATCTGACTTATTCTACTTATATACCTTATTTGATATGAATGTTTCAGAAATGTACACAAATATGAAAACACATACATACACATATTAAACAGTTGGTATAAGTAAAATCAGAGAAAGCACGAACTTTGCAATGAAGGTGAGCCAATTTTGACTCCTGGCTATATCACTTAGTAGTTATGTAAATTTGGGCATGTGAACTAAACTTTTTATCATACAGGTGTAGCATATCAATCCATTTATTAGCTCAGTTCTGTCTCCATATTTTTATAATACTCTTACATTATTCATATGATTTTATACACCTTTTTAACACAAGATTCTAACATATAAGAGAGCTCATGTCTAAATTTGCTCAACACACATGATAGAAGTTCCCAGATAAAAGGAACTTTATACATGTACCCAGGATATATATCATATATTCTCCTGATATTAAAAAGACTGACAAAAACAGACTAAGCTTAAATTCTTCTCAACACTATTAAAAAAATTCAAAAATCAAGGTGTGCATCATTGTAAATTAACATCTATATATATATATACATTAATTCACCAGTAACAGTACCCCCTCGTCTTATAGTATTATACAATGTTATTTCTATAATTTTTTTAAATAACAATTTTAAATGAAGAAAATAATATGACAGGAAATATAACACTCACTCCCTTTCAATGGTAATTTCTTCATTGAATTCTCTCCAGATGTATAAAAGGACTTGGCTAGCCAGTCTTAGAAAGTAACTGCCACAGTCAGCATTCCAAATGGTATTGTATATCTCAATAATGACAGCAAGGAAAACATTAATGTTGCCCTTCATTTCCTTACATCTGATGAACAAAGAAGGAGACAGTAGGGAAGGAGAGAGGGATGGAAGGAGGGAAGCAGGAGAGTTAGCTCTACCCTGCTGTGGTCTGATTCTTTCAAATTCACTATTTACAATAAATTAGTCAATTGCTAAAGTAAGAATATTCTAGCCTTGAGAAGTACCAGTCAATCATTAAAAAGTGTATTTTACCTTAAGAGAGAACCACTTTTGATCTCTCAGTGATATTGTTAATAGTGAAGAAAAACACATGCAAAGAAGGTGAGAGATTTAAAATAAACTTTAATGGTACAGTATATATATAAATTTAATATATAAAATTTATATTATATAAATATATATTTATACATTAAATATATATAATTTATATATAAATAATATTGCATATAAATTTAATGGATATAGTATATATATAAAATATTTACTGATTTCAACAAATTGTGTTTATTTCATGTACATTGTAGCTTCAGAATTTCACCTCTTCTTATGCTTTCCCCGTCTTAACTTTCCTGCCACATATTAGATACTCAGTTATATTTTAAGGTCAGAATAGAACATCTGAGAATAATCAACAGTGAACTGTATAGTGGAATTGAAGAGCTGACTACAACCCTTACTTGTGTTCATATACACTGCTTCCTGCTGAATTAAGTTCCTAGAAATTGGCCTGCGGAGTGGATAGTATCTTGACTTAAATATTCTGAAGGTGTAAGGTCATACAAAAATTGGCTATTATTATTCAACCCAATAAAGGAAGAACTGGAGAGTAAATGAATTTAAGAGAGTCACAGAAATACATGCATACATACATACATAAATACATACATACATATATACACACATATGTACATGGTATGTATATACACAAGCAGAGTCATGAGAAAGTATTTATCATGAATTAACAAAAACCAGGAGATAAAAATAGAAAAGCAATAAGTAAACACAAATAAAAGCAGAAAAATATACGGTATAGTAGAGTGACTAGAAAAGGTGGCAGTAGATACTTGCCTCTGATGGAACAGCGAAGTTTTTGTGAACACATAAAAATTACTTCAGGTCTGGGTATTTTAGGTTGCTTAAGCAGTTTCTTGGGCTTTCCTTCTTCTATAAACATAATGAATTTCCATAAGAATGAAAATACAAATATTTTTGTTTCTCGCCACCTGGAAGTACCTTAATACAGCAGTGAGAAATTGTAAAGAAGATGCAAGAGTTATAAGAAGAATTGATAAGTATATTTTTCTTGGACTCTAGTCAGGACCAAAACTCTAAGCACTGAACCCTCAGAATTTCACTTACCTGTCCCACTTTTTCTAGCTTACTGTTAATTCACAATTAGCTCTGATTTTTCTCCATCATGGGCCAATATCTCCAAGAAGTACTTAGCCTATCAAAAAATGACGTTAAAATAATATCTTTCTTCGTTATACTAGTGTCCTATTAGTTTTACTAATAAAAATAAAACTAAGAATATTAAAACACTAGTTATAAAAAAAAATGATCAAACCAAAACAAAGAAAATAATATGGTCTCTCTGCAGCACACTTTCCCTAAGTTGTTCTTCTGTAACTCTCAGACTGCAACCAATTGATATTTCCTGCCTTCAGATCTTCCCATCTTGGAATCTAGAATGTCCAAACTGAGGTTTTTTTCCCACTTCTCCCAGGGTTCTTCTACAGGGTTGAGCAAATATTCACTGACCACCAACTATATTCAGCAATATTTCTACCATCTAACATTAGCCAAAGCAGTTAAAAAGTCAGCTCACATTCAAAGAACAGAGAAATAAACTCCACATCTTGATGAGATCTCAGCAAACTCATACTGCAGAAGAGCACATGGGATGGGAGATAATGGTTGTGGACATTTTTAAATGATACAATCTCAGTCTCCAAAATTCTAATGATAGTGATACAATTTGCATTTTACATAATATCTTCCACATCTTTTCTGTTAGCATATTAACACAATACTCAGCATACAAAGAATAGTTTTATATGTTTTATCTCTCAAGCAATGTTAGATATTTCTAGTACCAACACAGTTTAAAAAGGGTACAGATTTCTTCTCTGGGGTTAAGCATAGACAGGAGAATTCTCCTTTAAAAAGAGATTTAAACTTTTACCTAGTATTTACCTCATGTTTAACCCTGATGGAAAAGGCCAGCGCGACTTTCATTCTAGACATTCTAGTTTCTAAAAGCCCCATTTGGTGAACAGTACTTTCATTATTTCATGGCTAAATTTGTTATCTGGGTATGGACAATGCGTATACTTAAACTAAGGATGATATAGCTCTTCCTAAAGGGTTAATACAGTTTATTTTAAAAAGGTTCATATAGCATTTTCATCAGACAAGTTTTATTTGGGGGGGAGGGGGTGGGAAGGACAAACAAATCAACAAAAACAGATTTTAACACTCAAGATAAAAGACCTCCTCTTGATTGTTGCCAAGGAGACGTTGTCTGAAGCTTCCTTTTTAGCTAGACATACATTGGCTCATATTCATCACTATTGACAGTTTCATATATGTCACTGTCCAGCAAAAATCCTATCTGTTACTATTAATAAGCTGCCCTTTGCCATATTGACTAGTTGCTTATCTGAGCTTTACAGACAACAACCTCCCTGCTTGTCTCCAAAGTCTCATGTTAGTCAGAATGGTACCTCTAAGTCTTTGCTTCCTGTCTTCATGACTTCAAGTAAACAGTTTGACCTTAGATTTTCTTTGTACCTCTGTCTTAGCACTTAAATCATGACATCTTCTTCCTGTACCTTGTAGTATTAACTCTCAGATGACCAAACTCTGTTCCATCCATTTCCTATAGCATGCTCTTGAAGTTGGCTATGGAATCTCCATATAAATTAAAAATGGCAGAAATATCCTGAGCCAAAGTGAAATGTCTCTAAACAACATGCACAGAAGACATTTTGTAAGTGCATATTCAGCTATCTTATTTTCTGAGTGACCTAACCCCATTTCCTGATAACAATAGCATTAGTTAAATGAAACTGGCATAAAACTATTATACCTGGCATGGTCTATTGGCTTTATGACACATGAACTACACATTAGGCTCGTGCTCAGTTTAGCTACAACTATGTTCAAAGATGCAGATGCTACTGAAACATCTTGGATTCAACCCACCAGAAACATATTTCATTGGCATCTCCATCTAGAAAACACTTCATCCAAAAAAATGAAGTATCTCAGCTCAATATGAGAATGATGTTTCAAATTAGAAGCAGGAGGCAGTTTTGAACAGTGTTTTATTCCTCAGTCCAGAATCACAGTCTTAGATCTGTTCTCTAGGGAAATTGGAGTCAAGAGAAAAAAAAAAAAACTATTTTTACCAAAATATCCATCAAATTTAAGTAGCATATAGCAGTCACATTCTGAGACACATATCTAAGTACACAACAAATGTGAGAAAAAGGACTTCTCTGTCCCTAAGCATAGAGTAGAATGGCCACATGGATGTTTCTCAGAATCAACAGTAACTTTAGTTTTCCACAGTAGAGAAGTTTCAGTTCAATAGAACTTTGACATGACTCTGTTTTGGTGATTAGCAAGAAACCATTTGCAATATCAACAGCCTTAAAATTCCATTGACTGTGTGCGTGTTATTTTAGCAGTGTTTTTTACCTAAAAATATGGAACAAGAACCAGAATATAGAACAAGCATGAAAAAAAAAAAAAAAAAAAAAACACTTAAGCCAGAGGTCCTAAAGTAATTGGAGAAACTTCTAGAACAGCCATAGGTCACACAACAAGAACTGAGGAAAATATTGGAAAAATTGTTATTTGCTGTTTTTAATTATTTTTTCTGCATAGAAACAATGTAAAAAATAAGAGGTGAATTAAGAAGTATAATCCAGAAAAGTCCCAGAAATGCAGAGGATAGATAAATATTTGGACTAGAAAAGAGTACAAGCTACATCTGGTTACTCTGCTGTTCACATCCTGGTAAATAGTAAGAGTAAAAATATACTCTTCATCAAAAGAAATCAGGTAAAACAAATAGGTTATGTGCCTATATTAGTGCCTAAAACAGGGGGTGGTGAATGTTAAATGTAAGCTTCCACCTCCTAATCTGGTGTAATATCTTCCCTGTTTACTCCATCTTCCTTTATTTTATTTACAAATATAAAGAATATTGGATATGGACGATAACCTGTGCTTTCATATAAAATAGACCTGTATATACACATAGAATAAATAGAGAAAACATTTTAATACACCACACATAAAATAAGAAGAAAAGTTTCCACTGCATATTCAGCTCAAGTTGCTGTTTCTTATTTAGAATGCTATTATAGATCCTTTGCTAGAATGTTGATTTCCAGAATTGTTCACTGTTAGCAATTCACCATAAAATTCCAGAAGTATGTTATATGCGATTTCATCAAATATAAGAGTTAATCAGATTCTTTTAATTCTCTGTATACATTTTCTCGAAATAACACATAATATCCTTAAGAAAATGAGTTCTAAACTATGATCAAAGTAAAAATAACCTATTCCCTGTGGACACACAACGGCTCTAGCAAGTACCTTTCCAATTTATGGAAACAGAAACAAATAGCTTAATTTTGTTTATTTTTTCAATGGTTTAGCCAGGGTCTCATTTACACATTTTTTTTTTATTAAAACCCTCTTTTAAAAGGGTATTTCCTCAAGACAAAGAAATCTCATAGTATAATTTGGCATAATTGGCGTGAGTATGTTAAATGAAATTGAATTATGTTAGCCAGCATTCCTCTAATTACCTTTTTTTTTCATGGGCATCCATTTTTCAACAATAATATCAGAAAATAATTAATACCTTCAGGATAAGGACCTGAACTTTATGCAAATATAGATTAGAGAAATCCAAATTATTTTTTAATGAGCTATATGCATTATGTTTCCCTATCTAGAGTTCATCTGGACAATGGCATTAAATAAGCTTAGAGTTAATTAAGCGTATTATAACTATTCCTGGCTTCTGCTTTTATTAGTATGAATCCGCTAGCTCAGAGGCACTCAGCAAACATGGAAATACTTTATCAACACCCATTCCAAAACACCTTGAAATATTTTATTCCTGTCTATACTCTTGGGATCATTCTAGAATTTCAAACCTATTGGACCGTTTTCAAAATCTGTTACTTTTCTATTTATATAAATATGAATTGCAGAAATAGAGGAGACTTTCTTTGTAGACATTGATTTATACTAATAAGAGTTATAGTCAAACAATTGCCCTTGAGCATACGCATACACAAAAATAGGCTATCTCTTGCTGCAGAGATACTGGCCCAGGCATCAGCAGATTAAATGAATAGATCTGCTTCATATTTTAGTATGCTAAATTGAATACCAGTCATAATAGAAAACATCAACATGCAAATGAAATCAGAGAGGCTTTTCTAATTTTCAGGAAAAAAAATGGGAGAATCAGTTAAAAAAAGAAAATCGGCAGACCACTTATTAATAGTGAATCACATTTGGCACCAGTCAAATTAAACTTACATTGACTCAAGCTGTGTTAGAAGAGCAAACACTTTTGGAACTAACCCTATCAAAATCTACCCCTAATTTGAAACAAACATCACTTATATGAGATAAGCCCATGGAGGGCAGGGAGGGAAGCACCATGAATATAGAGAAAAGCAAAAGACATTCATCAGGAGACTCGTCAGGGGAAGATACAAGAGCAGAGTCAAGATATATTTTCCCTGAATCTGGTTCACATTCTTTCATACAACCTAAGACCATATTTCCACAACTATGGCAAAATTGTTTATAGGAGAACTATTTGATATATTAAATATTAGATTTCCTGTCTTTTCAATATAATTCTGTGATAAAATAACAAACTCAGGCACCTGGAAAAGAGGTGGAATATCAAAAAGGCATAAATTTTGGATTCAGACAAACTAGACTTTAAATATAAACATTACCATTCACTACATTAATTACCTTGGAAAATCAATTAACTTTTCTCAGCTTCAGTTCTTTCTCCAGCTATAAGAAAAAAATCACTACCCAAGTAGAACTGTTAAAAGAAAAGTATCCATCAGATTGTCTAAAAGATATTATCAATTATTATTGATTCATTTATCTCCCTTCCTTCAGGCATTAACTCCATTTTCTTACTTTCTATACTATCAGTTGTGCCTCAAAAACCTTGGATTCTTTCATGTGATTTGGAATTTTTTAATGTTCTGTTTTATCCCTAGGTATTCATAAGTTTTGATTACATGCCCTATCATTTAAAAGTCCTTAAGACTTTCTCTCCCCACCACCTTTTTCTATTTCTCCCCTAGATCTAGGAGGGGAAAAAAAAAGAACTATGATAATGGAATCGACATTATTACATTTCGTACTAGAAGACAGAGCTTCTGATGAGAATAATGAATTTTAAAGATAGCTGGTCCCAGGTGAACATACTTTGACTCTCTTGACTCACTTGAAATACTCTCCTTAGAATGCCTATGACTGATAGTTTCCTTTCCCCTTTGGAAGTGGAACTGGTCTCCATACCCAGATATTTAGAGAAAGAGTCCAGGAAAAAGAAGGTAAGAAGCAGACTGCTAAAGCCTGTTTCATTATTTAGGCCAAGGTAGTCCTGCTGATACATATGAAATACAGTTTTGTTCTCCAGAAAACTGAACACAGAAGCATTTCAAAGAAAATTAATAATTTTATTTTTCTTCTCATTAAATGATATCCATGTACATGGGATTTGGTTAACATGGGCAGGAAGGGCTGCAACTGCTCTGTGAGAAATTTAGACATTCAGAGAGTCAAATCCTGTCCACAAAGTATCACTACACACACACACACACACACACACACACACGCACACGTGTATGCGTGTACACACACACACATATATAATATACACATATATGTACACACATATATGTATCTATAAGTAAATGTAGGTGAGCTTTCTTGAATTACAAACAAAGCACTTTACAGTATTATAAAATACAATCTTATTACTTTATAAAAAACATAAAAATTAAAACCTCATAATGATATTTTTCTTCAAAATTAAGTATAAAATACTGCTCATATACTTTATAAGAACTCTCAACCTGTCCCCCTCTTAGAATATGGTACACCCTCATCCTGTCTCTTAAAGGGTATAAGATCTTCAACAAATTCCATTTGCTTTTGCTTTCAAATGGCTCTGCTGACTTCTTTGTCTCCTAGGTGGGTGGGCCTAATGAAATCTTCTTAGTCTCACAAAAAACCCTGGAGCATGACACCAAGATCCTCATAGTAACATATTACATGACAGCCACAAAGGGACAATAAATGGATACTATTGGAGACATGGCTGCTTACCAAAGCATTGACTGGAATGTTATATTTGAGAAATAATGAACAACTTTCAGAGACGAAGACTGACCTTATGGAGTAAAACAGGACATCAGCACAACAACCTCCTTTACAGGGTTTCATGTGTTTTAACAAGTGGTAAGAAAAGTTACCCCCTGGCAAGCCAGTAACCCAAAAATATAATTTTGTTGCAAGTGCAGCAATGGGGTCCAAAGACCATGGGATGGAACCTGAGCTATGAAGGGCCATCAAGTCCCAACCTGATGTCCTTCTACAAGGCTCCTGCAAAGCAAACTACAAAGGTCTATGTAATTATTCTTAGTGTGTTTAAGCAAATAACAGGTCAGTTATTAAAACGTTATAATTATTGGTGAAATTGGGATAATGGAGAGAGAATACACATTTCAGCAATGCATTTTATTGGGAACATCAAATTTTAGTCCAATGTTTATGGCACACCCACTGACTTCTGAAAATATTAAGTTCATTTATGATTAATCAGCATATTTTGTCTTTTCCTATGGGTGTTTATCCTCGTCATTTTGCCCCAGGAGAAGTTGGGATGCCTTACATCTATCTCCAAGTGGTGGTATTGGTGCCACAATACCAGCCGCTGCCAATGGAAAAAGCAACTCCTTATCAAGGGCCTCTGGACCTCCCCTCCCTGTGCCCAGACAGATAGCAAGGAGGAGTTACCTGGCCTAACTATGCACGCTTTTCACCAGGATTTAGCACTGACAAGAACACAGCATCCTTCTTCCCTAGATGATTGTAGGTACCCTCTTCTTGAGGGGGGAATGCTAGGTAGGGAGTCAGCGAAAGCAGGGGGCAAGGAAACAGAGACAATCCTCCAGTCAAAAAGGAAAGAGACCATGAATGATGTCGATCTAATGTCCTTCAATAAAAGGGATCCACTAGGCTGCCCCTCAGCAGGGATAAGGGCTACTAGACTCCTTAAAAACCTGAGCCTGAAGCTCCTCATGGCCTGTTTCCCTCTTGGAATACGGCCTGCCCTTGTTGTAATATTAAAGTATGTACTATCTTCAATAAATCGTATTTGCTTTTGATTAAAAAATAAAACAGGAGATTACAACATATTCAGACAATTATTTATGAATACAAATTTTTCATGGACCAATGAGGTAAACTGAATAATTTACTCCAAGATGTCCAAATTCTAATCCATAGAACTGATGAATGCTACATGGCAAAAGAAATGTTGTAGAAGTAATTAAGTTAAGGATCTATGTTAGGGAAATTATCTTGCATTATCCAAATTGATTCTAAATGTAATCACCAGTGTCTTTATATGAGGGAGACAAAGGGAGTTTAATACAGAAGAGGAGAAGGTGATGTGACAAGGCTGCTGGCTTTGAAAACAGAGGAAGGGGCCATGAACCTTACAAGGAATATGGGGATACACCTCTAGAAGCAAGGAAACAGATTCTCCCATAGAATCTAGAGGTTCTCTCATTGTACATCTCACATATTCTGGAGTTGAATAATTTAGCTGTCTCTCTTCTCTCCAATACATAAAGTCCCTAAGAACAAGCTCTGGGTCTGTTTTGTTCATCTCCATATCCTTCTAGTCAGGCACAGTGGCTTATATGTAGTGTCATTCAATAAATATTTGTTGAAAAGATGAATAAATTAATGTAAAATAAATCAATAAATTATTTAAGAATGGTGCCAAGCAGAGAGAAATTGGGGTGATTCAGGGAAAAAAAGACATTACCCTAAAGCGTATCAAATTGTTGGTCAGTGTTAGGAGGAAAATTCAACAAAATAGGGGATTATTTCTTTCTTTTTTTTTTTGTCATCTTTGCTAACTTTTGAGATATAGAGCACAAAAAAGCAGCCATAAGGAAACCAAAATTTTATATAATTTATAAACTTTTAAATAAACCTTAAATAATCACAAAGTATAGGCATTTATTGATAAGCATAGAAAAAAGTCATTTAAATATTTAAAGCAATCTAATTCATTTTGTTACATTTAAAATGCATTTCACTGCATTACATATAATAGAGATATCAGTGCTATGTAGTTATTATTGTTAGTATATACTCTAAACAATAATCTTCAGTTACAATTAACATATACAACATTATTACCTTTTAAAGAAACCATGAATTCTATTCAAATTCAAGAGCAATTCATATCATTAGCATTCAAATCCTTTATATGCCCTAGGTGACTTTATTTCCTTGTGTTACACAGGAAAGACAATATTCACTAAAGTTTTATTCTCTTCAAGAATCAGCACTTTTCATTAAAACACTCTTCAGATCACCTGTCTCACAGATTTTTTTTCTGTCCAGAGACTTAACCTCTTCAGTCAAAAGCCCTAGAATTTTTCCCTCTTAATCATTCTAATCTAATGTATGTAAAAATCTTATACTTGTGAAAGTGTTTATTCTTACTTTATTCATTTCAGACATAGCAAATATAATAACTATGTATTCCAAACAAAATGCTTCCTTCAAATAGAAGTGTATATCCTGGGCTCTTCTGCACCTGTTAATCTGAAAGCAAAATTTGGATCTGAAATTTTATTTTTTTTATTTTTATTTGAGCAGTTTTGTGCAGCTGTTCAAACTAGTATGCTAATATGAAAATCAAATATCACTTATTCAGAAGGGGAATTAACTTTTATAATAACACACATTTCAGAAATTCCTCATGTAGATAAATATTGTTTTTTCCCCATATTTGTATTCCCTTTACAAAGATTTGTTCTATGTCACTGAATTCTTCTTGCCTTTAGGTTGGGAGCTATATATGAATATTCAAATAAACTGAATCAGTAGAGGCATTCAGTACAAACCCATACTAATGACATTAGTACCTTACAAAAAACTTCTCAGAGTTAGTATATTGTAATATGTGCTATAGTGAAAGAGCAAGTAAAGAATCTTAATTATAATGTTAATGTGTATATTTACCACTATATAAATCAAAATAAAGTAAGTTCTAATTTACATATACTATATAAGAATAGGCCTTCTTCAGTATGACAAGTCTGAATTTAAATGTTTCCAGTACAGAATCCAATTTCAAACGTATCCAATATTCTTCAAACAGTAATTAAGAAAATATAAGAAAATGCAGTTTAAAAGATCTCTAGCTCATATTAATGCAAATTGAAGGAGTTTCTAAAAATCTTTCTACTTCACAAGTTTGCTCAACTTCCCAGAGTCGCTAGAGAGAAAACACAAGTTTTATCCTATTATATACTATAAACGTGTTCTTACAACAACATTGTACTCAAAAATATTTCAAATGTTTTAGACGAAAGTTTCATGATTCATTAGGATTGTCTTATTAACACATTTCCCTGACTCTAAGATCCACATAGTTTTCATATTTTAACATTTGTATGTTATTTACATTCAGTGACATTTCACAACTTGATAATTTTGTATTTATGCTACATAATAATGGTATGGTTAACTTAATTTCATCGTGGATTAACAAAATACAGTAAATTATTTCACACATTATACAAAAAATTAATCATAGACTAGTATTAATTAATTAATTAAAAAACCCTAGTATTGCATATTAAAAATGTGTTCAAATAAATTGAAGTGCTTTTTGATGGAAATCAAAGATTCACTTACAGGGAGAAAATAATTGCATATAAAATGTAAAAGATCTGCCACATGCCCATCCTTACCTCTGAAAGCAGCAAGTTAGAGAAGAAAAAAACTATATTTTACTTTCCTCTTGGTATTAAACCAATTTTGCAGATTAACACTGCCTTGCTGGTCTAAAAATCATACCGCAGATTAGTGTGTACCTGTAATAAATCTTAGTGCTTATTTACAAAAGAAAATCACTTTTGTAACACAGGTAAGTGTAAGAAAAGGCAAGCAGGCATCACTGGAACATGTATCAATATGGAAACCTATGCCCGAATCTGCAAAAATGCTTTAATTTGTCTGTTAAGTCATTGTTGTCGAAATGTTTTCAGCAGCTCATTCTTAAACTGCTATTAGCCATTAACGACTTAGGATAAAATAGCCTAAAAGACTGGTCAACTATTAACAAATGACTCTGAAGAACTATATACATGTTGTGATTATGCGCAAGAAAATTTGGCCAAAATTGCAAAGATGCATATCAAAGTCTAACTTCAATTGATCAATCAGGGTAAAAAACTATCACTGAGTGATATGAAAGAGAGTAAGTGATGAGAGCACTCTAAGTATACTAACAGATACAGATTCTCAGCTAAAGTTTCGAACTGTTGTGATCAAGATCTGGCACTGAAAAGTAAAGAAAAACTCACAGAATGGTAATATTGATTTAAGTGATTATCTGATAGAATGAATACCTGCTATATTAAGATCTTGGTCTTTGAGTGTTAAAAATGATCAACAAATTCTTCTCTCATTTTAGTGAATCAGGAAATAATGACGGATTATATTTCCATTAAGGTCATATCTTTACAGAATATAGATAAGAAAAAATAGTTTAATTTTGAGAGCTATAATACTTATACTAAAAAAAAAAGAAAGTAATACTAAGAAATACATTTCCTCTTTCCATACTGGTAACAGAAGTATAAACAAACCGATTTGGAGCTTATGAAAAATTATTTTTAAAAAAATCATTCTAATTTGGAACAAAGACTCTATAAACAAACTTGAGCTGCTAAATACTTTACATGTGTAACTCTGCCAGATTTTTGTGGTCTTTAAAATCAGTCTGGCACCTCTAATATTCACACAGACTGTTTCAAATGAAATTTGCAAAACAAAGAAAGGATCAACATACATTTAAATATGTGGGTGAGTCTGAAGGATCTGTCACTGGAAAAGTTCTCCAAGAGAGAAACTGTGATCTTTAAAAAAACGGCTACTATCCACCAACAGAACCCAAACAAAGCATCATTTTGGTCCAGAAGATGAAGTTGAAGTATTTGTGCAGTTGTATTTGGATTATGGGCTTCCTAGTTAATTTCCCATTTGGTTCTTTATGGTAACTGTTTCTATGTCATTTCTATAAGAAAAAGAATGCCACAGAGTGGAAAATTAAGTGTATTAAGAAACCAAATGCTAAATTTAGGTGGGATCTTAAAGTTCATTACAAAAAAGAATAAATAAATAAAAACAAAAAGACAACCCTCACCTCATTTACAGATGTAGAAACTAAAGTCTAGAAAAGAAAAGTGAGCTAAAAAGTAGTCTTTAATGTGAAAGGAGGAAACAGACCCCATATCTCTTCATCACTGATAGGGCTCTTTCAGTACTAGGGTGCTACTCCTCTTAAAGCACAACAAAAAGCAAATGAATGTGAGGGAATGATTCACCATACGTCATAATTAAGTTTTGGCAGCATCTCACTATTTTTAAAGGCATAGTTATCTGAGTTACTAAAGATTGGCAGTACTATTTCAGCAAAATTTATTGTTCACATGAAACCATTACAAAGTATAGTAAGAAATAGAACAAATTTGATTTTGAAGTTGACTTTTTGTGCTTAGAGCATGTGATGAAGGAAAATGTTCTGACAGTTCAAGCTTACTCAAGCTTAATGACAGATCTAAATTGGAGCTTAGAGATAAAAGAAATTCTTTAGTGATGCCTCAGTTGTCATTGATTGCTATGAGCAATTTTAAAGCTATTCAAGATGAGAATTGCCAGCTTGGTTCTAAAAGGGGAGAAAGTGGTACATAAGATTAGAGGCTGGTACAAATGCTATCTTGGTTTAAAAAGAGAGGACAGTTTTGTATCACATACATAGGTGACAATCGTGACTACATATAGAAATTTATCAGCAGGAAATGACTCAATGAATGTTCAGAGTAGTGTAAGCACCAGCTGTGCTAAGGAAGATGAAAATGAAAGGCAGCTTGCCTTATAAGGATCACCAGCAGCAAGATGGCTGGGAAAAAAAATGTAATGAAAGCATTTGCTAAAGCTGAGAATACAAAAAAATAAAATAAAAAACTATCATCATAAATTATAGGATATCTTCCTACTACTTGCTGAAAATCTTTGAATTAAAAAGATATAGAGTCCATTTTGAGAAATTCAATTTCATCAAATGGAAAGTGAAAGCATCTCCAATTCTACATATACACTGAAGCCTTCATGCCCCATTTGCACTACTCATATTAAATCCCATAATAAGTTTCTACCTATTGAGTCCAAATAGATGACTAGTTATCAAGATGTTCTACTTTTAACTGAACTTTAAAGTCATTTTCTCTCTTGTATTTTAGTCTTATAAAATATCCTGTCTTTAACGATATTAATTAACAGATGTGCTTTCCCCTAAATAAGTTAATAGTATCGTTAACTTAAAAGTAGAAGCTAGAGCCGAAAACTGATCAGTAAACTATTTTTCTATAAAAAGGATTCTATCCACAGGTAGGACAGGTGACCTCAGAAAAAACAGAACCCCAGTGGACTTTTTCCTCTGGAACATCTATCATTCTTAACTGCCATTCCCTAAATAACTGCGTATTCACACTCTGCTTTTTTTAAATGAAATCGTCCATCAATATTAAATACTTTTTCCAATGTTCTTCACCTCATGTATATAATGCATCCTCCAACCCCTAATTCCAGTATCACTTTAGCGATCAGAAATCTTGTCATAAAGAAATAAATACTCCCGCTCCATATTTCTGTACAGACTTCCAGAATAGCAGTACGTATATCATTTATCTGCCTGTTTTCTCCATGAAAAGGCAGTAACCACCTTATTTGTATGTTGTTTGTCTCTGCATATGCCCTAGCATTTAATAATTCACTGGGACATAAGTAGGACAAACATCTGTTGAAAAAAAGTGAAAATGGACCCTATTAATAAGATTGCGTACTTCTTGGCTTCCCATGAAAATTATAACTGAATGTTAAATCTAGCTACAGACAACTCTGCCAATGATTTTTCCTTTTACATGTTTCACAAAAATGTACATTTTGCTCTAATATTATATGCCCTATAGAAAAACATTTCAGTGTGCCATTTTCTGATTTAACTATTTATTGTTAACAAAGGATAATTGCACAGCAATTTTATGAGTGTGTTTGTATTATGAGACTGATAACATTTCTCCCCTATTTTACAGCAAGGTAGAAGCATTTATCACAAAAATATTTTCTGCTGGGATTGATATAGAATTGGAAAGATATATTATAAAATTTCTGAATCATGAGTGTTGGAGAGGAGAATGTACATCATACAAAAACCATCTATATATGCACATGCATTCATATTTGTTAGCTCTTGACATCCTCACTTACAATATAGTAGCTATCAGGAGGTATCAGCAGATACCATCATAATATCTAATATCATACTGTATGCCTACATATTTCTTTGCATAATTCTTCAATAGAAAACAAAAAATTCCCTAAGTATTCATTTTTGTTATTTGAGCAGAAGTAGGCAGAAAAGCCCAGATGATTTCAGTAAAATGATCTGGCAAAATCCAATATAAATCTACCCAGAGTAAAATTCTAAATTGCAAATTATGTAATATCTAGAGAAATCTCACAATACACAGAAGTTTTAAAATATCATGCCCAATCCCAACAGTTTGGGTATTTTCATTTTGTTTGTTTGTTTGTTTTAGTAGAAATAATACCACTGGCAAAATGCTATTGTTTTCTATGGTAAATTGAGGTCAGTAGAGTCTTACATTACTTTCTAGGAAAGACACATTCGTGTTCATTCTCTCAACTTGCTATAATTAGAGAGATGAAAAAAAAAACTTCATTTAAATTAACTCCCATGTGTTTATTCTCTGTAAAAGTGTATATATTACTTTGATTCAGAGCAAAAATAGTTCTGACTCTCGCTAATGCATATAAATCAGTCCACAAATGGGATAGTTATATGTAATATGCCTTATTTTTATTCAAATGGACATGAAAATAATCTAATATTATATTTAAAAGTCTACCATAGGATATTTTACTAGACAAAAATATCAATTTTTTGTAATCATTGTTTCATTGCAAAATTACCTTTTCCATTTTCTAAAGTGACATTAGGACATTGTAATTCACATTAATGCAAAGAGCAACTGTGTCTCTTTTTAAGTAATCATCTATAACTGTTTCAAGATGCTCTAACAAAGTAGTGTCAAAACTGATAAAATGGGGCTACAAGTTGGGTCTTATAATAATAAAATAGCCTATGGTTTTCTGATAATACTGAAATGGAATCTTCCAGTACCCAGGCCACTCAAAAAGAGCTTTGAGAAAAAGCCAATAATATCTACAAACCAAAGTTAACTTAGTAAATTAAAAGAGAAGAGGTGAATATCATTTATGATACTGAAAGACACAATGCAATCTATTAATTTATTTCTAGGACAAACTTTTAAGCATCAAATCCATGTATCACTAATAATTAACAATAAAAAACTTGGATTTTCTGGTAAGTGTCTGATCACTAATTACCATTCCTGTTTATACCCTTGCCTATTTTACATACAAGAGGCACTCAATTAAATGTGGATGGAATGAATGAATCATTGATTTGGTCTGTATTCACTCCATTAGCCTGAAAATTCTGGAAATGATTTTTTTCCACTCACCCTGAAACTGATTCATAATCTCGAAATTTAAAAACTCATAAAATTTGACACATCAATATAATTCTTATTATAAACTTTAACTTTGAAGATAAGATCATATTCTCAAAGTCTTTGTTTCATAAATACTGCTGAAAATGAGGCTTTATTTTTTTAATATAGTAAAACATTATTGATTTACAGGCCATTCACATTTCATTGTATGGGGGGAAATTGTCAATTAAAAATTGAAATTATTTTACCTTGCATATGTTAATAGAGTTTATTTAATAACACACAATTTCTCATGTGACAAAAAAATAGAAGCACTATGCTATTTTATCATGTCAAAATACACTCATAACTTTAAGTTTCTTAACATTTAGCAAAAACTCAGTCATCTGATTATTATACTTCCAATGAGCAAGCTTCTATAACATGCAATGTTTCAACAGTCTAAGCTACTATACTTCATTTAAAATCTAAAATAAATTAAATAACTAAGGTTTATAAACAGCGTAAGCCCATAGCAAACTCAGAAAAATTGGATTGATAACTGTAACCAAGTGATAATCTGATATTAAATTGAATTTTTAATTTCAGTAGCATTCAATCTTTAGTTCACATACCATGTAGAATTCAAAATTGAAGGATATATGAAGTCATGGTTGAAGAGATTATTCTGAGTAAAAACAAATGCAGCAAACAATAAATAAAATGCTTCTGTGAATGAATTTTTATACAGAAAACTGCTATAAAATATTTTCACTATATTCTGGGGAGCATTCTTTTAAAGAATATATTGAAAGATGTCCTCTTTCAGAAATGCTGAAAGAGATCCTGGAGTTTGGATCTTCTACTAGGTCATGAGTTTGGTTACTCTTTGCTAGTGTTTCTGCCTCATTTTTTGCATTAATATAGAATGGATATGAAACTCATGTCAGAAATTCTGATGTGCAAGAAATACAACTTTGATTTTCTCTATAAACATAATCCACCTGGAGTTTTCCAGAGTAACCTAGTAGTCAAATTGCAGTTTTCCAGTTTTGTCGTGGTTTTCTATATTTCAGAGTCTTAAAATATTGGCTTGAGTAAATATTATATGGAGCTTAGTACTAAAAGTCTGAGAGATTGTGGGGGGACGCTTCAATCCTAGGTTCTTGTCATCTACTCACCAAGATAAAGATCCCCTGAATAGTAACCAATAAATGTAGTGGTTAAAAGTATAAGCAATTGACTTAATCCCTCTGTATTACTTTTTTCCTCTTAGGTAAAATTGAAATAATAAAGTGTAGTCTATATATAGTGTTGTAGGGAAGTATTTGAGATAAAACATAAAAAATGCTTAGACTACTTAGTGTCTGTCAAGAAAACAGCAAATGTTAGCTAGTGATAGTTATTAACCATCTGTAATAAATCTTTAATCCACACAAGTTGCTGACAGGTCCCTATTCTTAATCCCACACTGTCCTCAAGAAAATTCTTGACCATGATTGTTACGTAGATCCCACATTTCCTGAACACAAAACATTTCAGTTTGTGATTTCTCTTAGCTTTAGTTTTTTTCTGTATTTTGGTCACACAGAAAAATATTTGAAATTATAAGTTTGCCTCAGACTGACCTCTCTAACACACTAAATACCCATCTCTACTTTATTCTTTGTCACATCATGCTTGATAAACTCAAAAGGCTAAAACCAGATCCATTTTGGTAGTTTAGCTGATGTAAGAAGAGGATCAAGGTAAAGATCCTTTTACAATCACACACACAAACACATACCCCAAAGTGTTCCTTCTTTTATCTATTCCCAATCTTCTCTCCTAAAGGCAACATATATTTTATTTTATCTAAAAAGAGGGAGGCGGGGAAGGAATTTTTTCCGACTTAATGTTGGTTTTCATTTTAAATGTATTGTTTATGGGATGAACTTTGCATGTCGAGTTATTTGGGGCTTAAGCTTTTGAAGGTCAAAAGTCCTGAGTTCCTACATCTCTGAAGAGGCTTCAGATGTTCAAAATCTATAATGACACTCTTTGGGGCAGCAGAATTCTCATAAACCCATGTGAGATAGGTAGATAATAATTTCAGGCAGAAAAAATATCCTGAGAGAAACCTAACCACCAATATATTAAAATATTAACTTGCCAAATACAATATGAAAGTAATACTAATGCTCTTTTGTACTAAAGAAAGTATTGAATTGCTAAGACATACTTTATTCCACTTCAAATCTCTATTCCATGATATCTCCAACCAGGGGGTTATATACTATTGTATATACAAACAGCTTCAAAACTCTCAGTGTTATAAATATATATGAAAATATGCTTTAATAAAAATGAAAATCAATTTTTATTTTGAAAAAACATAATTGTTTTTATAAAAAAAATACAAAGTCTATAAATTACAGATTGTGTATTATACTTGCCAAGATATCTGTAAGTAAAAAACAAAAATGATTTGTGGTTCTTTTAAATAAGTATTCTAAAAATTTAAGTAAAATGGTTCTAATTTGCAATATTAGGTCTACAGATCCAGAAGAATGTCATAATCAATATGGCCCAACATCTCTTTAAATTATTATATACTTTAAATATGTTAGTATATCTTCTGTAAGCTGTATAAGAATGATGCAGCATCCTAATTAATTAGTGTCAGCTAATGATTGCAAATCATTGTAAAACAATATGAAAGAATCTCTGTCTCTAGAGTAAAATGTGAAACTTTAATGTAAGTTCTTTTTCTCCTCTATGTAGAAAGAAGTGCATTTATTTTAAATTGGAGAAAAATTTAATTTTAAATTAGATATTCTACCTGCCATTCGTGGCAACGTGGATCACTTACTCAGTGAGATAAATCAGAAGAGGAAAGGCATAGGCTGTAAGGTGTATAGAAATAGAGGGCAAACGACGGAACTAAATAAAACAGAAATAGACTTCAAAAAAAGAGAATTAATTCAAACAACAATAGAATTTTAGTGGAGGGAAAGAAGTAAATTAGAGGGTGCAGAAAGAGATGGGGTTGGGAAGAGGGGAAAACTGGTATAAATGGAATTAATAGTAAAGGGCAAAAAGAGAAATAGTGGGAAACCTACTGTACTATACACTGATGTAATTTGCTATCATGTATACCTCAAGGCTAGTTAATGTTAAAATGCAATATTCCTTCAATAAAGTCAATTATTAAATAAATAAAACTAGAGATTTTTTAAATGTATACTAGAAATAAATTATAACACAATGCAACAAAAAAAGTAAGGATTCAAAAACTATTTTAAAGATCCTTGCATTGAAAGGCCCATAAAACTGCTTCATCCAAAGTTTCATTATAAAAACATAAGTTATATTAAGAACATGGACCTTGTGTAACTTTTTCTCTATTGAAGCTTCAGTTCTCAGAAAACTGAATAAAATCATTCCCGAAATACTAATTGAGTTAAAAAGGAAAAACAACTCATACATATTTGTTATACAATGAAGGACTTAGTTTTACCTGTATTTCATAAGCTGCAATAGTTAGAGACTTGTTTTTTTCATATAACATAGCTATTTAGTCATAGGCATGAAACACTGCCAAGTCTTAATTCAGCTAAGTGCTCTCTCTTTAAGAGGAGTGAAATTTCTTCAAGTACTAAAAGTATACATTTGTCATTGAATGACTTAAAACTTGCTTCGATTTCATACAGAATTTGGTACTTTTTCAGATTCAGAAATAATTGCTTCTTTTGTTTTACTTAAATCTATATGAATTGAAGGACAACCATCATTTCTTCCTAAGCAATATTCTATTCATCATTCATCCATTCTTCCTTTTTATCTTAATGATACCACTCATACTAAAATAAGAACTATTCAAATAAAGCAGATGAAACATAAACTATATTGATAAATATCCTAACTTACTCCACTTTGTGCTTAAAGCACACTGACTTTGTCATGTCTATGAGTTTTTCACAGTATAACATTAATACATCACATTAGTTTAGTTGTAGAAGGATGAACAAAACCTCAACAATTTGATCATTTCCTAACTTTTCACCACTGTCCATAATTTTCAAGTAACTCCCTTTTTACTTTACCCGGACATTTTGTTAACCAATCCCTTCAATCTATGACTAAAAGATTTCATTCACTTCTGGGAAAAGAAGTAAATAGAATCTAGCCAAACCAAAACTGATTTAACAGTGATCTCAAGATTGTGAAGGAAATTAAAGATAATTCGAAATGAGGGAAAAGAAGTATACTGCAGTGAAAAAATTCTATGGATGAGGTAAGGTCATGGTTTTCCAAACATAAGAAATGCTGTAAGGATCAAAAAAGTACTAGGGACAAATCTAGTACTAGTAGCTGGAAGATTAACAGCACAGATTTCAGTTGAATAAAAGGAATTCAGAGCTACTCAAATATAGAATGGATTACACAATTCAACCCATATGGAAATCTTCACTATTTTTTGTCACTGGACTTATTGAAGTGTAGGTTAGAAAACCACTTGGTGGGGTTGATGTAATCCAATTCAATCATTACATTAAGGTTTGGATTTCATGACCTTTAAAGTCCATTCCAACCCTGAGATTCATTGAGGCTCTGAAACCCACTCCACTGGGAGTGCTGCCTGCCAAATTAGTCTTTGCATGAAAGGCACAAAATGATGTCAATTGTGGCAGCTGCAGTGAGTCAGCTGGAAACTGCTTGACAAAGGCAAAGTTCAACCTAGTTACTAAACCTCAACTAATTTTAAATGATTTTAGCTTTCTTAGATGGTTCCAGAATTACACACTCAATTAATGATGCTAATTTCAGCCAAGTGTCCACAAAAAGAAGTGGAAAGTAAGGCAAGTATTTGGACAAGTCAAATCAAAGAAACTAGATCTTTCTGTTTTAACACAACTTCAATGATCCTCTAAACTCTGACCAAAGGATACCACAATTTATGATACAGAGGGTTGAGCTAGAAAATAGACACTCTCAGTTCTGTTCCCTGCCATATTTCACTGTATTTTTTAAGAAGAGTTCTCCAGGGGCACATCTTTGTAGCTCATGAGATGTTAATATATAGACCACATAATGACCAAGGACTTGGATTTGAGACTAAATAAATAAAGAAGCTTTTTTCTCCTCTTCATCTCCATTTCTTCTTAAAAGATTTTTTTTCCTCTTCTCCCTTCCTTTCTTCTCTCTCTCTTTTTTTTTTTAAAGGAGGTACACCCTGGTGGCTTAGCAGTTAAGTCCACCAGGCTTAGTAAACATGCAACCCAAGGACCCTAGTTCATGTCCTGAAACCAAAGGAACCAAGATGAACAACTAAATAAAAGTAAATAAAAATCACAAGCTTCTTCCTCTTCTCTCTTCCTGTCTGCCTGCTTGCTTGGCTGCCTAATGACCCTCATTTCTGCCTATACCATTTTTTTAAAAGAAAAGACAATGACAAAAACTTATTTATTAAAGAAAAGAAAATAGCGATCTAAGAGTTAAATCTAGATTCGAATATTGGTTTTTAATCATTACTAGCTATGGAGCTTTGAAGGAGGACAATCTCTGATTCTAAAGAACTTCATCTGTAACAACAATAACAACAGTGAAGAACAGAACTGAACTATAAACAGAATGCAGTAAAGACAGATGTTAATTTACGATGATGCAAACATTAAAACTCTGTTATACCATACTCCTTCAATAAAAAATAAAAGCAAATAACAGAAGCAGCATCTATTTTTGAGAGCCTGTTATGTGCCGGTCACTAGCAGAGTTTCAACAGCTAAATTATAATAATTATAATTTATATAGAAAAGCATTGTTATTCATATTTTAGAAATGAAGAAAATGTATTTTAAAGTGATAAAGTAACTTCCTCAAACCACATAACTAGTAGAATTTTTATCAAGTGATACAGAACTTTTTTTGTATTTCATGGTAATTTCTATGCAATGAGATAGAAACATTGTCCTTTGGAGCCGTCAGAAGAATTTCTTTGAGGAAAAGGTCATACCCTTCTTGTGCTCTGCCTCTATCCTCATTCTAGGTCCATGAAGAGATTCTAGGTCCATGATGATTTTGTGGAACCAGCATATATGTCTTAACCAACACAAAAATAACTTACTTTACATGAAATAGAACTATGTTTTTATCATTTTAAATATTAAAGAACACAATTAAGTAGAGTTGTAGTTATGCTGCTGAACCTAACCCTAAGTGATACACACACATTCACACATTCTATTTCTGGGTCAGAAGTTCATGTTGGAGTATAACGTGAAAGAGGTTTGATGAAATGATGTGCAGATAGTAACTAGATAAGGTGAAAAGCCAACTAACAACTGAGACTGAGAATTACTGTAGGTTATTAAGTAGCAGTTCATGCATAATTTGGGAAAATTTAAGAAGTTGTATATATATACAAAATTGGTTAGAGTTAAGGACAAAAGTTTGTCTTAATAAACTATAATGATGACAATCAATCCTTACTGTAGTTATCTTCTATAAACAAATTACACTAAATAATAATCAGTCATAATTTTATACTAGAGAGCAATGAGCTTTGTTTGACATGTTCATTTAAATAGTTATGCCATATTCTTCTACATGGCAGGTCTTCTACATATGATCAAATCCTAAGGACTGAATGAAGATAGAAATCAAAAAGCATGATCCCTGTTCTCTGTAGGGGTTAAAAGAAAAGTTCCACTGTTTTTTTATGGTCCTCATAGGATAGACAAATGAACAAATTCACTATAGGTACAATTAGTAAGAAAAAAGCCCCAATTTTGCAATATACATATGGAGAATTTATATAGCAGTATTCTGAGGTAGTTGGGCCAGACCCATGATTTTTATCCTGAACTGAGGCATGGAAAAAGTACTTGGATTTTAAGGGGAGAGCAAATGGAGGCACCACTTAGAAGGAGGAATCAACATCCTTACTTTGACAGATAAAAAAATTCCCCTTTCTGCATTCTTCTAGAGAATAGGAACAAAAGACCACTTCTGGATTAGAAGAGTGGAGGCCCAAGGACTAGTAGATGGCTTCTCTGATGATTTAAAGGGCTAAAGGGTGAGCCCTGATAGCCTAGTTGTCTAGTACACCTGAGAGCAGTCCAATATACATCCCAAGGTCCTAGGTACAAGGCGAGGGGCTGGGGTAACAGCCAATGTGAACAATTAAATAAAAATTAAAGTGCTTCTTCCTCCTCTCTCTTCCTGACTGCTTACCTACTTGCTTCACTTCTGCCTGCAACTTTCCTTAAATTTGAAAAAAAAAAAAAAAAAAAGGGCTAAGAGTTTAGAAGAATTGGAGCTTCTTCTTTGCCTCTGGGTTGTCTCCAATATCCTTGCTTTTTCATGTCAGAGTGGGGTATCCACAGAAACTCATTCTGAGAGATTTAAGATATTCTGTTTTAACCTTTCACCTCTAAGGAAAATTATTTAAATTAGATAAGCAAATACACAGAAATAAGTACACTGATATAAGTATGCACAAGATACCTTGGAAGCTCAGAAAAGCACTTCCTATATGGATTGCAGGAAAGTCTAGAGATAAAGACTTCTCAAAAGAAGGAGCAATTGACCTGAGTCCTCAACAATACATAGGAATTATCCAGACATAGAAAGAGCAGAGGAACACTCCAGAAAGAGAAAACAGGATGCACAATTGTACAGAATCAATGTTTGGTACATTCGTACTGGTATCTAGAGTGGTATAAAGGGAGATTAGATTGGAGTAATGAAAAAAGGGCCAGATACTGAAAGACTAATTATATTGACCAGAAGAGTTTAAGAGTTTAAGTTTTATCCTTAAAATATCATTAGTGAGCACTGAAGTAATCAAACATGTTTTCAAAAATCACTCTGAAAGAGTTTACAGGACAGATTGGAGGTGATGACAAGACTAGTAGCTGGAAAACAAGTTTGAGGCTATTGGTATAACTGGATAAAAGAAATTCTGAGTAACAGAATGGAAGACGTATTGAAATGTAAATTGAAAGGCACTTTAGAGGTATTTAAAAGAACTGAAAATGTCTAACAAATTTAGCATCCTAGAGGTTATTTGGTTTTACAGTAAGAACTTCAGGAGTATGTGAAAGCAAACCCCAGACTGATATGAGTAGAGGACTGAATAAGCAATGAAGTGGTAGTAAGTAAAAGCTATATTGCAGTTCCTTTTCCATAAAATCCAAGTGTCTTGAATTGGGGCAATATTTAAAAATATATTCCAAGAAGGAAAATGACAGGGGTGTACTTTTTTTCTGAAGTGGAAAAATGAGAATGTTTATATTCTGCTGGAAATGGAGGAGTTAAATCAACAGTAGAAAAATCAGGACTGATTTTAAGAGACTGACAGCTGGCAAAGAAACTAAATTCCACATACAGAAACAATGTTCTCAAGATGCAGTCACTATGATGGTGAAGACCAGTGCATTTGCCATCATATCCTATGTAACTGACACTGTGACAGCACAAATAAATCATATTTTTCTAGTAGAATATCTGCATGGAGAGTATAGCATAAGCCTCATACCTCCTCTAATATGTCTCATTACCTTCATTATGCTCTCAAAATAGGTAAGTGTGAGCTCTCAGGTCTATGCTACTACTTTCTAAGATGAAAGTCTACAGTTCTCTAAAGGTGCGAGAGATATGACAGAGGCTGCATTCTTCAAGGAAATACTCATTTACTTGTTTATTCATTCAAAACATCATTTAGAGGGCTCCACTATACAGCAGGTCTGCTATTAGAACTGGAATAACAAAAGTCAATCAAGTAACAGTGTTTTCTATCCAAAGTCCCCAAAGAAGACAATGACCAGTTATAAATGAAGAATGTGACAGTTTCTCTCAGACGACAGAAATTGAGCTGTACCTCACAATAGTATAAATAGTTTAGAACAGTGTTTCTGAGAGTCATATTTTCAACACTTTAGGACCACATTAAAATGCAGGTCCTATTCAGTAAGTCCATGGTGGGATGCATTTTAATAAGTTCTCAAGAGGTTTTGTTTCTGCTGGTCTATGGATCATACTTTGAGATCAAGGAATCACAGTAATTTTAAAAGGTGATAGCTAGGACACATATTTAAGAGTTTTAGTTTTTTCCCCTCATAATATAAAATCTTTTGCTACATCCTTTTGAAAGACTGCACTTCAGATATATTCTTCAATAAAGATGCACCATAAATCACTGATTACTACGCATATCAAGTGTATGTTTAATATATTTTGACTATATAACAGTTCCTTCAAGAAAAATTTTCAATGATCTATTTCATCTTATTATTAAAGCATTATTTCATTAAGTTGGGGAAAGAATATTAATGCTTACTTATTTTCTTTTGACAACTAAATTGCTCTACTTTTTCAAAATTTAATTGGAGTCATCTCAAATATCATTGGAGTAATAAATTTGTTATCAGTAGCCTGTAAAAAATAGACTAGATAAAAGGAAGACTTTCTTATTTGAAGTCAATAGATACAATTTCTAAAGGCCATCAAGAAGTCTACAGCTGCCATTCTAAGATTTCACATGTTCAAACAAAACAAAACCAGGAGTCGCTATTGCCCAGCCAACCACTGATACTCAGTGTCACAGTCCTCATTCTTAAAATGATAGTATAATATTTTACTGAATTCCTTGTCCCTATATCCTTCCAACTCTAAAATACAGTTACCAACCCATTCCTCAATACTCGGTTGCCCCACTGCCATCATTTTAGACCAAGGCCCAATTTAGGAAGATCTTAGTCAGCATTTAGCATTAAATCTCTTGATTGTTGGCTTGCTTTTATTTTAATAGCAGATTCCCTGGTTGCTGGGTGCCTTAGTTCTTTCCTCATGCTTCTGGACACTAAGATATCAGATGTCCTAAACTTTCGAGTGTCCTTTGGATTAAATCCATATTGGCACCTAGATCATCAAAGTTACAATCTGCTCCGTTCCCTGCTATACAAACACTCTTGATCTGAACTTGAATTCCAAGCTAATTCTCAAAATCTCCCTGAACGTTCCTTAAGAGACTTAATTTACCAATTTGGATCTATTTTTAATAAATACTAATGCTGAATTCTTCAATATGTAGACATAAATTATTTAACTGATACTAAGAATATGCCTAGATTTCTAATCCTGGTCACTCCAGCATATTTCCTTACTCTACTCACCAAATATCCCATCCCTCTGCCACTTCGTCCTCAGTTTTGATAGAGAGGTTCTATTTTTGTCATTTGTTTGAAATATATTAAATGAGCACCTACTATGCTCCAGGAACTATCCTATACACAAGAATACAGAAAAGAGTCCTCACCTATATAGAGTTCACTCATAACTAAAATATTATTCATTCTATAAAATAAGCATATTTTTTTTTAAATTTTGAACTTTATTCCGACTATATTTTATTTTTTTTATTTTGAAACAATCAGAAACAAAACATTTTAAACCAAAGCCTAATTATAATTTTCTGATTACACTATTAGATAACCTCTAAATATTTGAATAAATCATCCTGTTTACTCTTAGGTCTCTCTTTTCTAAAGACCTTCAAATTGTTGCAGTGTTGATAGATCCTTCACAATCCCGATCTCTATTCTTAGTATGCATACCATGCACAATGCTTCTCTAAAAGTTATAGCACTCTTAATAGAATAAGATAACCCAGAATGGACCAAAACAGAGTACAAAAAAAACTACTGAGACTTGAATAATCTAAAATGGCACAGTTATCACATCTGAAATTCATAGAAATAAATATTTCTCCACATAAAATGCACCACATATTCCCATATTTTAAACTAAATTTGTAAGCCTAACGAAGGTAAATTATTTGTCTTTGCTAATTTTTATTGTTAGTTTAAAACCAAAATTCCAGTCCAGGTATGTAAAAACTTGACTCAATCAACACTGTTATTAACTATCCCTCCTAATTTTTTTTTTATCTGAAACTATATTAGGCTTTTCATATATGACTTCACCTAAATAACTGATAACATTTTTCAATAGTATTAAGGCAGAAGACAGAGCCTTATGGCACTCCCACTGGCAGCAAGTCATTTATCTTTTCTTTCCTATTTGTTCCCTTTGTAGTATATGCTTATAAAACTAGCACATTTGCTAAAAATTTAAACAACACATAAATGGATAAAGTAGAAATGAAAGTATTGTAATTCTACTCTCCAGAAGCTAACAACTTTTAATATTTTGGTGCATATTTATTTATGTAAATAAATATATTCGGCTATCTCTAATTTTATATATTTGTAATTTTGTTAAAAATGGACTCATTACACATATCATTCTGAAATTTATTTTACTTAAATTATCACTAGCCTATAAGTATATATTATCATTTATAAACAAATATGTACCCTCCCTGATCTTGTATTAATGTAAAGAACTTAGAGTTCTTTCCTATGTTCTCAAGTGGCTACTAATTCCACTGTCATTTAGTAAAAACACTCTTCTACATTAATTATGAGATGAACCTTTGTCCTTCTAAATCTCCATATATATAAGAATCCATATCAAGACTTTCATTTGACTTAGCAGTATTATACTGGTAAAATACAGGAGTAAGCAAACAAAACTATTTTTAGGATTTCCTATAAATCACTAAAATTTGTTAATTACTATTTATTACTACCATTAAGTATTAATAATAGGGATTTTAAGATAATCCTGTTTTAAAAAACCAGAAACAGAATACTGAAAACAATTAGCTAATTTGCAATCTTTCCTCTAACTTCATAGCTACATGAGGACTTGTGACACCATGATCAAATTCTTCTTTCCACAGTAACTCACTGAACATAAAAGAATACCAGATCTGAAGAAGGTTACTCTCTACCCAATCAAGCAACTGTACCTCATGGAAAAGACTATCAAATAATGTGTAATCAATATTGATAAGATGATTACCCTGAAAAATTGAAACCTAAATCCAGATATTTTAAGGTCTATGAGATTCGCTAGACATAAAACTTAAGGGTCCACAGAAATAATTAAATGTTTAAACTTACATGGTTGGCAACAATCGAGTCTCAAACTCGGCACAACATGCATCCCAAGTGTTACTGACAAGATTCCAACACAAAAAGCACAAATACAGAAATATACAATGTTCCTTAACTTTCTTCCTAACTGGCAAGTTCTAGACTTGTCAGCCTCCACAATTATGTGAGCCAATTCCTTAAAATAAAGAGATAGATAGATAGATACCAAGATGACAATATGCTGGAACAAGTCTTTAAAGCAGCAATTACTAAACATTTGAATTAGCAATCTTAAACATTCTTTAAACAAATTTTAAAATAGAAAAATCAACAAATAAATAGGAAATATAAAGGAAAAACAAATGGAAATTTTACAATAATTTAAATAAAATCAGAGTGAATGGACTCAATAGCAGAATGGAGAAGACAAAGAAAGTTCAGTAAACTTGAAGCTAGATGAGCAGAAATTATCCAACGTGAACAATATAGAGAAAAGCGTTTTTTTGTTTTTTGTTTTTTTTTTAATGAACCAAGTCATGGGACCCAGAAAAATTTTTTGAAATTTATGTCACTGGACTTACACAAAGAAAAAAAGTGAAGACTTAAATAATGGGAGATTTCACATCAGAGACCCCAAAACCTGGCACGGCATTATTAAAATTCTGAAAGAAAAGAAATGTCAACTCAGAATTCTATATTCAATGAAAATATTCTTCAAGAATTAAGGTAAAATACATCCTTAATGTATGTCGATATCATATATAAGCAAATTATATATAAATGGGAGTCAATAAGATAAATATCTCTACATTCCCACTGAAGTAGTAAAATATTGATTCTAAGTATTTCTCTGAAAAGATAACCAAGTATTTTCAAGCAACAGAACAACACAAAAAATACAGAAATACACAATTTAAATCATAAAAGAAAATTAAAAGAATCCTAAAAAATGTTAAAATCACCCATAAAAGTTATTAAGTTATTAATAAAGGAATGAAAAACAGAACTAAACATAAAGCAAGTAATAAACTGATATCCATAAGTCCAAACAAATAAAAATATTGTATTATTATATATTTTATATTTCAAATGATCTAAACATTCAATTAAAATACAGATTGTCAGAATGAATAAGCAACCATCTATACACTGCCTATAAAACACTTCAACTATAATAATATAGTTGGGTTAAAGTAAAAGAATGGACAATGATATAGTATCAAACATTAATCAAAAGTACTTGGAGTAGCTATTTGAAAATCTGACAAGGCAGTATTTGGAGCAAAAAGGTTACCATGAATAAAGAAGGGCAATACATAATAATTAAAATTCTAGTTCACCAAGAATGTATGCCAATCCTAAATGTAAATGCACATAACAATAGAGATACAAATCACAGGAAGCAAAACCTGACAGAATTTAAGTGTCTATATAAATTCACAATTACAGTTGGAGTCTTTAATCCTTCTCAGTGACACACTGACAAAAATTCAGTTACAATGTAAAAAAACTGAACAATGTCATCAGCATATTGGATCAAATTAACATGTACTGAATGCTCCCTCCAAAAGCAAAGTAAACATTTTTCTTAATATCTTTTCTTGACTTTAATTTTGCCTAAGTAGTATAATGACAGTGTTGTTTTGTGCCTCTCACATGTTATCTTATGTTGGACACTGGAAAGTTTAGGTAGGTATTTTTCAACTGAGATAAGAGACCTGCTGGGAGTGTCTGAGCTATGCACTCCCTTCTAACTTAAACCACTTTCCCTCACCTCAACTCACTGTCATCCTACATTTACCAGTACCAGATAAAAATGAGAGGAGCAAATCAAAATAATTGCTGTACTTTCCTCCACAGCTTCATTTTAATTTTTTCAATTTTTAATTTTAAACTATATTGTGAAAATCAGAAATGCATATAAAACATATAAAAACTCAGTTTTAGAAATAGAATATTGTCAGTCTTAAATACCTCCTGTGTGTACCTCCCTAAATATATTCTTCTCCTTTTACACTAGAGATAAACATTATTCTGATTTCTATGAATAATTCATTCTTAAGTTTTGCTATTTATAAATCCTTAAATAAGTTTGATTTTTCTCAATTGTATAAAATTTAAATAATACTTCATCTATTCTTCTTATTTTTTCACTCAAATGCATCATATTCTATTTTATGAATATATAAAAATGTTAAAATTCTACCATTGATGGGCATTTGATTTATTTCCAGCTTGGAACTATTATAAAAGGCTATTATTATAAACAGGTGATATACATATGCAGTTTTTTTCTAGAATATACAAATAGAAGTAGACTTGCTAAATCATAGGACATGTATATCTTTGCTTTTCCTAGAAAATGCCAAACCTCTTTTCCATAGTGGTTGCACCAGCTTACAATACTTAAGCAGAATAAGCATGCTCCCATTGCTTCATATTCTTATCAACACTTGTTATTTCTGAATATGTAATTTCTGTATATTTTACATGTGTTAGTTCATTGAGATTTAAAAATCACATTCTCCTAATTATTAAAAAGCTTAAGGATATTTTTATATGTTTATTAGTGGTTTGGATTTTCTCTCCTATCATTTATCATCTTTTAAAATTCTTTTGGAATCTTGGGTTCTATCTTTCTCTTTGCCTAGAAGTTTCTCTGTGAATAAAAATTGTCCTTAACAGTAGTTTTTAGATATCTATAGTCATTTAACATCATCTTCAACAGTTCATAAAAGAATTGCATCTCCAATAAGTACCACATGTTCCCCCACCCTCACCGGCATACCGTATTTCATACCACTATACAAACTCTTGAAATAACATAACTTCACTTAATTTTACCTCATTCCATTACACCTTTACTTCTGATGAAGATATATTAGGATTTTAGTATTCTGTATAGTGAATATATTTAATATTGAAGTGTTCATAGAAATAACTTTTATCCTTATCTTCTCATTTTAGAGAGTAGGAAATAAAGACTCATAAATGGAAAAAGAACCAGATTCAGAATGTAGGGCTATTTGTTTTAATGCTCTCTTTTAAAATTCTAGATTAAGTTAAAAGATTACTTTTCTATTTGTGAAAAAAGGATATGTGCAGATAAAAATTTAAGCAATAAGAAAATACACAAAAAAAAATATAAAATTCATCCAACAACCTACAAATGAAAAGTAACTTTTATATATTTTCTTGGAATAAACTTCTAATTTCCCTCTTCCTCCTTTCTGCCTTCTCTTCCTCCAGCTCTTTAAATTATTTATTCAACATTTATTCTAATTCTTTAAAGTAAACAATGTTATAAAACATATCCTTTGACATAAAACATTCCACATTAATTTGATGTTTTATGAGAATTACCAAGAGAAAGATTTAATGTGTTAAAAGCACATACATATTTTAATGTTTTACCATTATTAATAAACTTCTCTACAAGAAGTACCAATTTTCTATTAGAGTACTGGTTTCCTCATGTCCCTTAACTTATTAATGTTTTCCAATAGGACAAGCAAAAATATGATAGATCATTGTTTTGTGAATAGTTCCATAAATACCAGTTATGTTCACATGTTTTTCACATGTTTAATAGTCATTTCAACTTCCTTTGTTAATTGCTTGTTCAAATTCTTTATTAAATTTTTACTGAAATATCTGTTTTGTCATATTTCTTTTAAATTTCTTTACGTATTAAGATCATTAACATTTTATCTGTAATGTAATGCAGATAATTCCCATTTTATCTCTTAACTTGTTTTAGAAACTGTGTTTTTTAATAAAATATTTTATTGAAACAATTGTGACAAAAATGATTAGAATGAGGCAAACAAAAATGTTAGTGATCCCATTTTGTCTAATAGGATTGTAAATGACAGTCTATTGTCGTATCTGCCCAGTCTTCATATCCAGTATGTCAAGTAATTTTCTCCTAGCTCCACAATATATGGAATGTGTCCCTTTCAACAATGCTTTAGTAGTTAAAATTAGGAATGTGAGCCTATGTAGCCAATACTAGCTACTACCAGGTTAAGAAAACACTGGGTGAGGGACATGAAGATAAAAGGTCAGTTAGAGGTTTTGTGAAGCAACTGCCAAGGACTGGAGAGGTCAGTGGCAATGTAAAAAGCAAACATTTAAAGATGAGGAGTCAGTTAATTGCTTAATAGCATCACGCCATAACTGTCAACATGCCCAGTGAAAAACAGGACAATAATTACTTAGGTAGGTATCCTAAGAAAAGACTTCCTATAAAAACTTGGCCGCACAGACATCCTTAGATCCTACCCAGTCCTACCTCTCATCCTTCATGTTGATTATGTGAGCCATCTGATACCCTTATCATCATAAATTAAGCAAAATCAATTTATGATTGAACCCCTACTTATGGCTAGTTCAATGACTTTCCTTTTACCTATTTCAAATCTTCTACCATGCAATTATACAATGATTATCTTTTTAAATTAACATATAAGGCAATAAGAAAAACTCCACTTATGCAATTAATTTATTTAAAAAATTTCAGGTATAATTTTCAGAAAGATTTTATCAAATTTTGCTTTAGGAAATTATATTTAAACAAGCAGGAGATTAAATCTGGGCTTGTATATGCCTTAAAATATTTATGACTGACATTGCAATTTATTTTAAAAGGAGAAAATATGATTAACCAAAGAAGTAAATATATTTTTATACACATAACTTGAGAAAGAAAAAAAAAATAACTTTGAAACATTATTCTAAATAGTTACCATTCACCAGCTACGTACATACAGAAAGCTGCAAGGACATTGCTGTGCTGGAAAGACAAATGCATCACTTTATTGAAATAAATTTTCTTCTGTAATATTATCAATTGCCAAATGTCAGGAATTTTGAAGAAAGAAGAGAATGAGTGATTCTTCAATTAAAAACCTCACATGAAGCAAAATAATTTGCAAGTTTAATTTGACACTTACAGACATCTGGAGAAACATTTGGTAAATTTAGAGAAATTCCACTGGATGTTTCAGAACTCCTTACTGCATATTTATCTCATTAAGACCAAAGGCAAATCATTATTTAAAACAACATCACTTTTCTCCCAGTGATTGAAACTAAAATCTAACTTTTAATAACATTTAGCTATACTTTTAAAATAACCATTACCTCTTGTAGGTTCAAAATTCCAAAGTTCATACCAGCTAGATAAAGGCAAAACTTTATTCATTAACACCCTAATTTCCCTGCCCAGTTAATCTTGAGTTTAGCTCTGTAACTGGCTAATGGATGATGAGTAGATGAGAAGTCTGCCATGGCTAAACAGAAGCTGTGAGCATTTGGATGGTGGAGCTCACTTATGACCTCTTGTTTTTATGAACACAAAAACTGCATGGCCCAAATTGGGATTGTTTCTTCTACCTAAATCCTCAAATAAAAATAACATGTGAAAAAGAGCAGAGTTGTCTTTGACATCAACTGTGGCCTGAAACTGCCATGTAATGAGAGCAATCAATACAACTTCATTATTGTTAACCAAGTGAGATTTCAGAGATATTATGTTTTATAACCTAATGCAAGCTAATGTATGGTACTGACCCTCAATGTTATCTCTAAACTCTTTCAGATCAACTAATTCTAAATATTATATATTACTTGTTTTCAAAGCTGAGAGTCATGAGAGAGCTAGCATATTAATCCCAGAATTCCTGTTATTTATGTAATTGCAACAGCTTAAGCTACATACTGGTATGGTATAAAATATTTATGTTAGCCTACATACTCACTCCTGAAGTTCAGGGTAGAAAGCAGTTTCTCTAAAACTGCAAGGACAATGAATGGAAATTGAGGGCTACTGGAAATAAATTATCAGAAAACATTCAATAAATATTATACTATGAAGCAAGATACTTTTTTAGTGCCTTCTTATAAATAATATTGAAATATTTAAGAAAATGTATGTATAGTTTATATTTGAAAATACTTAGAAATATAATTTAGATTAGTCATCATTAAATAACACTTTAGTCATCTACAATATAACTGAACTAATTTCAGTAAGAGTAAAAAGGCAAAATTTATAATAACAGAATCATATACAGCATTCAAATAATTTAAATAAAGTTGAGGGTACATGAAAAATGAAAATGCTAATGAGCTTTAAAATATTCAAGTTTATTTCCACTACACACTTTACTAAAGGGTTACATGATTAGTTTAAAACAGAAATCACTCAAAATATTCTGCAACCAGTGGGATGGTATAGAGGAAATCTAGATATGTGGATATTTGTAGACGTATATGAGTGTGCGGTACTTTAAAAAAAAAACTAATAGAGATAGCAAGAGAGAACATTTCATGACTTGCATCTTCAAAACAGATATTATTTTACTCCAAAATTAAATATATACATGTACAGTATGTCTATTTCAATTTACCAATATTAGCCAAGCAAGGCTATGTATGCTTTTTCTGGTTTTAAATTCACTGACTGATATTTTTTACTGTAACTGTCCACATGCAAATGGATAACTATAGAATCAGAAAAGATGCCTGACAAAATACATTACATAAAAATGTTAGGAATTGCAAGTGTCTTAGGTATGGATAAATGACAAATAAGGTACCCTTAAGGATGGAAAGGAATAGAAATGTAGGTGGCAACAGTGAAAGCTTATAGGAAAGTAGGTACCAGATTCTCCTACAAAATTACAAGCTGGGAGTAATAACTATGAGAGAATTTGAAAGTCCTTTTTATCTTTAATCTATTTCATCAATTTTTCTCTTTAAGAGACTAATTTTTTTTCAGAAAAAACAAAATCAAGCCAAAGGCATATAGTTGTCATATATATTTTAAGGCCATGGCAGCAAAGAAAACTATAAGCAGAAAATTAGGAAGAAGGGTGTCATTAGAATAGCCTTTCAGGATTTATGTTTTAAAATATTCAAGTTTTATTTTACTACATAAAATAAAATTAAAACAATTTTATTGTGAAAATACCATTCCATCCTTCAAAAAACACCCTTTTGAAAAATTATTAGAAAAAATGGGCTCAGTTGCATCATCTACTATGAACACATAACTGCATCAATAATTTTTAATTGTTTTGACAAAGTCAAATAAAAATTCTTAAGCAGGAAGTTGGAAGGGAGAGCATGCACTTTTGTTTCATTATTCCCCGCTTTGGGTATTAGGTGAATAGATTATAAATACAGATTCAACAGGTAATATACCCCTATTGTTATGGATGCTATAATGACCTGGATTGCCATTCTATATTATTTAGCTTGCCTAAATAATATATGATTGCCTGAAGATAGCACTCATAACCAGAACTATAAGCAAATATAAAAATCTCTTGGTTTTTCTTTCCCAGTAACCATTGTTTCTTTTGTCATCTTTCTCCTCTGGAAACTTTGTCCTCAACATCATTAAGAAATGGATTTGTGCAAGGCTTTGCTTTTGGGCAGGTGGATTCTCACTTGAAAGCATGGGTGCTGTGTTGCACAACTCTAAGGGCTGTAATTAAAAATGTAGTAAAAGCCAAATACAGACATTTGAAGTACTTGGAATTCTAGATGTCACTGTTCTCATAGAAAACAATGTAAATACTACTCCGTGGGATTGAAGGACACTTTGATATTGCTTGGAGTATATTTTGAGAGCCTCCAAACCATGAATCCTGAAGAAATATAAGGGCTGCGATATCCTAGTTTCATCATCATCCTCTTTTTAACATTACAAGTAATAAAATCTAATAAGAGTTGAAGTCACTGACAAAATTTTACATGTTATATCTGATCATTTACTTCCTTTCTTCTCTCTCTCTTTTTTTTTTTTTTTTTTTTTTTTACCTGTTGACTATTGCTTTGGGGAGACAGTTGAGAGAGAAGTTACATGAGAAAACAGAAAGAGAAGATCATTCTGCTTCTGATTAATTGCACATTGATAGATTAATGAGTAAAGAAATCTTAGTAAAAAAGTTTGGAATTATAGACTAGAAAATGGTCATATTTTTCAGTAGTTTCAATTAGCAAATGAGAAAATTGAATTCAAAACAGGATCAGAGAATCCAAAGATTCTAGCTCAAAAAGTACTAATTTGCTCTATTTTATTTTAAAATACTTCCATTAAAAATTGTTACTGCATAAAAAAATTATTTCTGCATACAAGATTCCTATTGTCCATCTCTTCAATAAATGGTGTTAGAATAACTAGATAGTCACATGTGAAAGAATGAAGCTAGATCACCCTTCAACACCATTAACAAAACTAACTCAAAATGGATTAGAGACATGAACCTATGAGAGGAAACCGTAAAATTCTTGAAAGATTCCATAGGAAAGACATTCCATGACATCAGCATTAGGGGAGGACTTTGGGAACTCAACTCCAGCAGCAAAGGAAACAAAAGGAAAATAAACAATTGTGACTACACCAAACTCAAAATCTTCCTCAATGTAAAAGAAAACATCACCAAAACTGAAAGGCAACCTACTAACTGGGAGAAGATATTTGCATTCATATTTCTGACAAGGTCTTAATATCTAAAATATACAAAGAACACATATAATTCAATAACAGAAAAACAGGCAATCCAATCAAAAAATGGGAAGAGGAATTGGAGACACGTTTTTTCCAAAGAGGCTATACAGATGGCCAACAGGCACATGAAAAGATGTTCCTCCTCCCTGGTTATCAGGGAAATGCAAATTAAAACAACAATGAGATATCACCTTACACCTGAGAGACTGACTATCAAAAGTCTGGAAACAACAAATGTTGGCTAGGATGTGGAGAAAAGGGAACATTTCACTCACACAGTGGGAATGCCAACTGGTGCAACCCCTATGGAATACAGATTGGAGATTTCCTCCAAAAGTTGAAGATGGAAATCCCATATGATTTTACTATCCCATTTCTAGATGTTTATCAAAAGATACAAAAACACTAATCCACAGAGATTTATGTACCCCCATATGTATTGCAGCCCTATTCATGATAGATAAGAACTGGAAATTACCTAAGTGCCCAGTCAGATGAATGAATAAAGTAGATGTGATTCATATAAACAACAGAATACTATACAGCCCTTATAAGAGATGAAATAAATCCTGCCACTTGAATCAACATGGATTAATCTAGAGAGGATTATTCTAAGTGAAATAAGTCAAAAGAAGAAAGCTAGATACCAGACAGCCAGTCATAGGTGGAATGTGAATAGACAAAACAAAGTAACAGATGAAACAAAATCAACCCTTGGATACTTGCAACAGAACTCAGGTTACCAGTTGGGAATGGAATTTGGAGACAGGGGGTTGTGAATGGTGGTGGAGCCCATTGGACAATGATGAAAAACATGGTGATTTGGCAAAGGAAAGTATATGATGACATATATCTGAGGAAAGAGGAATCTATACATACGAGTTTTTAATAAATTTATATAGTAAGTCAGTACAATAAAAAAATTAAAAGAATCAAGTATCCAATCTATCATGAAAAAAAAGCAGATTCTTTTATACTGTTCCACCCGAGTCAAGGCACAATTGCTTCATCAAAATAAATCCTGTAGTAGGTACAATCAGCAAAAGTATAATGATCCCAGAAATGAATACCAAAACAAGTAAAAAATAATCCATGTCCATATAAAACAAGGATAAATGTTTTGTGGTTAAAAATAAGATTTCAAATACACAAAATTACATATAAGTGCAAAGAAGAAGTGTTAAATGGAAATAAAATATTCCGTAGTTTTCATATTATCTGAGAGAACAAAGGTTCTGAAATATCTCTGGACACTAGAGCGTTAAGTATGCAAATTCTGATTTCTACTATAATCATGAAGGGAATAGAAAAAAATGTATTTCCAATAAAAATTTATTTAGATGTTTTTTTCTATTTATTTTCCTATTTTCAGATAAAGTATTTTATATTTATATGGTTGCTTTATCAACTTTAGATATTATTAACCGACTTTGTGTTATCTCACCACTTTTATACAATCATCAACTATTTTTTCTTTCTTGTATGCTCCCAAAATAGTTAAATCACAGTTCCGAGGCAAATCAAGATTTATATTTACCATTATTATTATATAAATAATGTTAGCTGCTGATCCAAGTTTATTGAAATCGCATTTTCTTTCTTGTCTTTTGTCTTTTTTCTAGATTAAATAATGGCATCAAGATTCCTTTCTATGGTTCTCTGTTACTTATTGCTAATTCTACACACACACACACACACACACACACACACACACACACACACACATATTCACACCGACTGAAAATAGTTGGTTCTGGGGAATTAGAAATAGGGATGGATAGATGCAAGGCTGGATTTTTAAAACATTTAACGATCAATGACATATAGATTAATTTAATATTTCTGTCCGTAAAGAATGAGTTAGACTTTCTTGGGGTATACCCATGGAGCATTAGTCCTAGGGAGATAAATTTGGAAAGAATTGGTGGGCTGGAAGATAGCATAGATTTGTTAAAAGTCTTGGAGCACTATCTGACCTTTTAAATGATATGTATAGATTATGTCAAATAAAAATAAAAAAAAAATTTTAAATGTAAATACATTTAGTTATGTTTAATTCTTTAACAACACATTATTTGAAGCTAAAAATTCATTATGTTAAACATGCAAGCAAGAATTTGACACAAAAAATTTATGGGGGCAGAATGTTTTTACTGTGTAGTATATAGATAGCTGAACAACCAACGTGCTTACTTTCAAATAAATTAATATTTTTGCCTGTTTAGAGCCAGAGGTTGAATTATATCTATCATATTCTTCTAGGAAATGTGAATTGAATTTAAAAGTAAGGTAGTTATCCTCTTGAAGAAACTGTTATGTAATTGCACCCTATTAGGTGCTAATTTTCAATAGGTACTACTTAAATGTTACTTAATAAGATCGTGTATTTAATAAGGTCTCTGAGTTGATAGCCTCTGTGCTAAATTTTATACCAATTCATTTATTGGATGGAATTATTACATCTCTCTCAAAACAACTAAAAACAGACATGCTATTTAATAACTGTAAGGGGCACTATATTAATTATTTTTAATTTCCCCCCTGAAATCATTTTTATCAACAATTCTATTTCAGCTAAGATGAATGGAAAGCAAGGTCATTTGGTTTAAGCAGGAGTTTGCTGACAAACTGGTTTGGTGATCACATTAGATCATGAAACTATAAAGTAGAGGAAAAGTTTTTCCTATTTTGTGGTGTATCAACATACATAAAAGAGAGGCCAATATTCTTTCTCAACATTGAGTTTCACTGGGAATGAACAATAGCTATGAATACAAGGACTCATAAGTTTTCAGTAAGAGTTGTTTTTGTGTGTGTGTGTGTGTGTGTTTTTAATGAATTGTCAAAGGGAATTTTTCCTCTTATTTTCTGGAGTTTAAGGGCAAAAGCTGGAGGCAAGACTTAGGAAAAAATAAACAGAAATAAAAAGTTAGAATTGGACATTGGAAAGAATATGGGTTTGCTATAAAAATACTAGAACTGAATATAAAGTAATCAAAATAAACTATCAGTATGTGAATTACAAAATAAGGCCAAACTATTCCATGTTAAATTATTCAACTCCATAGATATTTGAGAGATAGGAAACAGAGAATGTCATGGTCTTACTCTTATTATAAACATAAAAATGAAGACAGACACATAAATAATTTTAAACAATCAAATGACTATGGCGCTGTGGTTAATTTTTATGTGAGGCTAGATCAAGCAAAAATTTAAGACATATTATTTTGCAATATGTATAACTGATCATTAAATAGGGACAGGAATAAAATCAGATGGAAGAGCAAGAACTGAAGTATGTATACAGCATATTGATGGAAGTTCAAATAGTGTGATATCTGTGACACTAGAATTAATCAGAATCTTTGTTTAAAGAGAGCACATAGTGAGAGAAACAGTGTAATACATGTGTTGCTATTTCCTAATATTCATAAAGCAATCTGATAAATAACCTATTCTATACAATTATGGTTCCTGTTCATGTTTTCTTTCATTCTGCAATTTGTGAGGAGTCAGTTGCACCCAAAGTGAATACTCTGTTATCTAACATGTATGACAATATTTCCTTCCCAACTGTAACCCACCAACAGAATATAACACACTGTCTTGGACAAAGGTATACACTATCAGAAGCCTTTACAAACCTGAGCATATATTTTCTTCCTTCTCCTATCTTGTGTAAGCGTATATCATATTATTAAAATATGACATGAACCAAGCAAACTAAATTTGAAATTTAGTTCTTTTTCCACCACATCAACCACATAAAGTAATAATTATTGTTCTCGTGAATTAAAATGCTATTTCAGAGATTTTTAAGAATTACAAAAGTTCATTAGAATAAATTGAGGGAATACCTGGGTGCTAGTATATAGAAAATAAAGAAAATGCATACTTATAAATAAATTTAAATATATTTAAGTTATTTTTTTATTATAAAAGTGGATTTTTTTCAAGTGTTTAAAAATATACTTTAACGTTTTCCATAAATACCTGTTTGTTATTATGGTTCTGTCATTCCCCATGTCTTGACATGATTCAACCAATCTTTATAATGTCACATGATAATTCAATATTTTCTCTACATTATCAATAAATTTGAAATTTCAGTAAAAATTTAACTGAGTCTTTGGAGGTATATAGTTTATTGTTTAGATAAAGGAAATGCAGGTGACTCCCAAACTTTTGATAGCTGGATTTTCAATGATTACTTTTGTGATCTTGTTCTCATAAATAAGATCACCACTAATCTGTATTTTTAATTATATTATTGTGATATTGTTAACACTTATTATTCAGTTATGGAAATTATTCATCCATCAGCACTGACAATTCTAAAACTTTCAAGCGATATGTCTTTTGAATGTCTGCAATACCAATGACCACAAGCTTCAACGCATACACATTTAATAGTCCTGGTTTTCAAAGGTCTTTATAAGATTATCTTGTGTCAATTTACTCTTATTCTGAGGGGGAAATGTCCAAATTTTTACTTTTCTTGTATTAGAAATTTCCAGTTATAGAACTAACAGATGCATGTAGCTTGACAAAATATAAATCAAAGCATGTAGATGTCCATGCACCTTCTGAAAAAAACTGTGAATACAAATATCTTAAACGAAACTTAAGATTAAAATGCTTTTGATATTTTAAATGTGTAATTGGAACATTATATTGCATTCTTATTGTAAAAAAATTCCAAATTAATGAAAATTGATTTCATATAATTAGTGAGTTGCTTTATCTAATTTATTCCTCCTCATTATAAATAATATCATTTAAAAATACAAGGAAAAGTACATTTTTATTGTTTGTAATGATTCGTTGCCTTGATGTTTGCTCCAGCAAAGAAAAAATAGGCTTTGGAAAATAAATCAAGTATTCATTACCAGATATTTATGGAAATAAGTTTGTATTTTACTATTTAAACAATCACGTTCTCCTCTCAGATCTTATGAGAATTAGGAACATAAATATTTGAGCAAAAAACTTATGGGAGCCCATAAAAATAGCTAATGTCAGTTATGAAACCTAAAGGCTTTTAAAAAAGAGGATCTATCTTCCCCACCAAGGAAAATCAAAAGACTGCAACTCCTAACTTCCATCTAAGTCACTCAAGACTAGTGTTAAGAATGTTTGCCCACTCTGTCATCAATAATCAATATATAAGAAAATATAATACTCCAAGAGCCTTTTTATAAATATATTCTCCCAGGCAATTTAAATGATCTTCAGTTATAGGAAGAAACTAAACTCAACTCTGCTTAAAATTGAACTTTAATAGTTATTAAAAGGAAAGCTAAAAACTAACTCAAAATTTTGAAATTTATTTCAAAGGTCTAGGAAAATTTATGGTTATATTTCATAAAATACATACGATAATAGTAGAAAATGACTAGAAATAACTTACTTCATAACTAAACTGAATAGTCAAGGAAAATATTATGAAAGTAGTGTTATAAAGGAGTCAAGAAATACTGACATCCTAAGTTTCATTGTAAGATTGTACTAACAATCAAAAGTGAGATTCAGAATCATTTTTATATGCTTCTTTTACTAAGTGCCTATGATGGTCTACTGTGTTAACATAGGGGATAAACAGAATACAATAGACAAGTCATTGATAGGATTCCATCAAGGAAATTGGCATCCGCACATCTTATCATCTCCATATGGCAAAAGCAAAAAAAAAAAAAAAAAAAAAAAAAAAAAAAAAAAAAAAAAAAAAAAAAAAAAAAAAAAAAAAAAAAAAAAAAAAAAAAAAAAGTGTTAAAAATCTAAGAAACCGCTACACAACAATCTTGCGATTAATATTCTTATTATACAGTGGGAATAAAATTATTTTCATTAACTAGGAAGAGGGATGGAAGAAGAGAAAAGAGAGAAATGGAGAGGAGAACAGAAAGGGGAGACAAGAGGAAGAGACCAAAGGAGAGGGAAGGGGAAGGGAGAAAAGGGGAAAATAAAACATCTTTATCTCTAAGCAAGTTTTTATCTTCCAAGTTTTATGTGAAACTAATAAAGAATAATTTTTGCTTCTATTGAATTGTTCCTACAAGACATTTCCTGAGGAAAACACATACAACAAAGTTTTGCAAAAGAAATCTTCAAATTTGTTTTGAAAGAGCTATCTGAATGAACATAAAATATCATTAAGTTGTTCAAATGAATTTCACATACAATCTAAAGTTCAAATGCCTTGAAAGACTTTATCAAACTTAACTTTAGAATTAGAAAATATAGGAAAAATTTATCTAAAATGCTTTATAATTACATCTTTAATAAAGATAATTTAGCAAAAAAGTATAAATTTTTCTAAAGGAGCAAAATTTTAAATGAGAATGTTATCTGAAATCCTCAATGACTTTTAGGCTAATGCTTTAAATATTTTTTACTCTAACTGAAAATATAACACTATACTAGCAGCAGAAGGAGTTCTCCTTTTGGAAATATATTTTAATTTTCCATTGATTGTAATTATTTAAAACTAATTTTATAATAATTATATACAACATTTCTCTATTTTCTGTAGCATAGACCCATAAATGATCAAAATTAAATAATAAAAGTTACAGATACTAAAATTGAAAATGATACATGAAATTGGAGCTAAATGTTCTTTAGATAATGAAACAATTAACCAGCTATTCAAAATTTATCAAAAATAAATATTGAATCTCAGATATTACCACATGTCAAATAGCTGCCTTCTCATGATAGCAAACCCATCCAGCTCTTCAGTCCTCCCTCTGGTTCAGTACAATACTTAATAAGTAACATATAAGACACACTTAGCACACATTTTTTTAACATCTTAAAGTTTAATACATTAATTCCAGAGGAAACATATACGATTTTATTTAGGCTTTTGCTTCATGATAGGCAAAATGTCATAAATTGGCATATATGAATATGAATTATTAAAACCAACCTTACTCATAAAAACACAAATGTGCATAGAAATATTGTTGGATACTATGAAATTACTTCCATTATGTAAAGGAATTACAAACATGATGAGCATAATTGGAAACATTTAATTTTGTTTTTCTAATCAAGCTTTGTTTCGAGGCAAAGTAAAGACATGAAATGGGATGTTTAAGAATCATGGTAGTGTTCTTGGAATGGAAGACAACATCACATCAAGACCTAAACTGAAATGTGTTAGAAATAAATGAAAATGAGAACCAGAAACTTAGAGTCCATTCTCTCATTTCTTCTTTTTCCTAGGATTGACAGATTTCTTTTAATTATCACTTCACACTATGTAAAACACACATTGGTAAATCCTAAAATTTTCATGTTCTTTTAAAACACAGACATCTAAGTTTATTAAAGTGATATATTTCTTATTTACTCTTCTAATAATCTCACCGATCTTTATTTTGCCCTCTGATCCACCCAATACATGGACAATAATATGACATTCCTCTAATACTATTCTTATACCATATAAACTTGCCTCCTTATAATAAACCAAATATTCTCGTCTCACCAACTTTTGAGTACATTGTAAATTTACATTCTTGTTTAGTAACCCTTCAGAGTGTCCACGGGTGCCTTACTTCTACGTAGGGATATTTTTAACTTGTCTTACTTCACTCCTTCCATCCTCTCCACCAAGTAACCTCACTGCTGCTTGTTGTTATTGAACTCTGAAGACTGTGGCTTCATTTTACACAGTTCTTCTCAATGGGGGACCATCACTATTAATAGTGCTCTGGCATCAAGAGAAAAGTCCAAACTATCCCTTGAGTTACTCTACTCTAGGCCTGGTTTAAGTCCATCCCAATTCCTTAGAGTCTATTAAATACCAAATTGAACATCTAAGATACATATATTTTATTTAAAAATTGGGTAAAAGAGAATTACTTCTAAGAACTACCAGTTATCACTACTTTTAGAGCCAGCAGGCCAGTAGTCTTCACCGGGTCTTCTCATTGATCTCCAATATTATCAACTCATTTCAGAACCAGCTAACTCCCATCACTGGGATTACCTTGGATAAATCTACAATCCCAAATCCAGAATTAAATAATCACAAGAATACGACAAGAAGATATTGTTTTCTCCAACAGGGTCTAAGTCTGTATCCTTAGATCTTACCTGTTTCAAGGAAGACACTTACATAATGGACAAGGAGAATGTATACTATCTTCAACCAAAGTCTTGTACCTTTCACAGGAGTACATCTTATTTGGTTTTAAAAAGATAATCATGCTGGAACACAGTTTAACACCAGCAAATACTATATTATTCAGTCTTCAAAAGCTTGGTTGGTGTGGTGTGAAATACACAGTCTGAAGTATGAGTTCAGTATCCTAAAAGATATAATGTAAACAAAAATACCATTTTAAAAAGATAAAATAAAATGACTTCTACCAGTAAAAAATAAATCACTAAATCTGAAATATCAGCTCAAACTATGTATGACTATGCCAAAATGAGATCAGTTCAGTGGTAAGTTGGGGCAACTGTATATATAATTATCAATATAGTTACAATTCATACCAGGAAAAGCTGTATTTAATCTCTTAACCCATGACATTCGCACTCAGGTAACTTTAATAGTCTTCCTTAAGACTGCTGCTTTTCTGACTTTTAGTCGGTAAAATCAGATTAGGGGTTACAAGAAGGAAAGGAGGAAGAAGGTCTGTTTCTCTTCTTATCTTTTCTTCAGCTGTGAAGTGACAGAATACTAATCTACAATAATTTGCCCTAATAGTAATTTAAATTCTAGAAAATGAGTTTGAGCCTTCCTAACTCAATTACAAGCTTCTAAAAGTATAAAGAAAATCTTCTATTACACATTTTTTTCTTTCAAGATGCACATACCATGCTTCTTTCTAAAGCAAAACTTCAGAATTCTGTGTTGAATGGCAATAAATGTAAACAGTGAAAAGAGCAGATTTTGTCTTACAAATAATGATTTAGCAATATACATGTCATAATTAAGAGATTATATAACACACCTGAAATTGCATTTAAGCTATATTGAATTTACTTGGTCACTTAGTCATTTCCTTCTTTAATCTATCTTGAAACTATAAATATTTACTATCTGATAGTTTCTTCCAACCCCATATTCACCAATTTCAACATCTTCCTCAATATTTTAGTGCCAACTTTCTTCAGTATGAAAGAATAAAATGAAGAGTACAAGTATTGGTTAAGTACAAAAAAAATCAGCTTTCAATTTTACCTCGAAATTAGAATCACCCCAAAAAGAAAATCACCCATTGTGGAAGACAAATGCACTGTTCACAGGAAATTTTATATACAATTAACTAAAGCTGATATGACAACCATAAGAGAAAAAAAAATCTTCTAAATTAACTCAATATTTTAACAACTCTATTCCCTACATGAATAGAACTGAAGGTGACTAAGAATGTTCATTCATGGACCTAAAGTTCAGTGGTAGCACACAGGGTGTTCATTGAATTGTTAAAGGGTACTTGAATACAGTGGTATCTGTTTCCTAGATCAGAAATCAAAAATACTTTGGGAAAAGTCAAAAGTTGTTTGCTCGGCAAACTATCAAATCTCCTTTAAAGGCATGGTTTTACTCAGCACAGGGAGGAACAATTGCAATTAGCCTCTCAACACTACTGTTTTGAGCACATGGATTCCTGACAGATTATACTCCAACTCTCTGCATCACTGGTTTGTTTTATTTCAGTCTGCTGTGCTAATTTCTTTCATTAAAAGCATGAACACTTGAGTAAAATATTTTTGGAGTCTCTTAAGTATTTATAAGGAATGGTAGGTTGTCTGGGATTTGAATCCAAATATCATAATTTGATCATTTTGCTGGTTATAAAACTGTCCATTAAACATTTACATAGTAATGATTTTCAGAAGGCACCACTTTTTTTTTTCTTCAGAATGTCAAATCTTCCCTATGAGTATAATAGTTGATAAGTCAAAATAGGCTCTCATATGGTGAATTGAGTTTAGAACTTAGATTTATACATTTCTCTTTCCAGATTTTATATTAGATTGAATCTCATAGGAATTTACTTTCCTAATGAGTCTCAATTCAAAATATATTAATGGAGTACCTACACTGTGCCATGAACTATGCACAGAAATAAAGGGACAATGGTAAATAATATACCATTTCCCTGATCTCAGGAAGCTTACCGTCTAGTATGCAGTTCAGATATATAAGGAAAGTAATTTCAATGTAAGTTGATAAATTTCCTGGAATGGGAAGGTTGTAACACTATGGAAGTATATGACAGGGGCTGAGGTAAGCATGTTACCTAGATTTGGCAGAATCACAAACAATTTCCCAGGAAAATAACATATCAATTAAGAGAAGGAGGTTAAGGAGGTTTTAGGTCAATAAATTAATAATGCAGGAAAACAGTGTTTATTTATGAAGGACTGAAACAGGAACTCAGGAAATAATTTGATGTTTCATATAGTTGGGGATTAACAAAACCATACTGAGTACACAAAAAATGCAAATGTAGATTTATGACTTTTGACTTTTCAGTGTGGTACATACCATATTCATCTCAGTAAACGAGAGCACTCAGGGCCAAGGCAGGAGGCACAGACAAGCAAAATGGAGTGTTGAATTTAGGACTCCCCATTGTTGCACTTGAAAACATATTTTCAAATTCTTTGGATTAATTGTTAATATTTTAAAAGGAAATGAAGATATGAACTAATTAACATCACTTGTCCTGTATCAAGGGTTACTATCTCTTATTTGTTTAGAACAGATTCAGATTAACCTACTGCTGCTTTACTAGGCATTTAGTGAGAAAGGACAGGTCATTCAGGAAAAAAGGAAAACAGAAGAAAATTAATATTTAAGGCCAGACCATGCCAATGTAGTGATTGTGGAATTCTCTCTGAAATATACTATTATTTTTCTATCTTTGAAAACAAATCATATTGCCTATGAAAATTTCAGGAAATACAATGTTTGGCTCAAAATATAGTATAAATCAGGAACCAACTTTGTTAGGTTGTACAACTTAGCCAAATAGTTTTGAATTATTGAACTTTCATTTCTAGGGGGTTAAAATAATGGAGTATATGCTTAGACCTTTACTCCTCTGTCTGATTGCAATAAAAGATGAATCTTCCATTTCTAGTGAAAAAATCTGGCACAAAATGACCATTTCTATAAATGTATCATGTGAAAAAGAGTTCTTCTGACTGGACTAAACAAGCTAGCTAAAAAGAATTAGAAAAGGATTCTAAAACTCTGTTGACACTGATGTCACACTACATTTAGTAGATTTTATTCATGTTTTTAACTATAGTTTTGCAAATTATTTCATTTTAATATAACTGTCCTACAAAGTCTTCCATGAAATTTAATTCCACTCATATCATAAATATTATGTTTATCAAATTTTCTAATTGTTTCTTACTGATATATAGAAATAATATGATTTTGCATATAGATTTTATTTATTTTATCTTATTGACTACCATACTGATTTTAAGTCATTTCATGAAATTCACTTATTAGGTTTTATAAATTTTTAATTAATTTTTCTGAATTTCCTGAGAGATAACTTATCAGTAGAGTAATACTGATTTTGGTAACATTCATGCCAAAATCTATTTTTTGATCTCACTTTATTATATTACCTATCTCCTCCAGTGGGGATAAAAAACATACTAATGAGAGCAATGATCAGGTTTGTCTCCAGCACAGAATCCACTGAGATTATATCAGGATAGTTTTGGTTACATGGAGTGTTAATTCAATACTATTATATAGAAAATTTTCCTTGAGCAAATAAGTCTAGGGAAAAAAATTTCAATGAATTTAGGCTCATTAGTGAAAAAAGTTTAGAACTTTTAATATGATAGTGATTATTGTGAATCTCCTAGAATCTAATACTACATATAGATCAGGTATCCTCACAGTATTTGAACAATTTAGATAACTAATTTATTATAAATTTATATTGTGAGCACATTAAAAACTCAGAAATTTATTTTACTTTTAAATAGTTAACTTCAAATTCATATTTTCCTCCACAGATTTGCAAAATCACTTATTATATAATATTTATATTTCTTACTAAATTTATTAATTTTATTATAGGAATAGGATTTTTGCTGCCTTTATTAAAGACAAATACTTTTCCTTATGTTTATTATGATTTTCTGCTTTGATTTCTTTTAGTTTTTTATATATAGTTATCCTTTATCAGACACCTTTGATCAAAACTTTAGAAAAATAGGTTCCATTCTGTGGCTCTGGCAGAGGTTAGGAAAGCCAAGGACCCGAGTTCCAGATCCAGGGTCCAGGACTGTGGCAGCATAAAAAAAAAAATCATTTTCTCATAAACTTTAGACAAATAAAATTACCTATTTGCTTGATATTATTATTATTAATACAATTTGTATTTTAATTAAATATTTGCTCAGTTAATAAACATATTTTAATCACTCTTTTCAAGTATCACCTCTAAAAGCATATTGTCTTTTTTAAAAAAAACATTTTACAAAAACATTTAAAACAAAAATTTCCTCATATGGTTGAGACAGCTAAGGTGCAGGCTATGAAAGCCATGAACCCAAGTTTAATACCAACAGCCAGGGGCAAAAAAATTTTTTACTACAGTTATGTTTTAATAAGTATATTTATATCATTCATATCTATAATTACATTATCTTATTTTCTCAACTTTCTTAAATTGACTTTTTAATTTTCTAAATTTTTCAATACTACGGAAGAACTTACATATTTCTAACACATACATGTTGTAACATAACTAACATGTAACACATGGTTACACATTCTAACACAACACAGTATGTTCGAAAATTAACACGTTGCTAGTAATTCAGCAACAAAGTATAATTTTCCCTTTTTATAGTCTCCATTATTTTAAATTAAAAATCTTAAAATTTTTTTGTGATTATTTATAAGGTTAAATAATATTTTATTGCATTACTCAATTATCCAAATTAAGTATGCTACCTTTTGCAACCTGCTTTTCTGATAGTAAATTATACAGATTCAGCTTTAGAATGTCTTTGTATTCTATTTTATTACCAGATGTGTGCTTTTTTTGAAATTTTAACTACTGACTGAACACACGATGGCATGTAATAATTACCTCATACTCTAAATACTTCTGACTCTAAAATAAATTACTATATTATTCACTTATAAAACAAAAAGAGAAAAGAATAGAAATATACAATGTCAGATAATAAATAAATATGCATTTTAAAGATTTATTATTAATCTTGATTTTTTAAGGAAAGGTACAGGCAGGAATGAAAGCAAGTAGGCAGAAAAGAAGAGGAGCAAACACACTTTATTTTTATTTAGTTGTTCACATTGGTTGCTCCCCCTGACTCCAGGTCTTGAGGTCCCTGGGATGCATGTGGAACAGCACCCGGAGTATACCAGATCTATAGGCCACCAAGGCATGCCCCTGAAATAACTTTTATTTCTTCACTTTGATGTTACCTCTTGCCCCACATTCTCACATCATCTGAGACCACCATGGGCTTCTTTAAGACTATTTCTTAAATGAACCTATACTTGGAGGTAACTATATTTCTATTTTAACTCTGTGACTAGAACCAGAAAGCCAGATACCTGAATACCTAATGCAACATATTTACATAAGGGGTGGCTGGGGAACGGAAAAATGTTGTTTCATTGATCTGTTATCTTAAGACATAGCACTGTGTACCAACACCATGATAATAGTCACAAAGTTTGAATGATGGCCCTGACATTACCAGGGAAACTCCACTAGGATAGAAACAAAGGAGTCCTAATTCTCACCATTAGTCCCAACACTTATTCCAATTCTATCAAAATTAAAAAGTTAAAATTTAAATAGTCTAAATAAAACCAATGGTCAATACCACTACCACCATTCAATAGTATTTAATGAGATATTTTCTCAAATCAATATGAATGGGAACTATATCGTTATGCTTTAGATTATTTTATGTATACTATGTGGCAAGTAAATTCTTCCTCCACTTTTCCTCTCCAAGTCAAGAAGACCTTCATTCCCACAGAACAGCCTGGTTGTCATTGATAAGGATGCAGTATTTATATACTGAGTCCACCTCAGTTCTTTTCTAATTAGCCAGGGACAGTTCAACTAGTACTATGTTGTCTGTTTCATGAGGTCAAATCAATGTTATAATCTATTGACTAACTTAAGAAAGTAGATTTTATTCATTAAAATGTTTTTAATTACAAATTTATTTTGCAAAATAAAAGGAATGGCAAGTTTATAACAGATACAATAACTTAGCATCAATATATTACTATTCTTATTTTGCTTTTAAGACATGTTATCCTAATGGCAGTCCCCATTATTTTGTGAGCGCAATAATATTGAACAGTGTCCCTTTAGGTGATGACTTTATGAAATTATAAATATGTTTTCAAGTCCAGGAACTGAAATCATTTTCCAGAGTGCAGTTACATTAACTTTTAGATGATAACTAATACAAAACACAAAATTTGAAATTTCTATAGGGTAGTCATGGACCATGAAATTGCACCCTCAGATCAAAGGAGTGAGAGGCATAAACAATTTTGATGTAAGAATGAATGATATAGATAGGCAGGCTATAGTAGAGATGTCAATGAACCAGACATCTGCTAGAAGTCTCATTTTGCTGAAAATTTAATCTCTCAGCTAGTTGATGAAGCAATGAGAGACTATTTCTCTGGACTTAACTTTGACCAAAAAAAAAGAACTGGTTCATGAAATTCAAGTGACAGGAACCTCGGGAGAAAGTCAACTTGTCATCTTAGTTCTTGAAATAGCCAAGAAAGGAAACACTCAGCACAGCTTGACAGGTACCTTGGACTTTAGAAAAGCAGATTTCAAAAATTTTAGAGAAGGTATCTGAGTGATTCGACAACTTAATCTTTTAAAGGACTGGGAGTCTTGAAAAACAAATTCTGATAAGAAAATTATAAATGGCTATAGCAAGACAGAGACAAAAGGAGAGCTGTTAAAGGAAACTGACATAACTATGTACAATTTCATACATGTGCTATAAAAGAGGGAAAGGGAAAGGATTTTATTTTGAACAACTTTTATGTGGAAACAAGATACTAAGCTGTTGAAATAGAGATGTTTCTATAGAATTGGAATTAGTCTATATACATGACTAACAAGGAAGCTGAGCTTCCAAGAGATCAAGGAGAGTCCAGAAATATGAAGATAACAAAGTCTGTCATTCATGTGCAAATCAAAATGATTAATTCCAGTATTTGAGAACTTCTTCATATTAACCAAAAATAGTAAATAAACATAAGCAGCTAATGCTCACATTCTCTGTGATGAAAATAAAGCATTAGATGGCTATGCCTGTAATAAGAGGTAAATGTAAGTGTCCATGGACAGATAAAATAAATTTTATATAAACAAACATCTGTCAAAATGCTTACTCTCATCAAAAATGGGTATCTAACAAAAAGCCTTAGCTGACACACATGCAACTAGAACTAAGCAAGAATCCAAACTAAAAGATGCAGAAATAGTAATTAGTAAGATGAAGATAAGCAGTAGAACTGAAAAACCATCTTAAGTCAGTCCAGGGTCAGTATTATGGCAAGTCCATTTCTACAATGGTATATGAACATGAAAAAGCCGTGAGACGTCAAAGAGAGCAAGTACTCTAAGAGAAGCGAGACCATAAAGCATGCATATCAAGAAGAGTGTATGAGACACCATATAGCCTGGACTAGATTCAGATACTGACTTTCTAATTCCAGGTCTCATGTGTCCAGGCTGCCCTTTCTTTCTCATTCTTGGATGCCTAAATGAGACACCAGGTGTGAGGGAGACATATTGGGCCTTCTGTATATCACTTTAATTCTGGAAACTCTATTCCCTATCCTACCATCCACATGATTAACAAGGTAGTCCTGTTCATGCACTATAACTCCATTTTCTGACATTGATTAATCTCAACATGGAAAACTTAACCAAGTTAAAAAAAACAAAACTTTTCTTCATGAAATATGAGATAAAATATTTTGACATAAAATGGATCATTTCTAAAATAGAGAGGATATGAATTTGAGTGATTGGTAGTAGTCATATCTACTTTTAAACTGGGGGGAGTGGGGGAGAAGAAAGGGAAAAGAAAAACAAGGTAACAGGAAAAGGAAACATATCTGATGGAGAGAACATAATAGGTTCTCTTCAAATGGATAAATAGTATGATTGTAACCCTTGAATACCACAAGAAAGCTGTTATCGCCACATAATTATAGCACCAATATAAGCAGTATCTGGATGATCATAGCGACTGGGAAGAATGCTGAAAAATGATATTGATTGTCAATATTTTTTCTGATTTCCATGTAAAATTAAAATGCATAGACAAAATTATACATTACAAAGCATACCATCGATTTCCAGCAAAATTCCAAGACATATAATTAGACAGATGGTTCATGAACACCTAGAAAAAGAAGTGGCAATCACCAAGAGCCATTTTAAGTTCACTAAGAATAAATTATACCAAATTAATTAAATTATATCTACATAGTTTGCACTTCAATGAGGTTTTTAATTCACTGCTCTATTGGTGTCTTTTTGGAGAAGATAGATGCTTGTAAATTATTGAGCTTTACACATAATTTTGAATTAAAAAGTGGATGTAGACAGAGAAAAGGTATGTATCAATTTGGAGTAATAACCAAATATTGAAAAACAAAATGATGATTGAAAAATAAATGTATTTTTAGTAAAAAGATTTGAATAATGGATAAATTGAGTAAGAATAAATTGTAGAAGATAAATAAAAGATAAACTTCAGTTTAAAAGTTAAACTCACAAATATAGTATAGGATAGAAGATATTTTAAATAGAAAATAAATATTCATGTCTTTTGAAGAATGGGACTATACCTTGAAATTCCACATTCACAGTTCCTAAAACTATTCCTGAAACAAAAGAGATGCTAATGTTAGACAATTCTTTCAATTAATGGAAGATTCAATATGAACCAACATATACAATGTACATGTATATTGCATTTACATAAAGAAAGCGTACAGCAAAGGAGTCAACAATATCCATGGGCCGTATGTTGATAAGAACATAGTCTGAACACTGTGTCTTTTTGGGAACCATATATTAATTAATTAAAACATTGATAAATTGTAGTGATTTCACAAGAGTAAACAAGTTAGTGAAAACAGAATTCATGTATTAGAGTTCTCCAGAGAAAGAGAAACAACACGATATATATGTACATATATATTGATATATTTACATATCTATTTAATCTATCTATACCCATGTATTTTATATCCATCCATATACATACATATACATATATATAAAACATGTTTATATATTATATATAATATACAATGTACATATAATATATAATCTGAAGAGAAATGTAATCAAGGTCTTAAACAGTCATGATTGTCATGATTGTTTACATATATATGGGAGGGTGGGAGAGAGAGATCTTTAAGATTGGCTCATGTAATTACATAATTGTGGAGACTGCCATAATCTCCTTAGTAGGCTGACAGGCTAGAGACCTAGGAAAGAGATCATGTTGAAGTTCAAGTTTGAAGACCATCTGCTGGCAAAATTCCCTCTTCCTTAGTAGAACTCAGTCTTTTTCTTAAGGCCTTCAAGAGATTGAATTTGACCCACCCACATTATGAAGGCAATCTGCTTTATTCAAAGTCTAATAATTAAAATGTCAATCTCATTTAAAAGATCTATACAAAGCAACATCTAGATTAGTGATTGACCAAATATCTGGGGAAGGTGCTCTTGCAAAGTTGACACAAAAAAATCAACCTGCACTACTCCATTGCAGTTAAAGGGAAGAGAGATACTTCACTTGAAAAAGAAAAAATTAGGGATATACATGGAACCTATTTTAAAATATTTCAAATTTTAAAATAAAGAGTGGATTAGACTCTACCATTATATCTCTAAAGTGTTACCTTAATATTCAGGATAAAAATTACAAATGAATATATGAAGAATATTTTTAATAACTATCAAATTCAGATCAGTGGAAGGATTCACTTAAAGAAAAATATATGGCAAAGTCACAACCATCAATGAAATTTACACTTTAATTTAGAAAATAAAATTCATTTACTTATTAAATAAATACTTATCGATTACATTTACCAGGTACTTTTCTATACATTAACAAATAACAAAATTCCTCTACCTTCACGAAATACATATTATAGTTGAAAGAGGCAGAAAAGAAACAAAATACATAATTGTAAAATGTAGTATACCATAAGTGATTATTTCTAGGGAGACCAAGGAATGTGACTCCTGGTTATAAACATATATGTAGAATTTTAGACCTGACTACAGGATTTTCCTGAGAAATCTCAGGGAGGGAAAACTGCCCTCAATACCCCAAAATGAAGGGAAGTTTGGAATCTGAAAAGAAATGTAATCAAGGTCTTAAACAGTCATGATTGTTTACATATACAGCCACCTTTATTCCCAGACCTCTCTATCAAAGCCTTTGGTTAAGATATTCTCCCATCTCTGCTTACCACTCTTTATGAGCGATAGAAGTAGGAGACCTCAAAGATACTTCTCTCCACTCTGAATCAGTACTCTGTACTTCATCAATCTTAATCCCTTTTTCCCTCTCCCTTAACCCCCAGGTCCATTAAACTGCAGGAACTTTTTGTTCAGAAATTCCTCACCAGTAAAACAACCTTCACACCTGTGCTGATCTATGATACCTCATCCAAAACACCTTTTCATGGGAAGAATGGAACACAGGGATACTCATGCTTTCTCTGGTTTAGTTTATTGCCTATGCTTCAGTAAGTGATTAAAGATTTAACTGTTACTTTCATTTTGACTTGACATTTTATTAGCTTCTCTGACAACTGACATCTCAGCTTTCTCCAGGTCAGAAGAACTCCAGGAAAGACTTTTACTTCCAGTTACTATAACAGAACACCATAGTTTAGATGGTTTTGTCACAGTTCTGATGGCTAGAAGGCTGTGATTAGGGCACCAGGATGGTAAGATCCTTGGTAAATGCCCTCTTTCTGATTTACATATAGCCCCTTTTTATTATATTGTCACATGATGGAGAGAGGGAAAGATCACTCTTATCTCTTCTTATAGAGACAATAATCTCATTAATTAAGTTTATACCTTCATGATCTAATAACCTCCCAAAGACTTCACCTCTTAATGCCATGCACTGGAGGTTGGAATTCCAGCATATGAATTTTGGAGTAACACAACATTCAGCCCTTAACTGAGACAAAATAAAATAAAGAAGGAAAATAAACAGCAACAGGGGTTGGAGTACCATAAGGTCTCACAGACCAAAGAAAGTCATACTAGAAGAACATGAAATTGGTAAAGTAGAGAGCTTAGAGGATTATCTGGCAAAGAACAGTGTAAACAGGGAAAACAGCAAAGAAAATGGCTCCTAGAAGGATATAGACACTGGCCATATGTTGAATATGCAACTATTATGGAATAGAAGAGGTCTTGCTTCCATAGTTCTGGCAGTCTAGTTAGGGAGGAAAAAAATGTCTGGAAGACTAGAAAGCATTGTGACAGAAGTAATAGGTATGATTAAAAGACACAAAGCAAGGGAGTCCTACAGTCATGAAGTGGTCATGAGGGACACCCCAGAAGAAAGAATGGCTAATCAGAAACAAGAGGAATAAGAAACAAAGCAATCCACAATGGAAAAAAAAGTTAGTGATCAGATGGGAGAGTCATGCTCCATTACTCTAAGCAACTCTACTCACAGAGTCTTGACATCAGGCAGTACACAGTTGTAAGGTCCAAGATGATGATCCTAAAATAAGCAGCTAAAAAGAATATGCTGCTCTATGGGAACCAAAAATGTCCAAAAGAACTAATGGATAGGGTGACTTGGAAAGCAAAATGGTGAAATCAAGAGGTAAGTAGAGATTTATACAAAATTTTAAGAGTCACAAAAATATCTTAAATATGAGATTAATATGATAAAACTCCGATTGTTAAGGTAAGTGATTGTGGATCATCAAGAAAAACCAGTTGAGAATATTTTCAGAGATATATTTTCTTGATTTGGTTGAAGTTCTTGGAAATAGAGTTTATTAAAGCAAATTAAGACAGGCAGAAATAAAAAAATCAAAAGTTTGCAAGCTGATGTGATGGGTACGTGAGTGAAAAAGTTATGATGAGCTCAGGTTATGATTTGGACCCCTGAAACAATGGCAATGACATTTCTGACATAGGGAGTAAAAGAGGATAGCTTGACATTACACACAAGACAATTTCCTTAATTTGAACTTTATACACTTGACCTGAAAGAGACTCAAGCAGAAAAATAAATAGCATGAAATAGTAATAGATTATTCTACCAAAAAAAAAAGTTCTTTGGTGGGGAATACGACATATCCTACCCTGTTCTCAAAGATCAGTTTATTCATTCAACTTATACTTTGTAGTTCTTACTTTGTGCTTACTTATATTTCACTTTGGAGTAGAGAAACAAGGTGAACATGGTCACTACTTTCAAGGAGTTTACAATCTACGAGGGACACATAATTATTTAAATTCTAATTGGTATAAGTTCCAGGAGTGTGTAAAGCAGTTGGTAAAATCTAGCCTGAAAAGTTACCATATCACTCTCAAGTCTCTCAAAAGTATTTAAATAAGGATTTCCAAGAATTGTTAAATTTTGTTAAGCATGGAAGCTGTTTCACTTTCCCCACAAAATATCTATTCCAGAAAAAGAGCAAATCTTAAAGAGTTTTCATAGCTAAGATATAGCTTTCCTTTTCAGTAGACAAAAATTAAAGATGTGGAGGCAGGATGCACAAGGCAGTTCAGAGCACATGAAAAACAGTAGCCTGATTAGAGAAAAAGTTGACCCAACTAAAGTAATTCTAATCAGTTGGGCACTAAAAAAGAAACTATAAGAATTACTTGTACTGAGTCACTTGACCACCCAAAGTGCCTCCTCTTCCCACTTCAACACTAAAAAAATGATATTAATTTTTCTCTTTTTCCTACCATTCTAGGGACACAGAAATACTGTCATAACTGTGTTTAATGAATGAAAGAATGAATGAACTCTGGTCTCTTTGGTATGTGTAATGAATAAAATATTATTGGTATTAATAATAAAATATAGTTATTTAACATTTAACTGGCACAGATTGAGATTTCATTTCTGAGGTCTAGAATTGTACTTTGAGTCATTAAAAGGCTTTAAATCAGTTGAATGTTCAGGTTGAATATATTTATATCATATTTTTTCTTCTTTTAGTGTGACTGTAGGGCAGGGATATTGGAACTAGAAAAAATGTGATGGGAAGATGCAGGATTTCGTGTGTCTTCATAAGTTTTTCCCGCTCTCTGACATTCTTGTCCTCCCAAATATGCTCCACTAAATTCTTGGTCAAATTTTTAGAAGGGACAAATTTTAGATACTGAATATTTATGGGTTCACTAAATAACCTAGAGAAGATCACTCTAGATAACACATAACGATTAAAAATAATAATGTATTTAATGGTATAAGATGTCAAAAGTCTTTGTTGACTGGAAAGCAAAATTTAGTGTTCGATCCCTTTTTTTTGTTTAAAAAATGCATCTGTATAGATATATAAAGTGCTACTTTCTAGGAGATGAAAAATTGTTTTATTCTTTTATATTTTCAGAACTTATTATTTTATTAAAACAACTGAAAAAATCAAATTAACCCTTTCAAAGACTTTTTGAATAAATATACTTGGGGTGAAATGTAAGAGATTTTATTAATAATTGCTACTTGGACTTACAAGTAATTTAAGTTTTGTTCACTTTCAGCTTAATATTTGCAAAAGCTTTCTGACATTTGGTAGTATTCTGTTTAAGATCTTTCCGTTGTTGCTTTTTCAAATACCCTACTCTAACTACTTTCAGGAGTCACTAGAAAAGAATCAACAGCAATGGCAACCACTTGCTAATTTTCATTTATTAAGGTAGCTAAGTTAATGAAGAATTATCAGTTATAGGATGCACATTGCAGAAGACAATATCTGTGAAAGATTTAAATGAAGAGCCCTGAGCAATGAAAGCCAGTTTAATGTGAATATCAGATACTTCATTCAAATTCTTGCAAGGTTGATAAATAACCCCTTTTTTTTTTGGCCAAGCTATATGTTATCGTATATAAAATACCTTCTGCATGGCTTTCATGGGTCTATTAAATCTCATAATTTCATAGCGACATTCTAGGAAAATTTAATTATCTATATATCAACAAGAGAAAGAGACGTTTGGCATATGTGGTAGGGGATGTCACAAAGTATATAAATAAGAACTAAATAACTTCTGTTATATATAAATATATATATATAAATAAGAATTAAATAACTTCCATTTTAGAAATATTTACAAAATAGAAAAGAAGACAGACAGCCAATCATAATGTAAAATGGAAGAGATTAATTTTAATCCTTGGAGATTAATGGATCTTCCCTGACAAGGAAAGAAGTTTGATAAGCTCAGCAGAACCAAAACTTGAGGCATGAAAGTACATAGTATACATAGAAAAATGACTAAAAGTTAGAAGTATGTAATGGTCTAAACAAGCAGACTGAGATCAACTGTAGCAGGGTATGAATGGAAATTTAGGTAATTTTGAGTATGTTTTATAGGCTATAAACAGTTATCTAAGTTTTTCACTTTAAAAAAAGTGTTAAGTACTCTGACCTATACTTTCAGAAACTAATTCTGGAACCAATGTAAAAAGTAGAGTAGTATACTGAAAGGCTAAAAACAAAGATACCAAGTGGAAATCTCTAGAAGAGTCTAGATATGAGATGAAATCACAGTCTGCTGTATAAGAGAAACAATGAAAATAAATAATAAACTGATGAAGTACCTTATGCTGGAAGAACAAATAGAACTTAGTAATTTATCAGTGGCAAAGGTGAGGGTGATGAAGGACACAAAGATAACTAAGTTTCCTTTTCTGGGTGGCTGGGAAAATGAATCATCAGTTCTACTGGATTGAAAAATCATGCAAATTTTTACTATTTAGGGTTACAAGTTCAGGAAAAACATGCAAAGTTACTAGTTATTGCCAGGAAGCTAAGAAAGTATATTATTCATAATAAAATAAAGAAAGAATGCTAAACAATACAGAGAAATAAAGGGAAAGCTTATCAGAAATAAAGGGAAAGTTTACACATTTGAGAATTAATCAAAAAGAAGCAGAAACTGATAAAAATAAGGGGTGAGAAGACTATTTAAAAATCAAGAATAAGAAAAATACTCTTTTATACCTCTTTGATCAGAATATAAGAAATGTGATAAAACGAAGTAGGGAATAATGTCAGGGAATCAATGGAACATAAAGGTTAAACAGTGAAGAGTGGCCAATAGTGGTCAAGAGCAGTCTAAAATTTGAGTAAGTTGAGGACTAACAATGACTGAAAATGACAATTAATACATTTCTGATAACCTCTGAAAAGAGAAGTTTCAGTAAAGTGTTTAATACAGAAGTTATAAAGAAACACTTTAGTTGGCAGTAAAGTGGAAATAGGAATTTAAAAGTCTTTAAAAAATTTAATAAAGTTAAGAGGAGATATGAAATGGAAATTTGATTAAGTAACAGAGCCTGAGATAGAATTGTGGTTTTGTTTACATTCAAAATATGGAAAAGTTGATAGTATTTGTTTACTAAGCAAAACCTGGTGAAGATAAAGAAATTAAGATATATTTTAATGCTAAGTTATGGGAAAATAATTATGAATATGGGAATAATAATGAATTCAGTCAATAACAAGAATGAATTCAATTACAGATAAAGAGATTAGCCTTGGCAATCAGGATCACTTTTTCTTTAAAGATGGCACAGTTAATATGGAAGGGCAGGAAGTAGAGGGCAGTATGTTGATAGATTTCTTCACTACAAAGCATACAGCAACGCTATTGTTTAAGGTAATAAACAATTCAGTGATTTTATATTCTATCAGTGGTTCACTCAAGTTCAAGTCCTCAGAAAACTTTGGTGGAATGTCATCTGATAAAACCAGGCAGGTAAAGGTATATGGCTAATAAATTCAGAAGAAAGATGGACTAAAAGAACAATTACTGCCTTTAGATTTCCTTGGGAAACATCTTTTCATTAAGAAAATAAAGTGAATCTAAGTGCTTAAAAAATCCAGTTTCTAGCTATGGTTTGATGAACTTCACAATATCTCACCATTAGTTTTATGTAAACCTACTGCCATAGAAAAAGATAACATCAGTTAGATGAGCAACTAGGGAAAATGCCACTTTTTTTTTTTTAATTCAGAATGGGGTACAACTGACCAGACTGAGGTTACACTACCTGGATCTGAAAATCCAACTCTGACATCCAAGTATGACAATTATGACAATTACTAAACTTATACATCTTTTCTTCTACAGTGGGACCTATGTGGTAGGTGTGTTGTGAGAATGGAATAATTAGTGCATAGTAAGAATCCATGAAAACTAGTTTCCATTCTCCTCCTCTTCCAGTTATCCTCCTCCTTCCACTCCCTTTCCTTCTCTTTCTCTTCTTTCTTATACTTAGCTATAATTATTATTCAGTTCTCTCAACAAACATTTATTAAACACCCACTTTGTAGCAGATATTTTCTTATGCTCTGATGAACAAAATATACATGATTCATTAGCTCTTTTAGTTTTCAAATGGTTAAAGAGACAAACTTTGAACAAATAAAATAGAAATATACGATTACAAATTGTGATAATTTCATTGAAGAAAAATAGCAAGAATCAACAAAAGAGAATGACAAGAATAATTATTTCAATGTAGAGGGGGGTAAGACTGAAGAATTAACATTTAAATAAAGATAAAATTTTAAATTTTTGAAATTTTAAATATGACTTAATTTTCAAAAAGTTGTTATTAAAAATGCATTTATTCCAAGTCTACTCAGAGTTAATATGCTAGTGCTTTACATATATTATATCTCTATCAGAATATCTATGATAAAAACAGAAATTTTTATTAAAAATTGAAAAACAAAATTATTTGCATGAAATCTAAGAGTGTTTATATGGAAAAAACATTAAGCAACCAAAAATAATGTTTCATTTAAAAAGTCAACAAAGCACTTAAATAGTTTTATGGCGAATGTTATATGTTTTACCGACTTATTCAAATTAGTTTGTGTAGACTATACAATGTATAGGTAAATTAACCACATATATATATAAATATATTTGTGTGTGTGACACACACACACACACACACACACACACACATACACCCTTAAGGAAAAAACACTTTATAGAAATCAAAAGGATAACATATTATAGTTAATTTATATAATATCTGCAATATAGATATTGTTGCAATGTTGTATAATGTGTCAGAGAAAGATTCTTAACTCTTCCTGTCCATATAATAGAGTAAGGTTAATCATAATTATAATTAGCATACAAAGACTGATTTAAGAAAAGATCAGCGCTAAAACATTCAAAGAGAGTTTCAAAAACTGTGGTAAGATTATACAGAGCATACAGATTTCAGAATACAGAATGGAGGTAAAGTAGAAACCAAAAGAAAGCAAATGTAGGCAAAACTAGTGGCCAAAATCAATAAAAGAAAAAAAAGTGTCAGATAATTAAGAGGGCTACTTTCCTGGGAGAAGGCAATAGCCCTGGTTCAGCCTCACAGTTTAGAGCAGGAAGAGAATCTTTATGACCTCAATCTTACTTGGTGGATGTTTTCATAGCCACGTGACTTGAAATATGCAAGTAAATATAAAATTTATTGGTCTTACCTAAAGTCCTTGAAATTTATGATTACTGGTAAACCAAGTACATATAATCTCTTAAGAGTGAATTTGCCCTTCTAAAGCTTTTATTTTGATTTTCTAGTATATAACATCATTCAGCAGAAGAATGGAATAGCAAAGTTTTGGTATTTTACAGATAACCATTGAACTGAGGCCATTATCCATAGTTATACATATAAATATATATATATATACATACACACATATATATACATATATAAGCAATTAATCAGAATTTATCATGTCAATTTGTTTTATCATGTGCAGCTTAAGCAAGCACATCATAGTTGCAAGAAGAGTATATAAAATATTCAATATACTTGTTTCCCTAATATAAAAAAAAATACATGCAATTTAAGTATACTTTGTAAAATAAATCAAATATATTGAAAGACAAGCAGTGGTTTCTTTAATGAAGGTGGACATTAGCTTTAAAGTAAAATTGATCCATTCAAACATCGAATATATGAGATATAGTACAAATTTTCTCCTTTTCATTAGCTTGAAACATTAGTTTGAATTAATATGTGATGTATATTTTTCTACATTATAACAGTTAACAGCTGATAATTGCTATATAAAATAATACATTAAGAGTTTTTAACTATACTCACCACCCTTCTTTGCACCTAACTGATTTTAAAATTATGACATAATTTCTTTGGAAAATCTTTAATTGTAATTTTTAGCTTTAAATAATTTCTGTGCACCAGATGGAAATTTCACTGTGAGAAGTTAAGTCGATAAGAGTTTACTCTGGACATTTTCATTTGAAAAAACTTACAGGTAATATTTTTCACTTTTATTAAATGATAGAAGAAAAAAATTCTAAAATATTTAAGCACTTTACATTCTTTTGAACCTTATACAAACCATACAAAATTTTGGGATGGTAGATTCTCAGGAGAATAAAACTAAATTCAAGATTGAAACATTTCTGTATTGAAACTTAGTCCACAGTGATATTACAGACGCACTAACTTCTCATTGAGATGCATATCAATAAATTGATTAACCTGAGAGATAAATATTGATTTTGGCAAGTCCACAGTCTACATTCATATCAGATAATTCTTCTTGATATTTCCTAGGATACAAAGTCAATAAATGAATTATTATATTTATATTCTAAATAATTTCTCACGTCTGCAGGAAAGTTAGGCTTTCCACTCTGCTAGAGAGAAATGCTGACCTATCTGCATCTATATTCTGTGATACCTACTAAAAACATATAAATGGAAAATCTCTCATAGGTATTGCTCAAACATTTGACTCATTTTAAGAGTATTAAATATTATTCCAATTAGTGTTATTTCTTATATTAAATATCTTTTCATTTACTAGATGTCTACATGTAAGATCTATTTACTAGATTTTTACATGCAAACATTATGTTCAGGTTTCTTTGACATGAGTTCAGCACATATAACCTAGAAAAGAAATTGTTATGAGATGAACTGTTTTGTTCTAATTATTTGTCAATCATTAAAATTAACGTACAGATGTCTACCTGAATTGTTTTTAACTTAAGTGAATAAAGGTTCTAATATTCTGGATATAAACATGTCTACATTAGAGATATTGCGCCATCTTCCCTATCACCTAGGATTTTTTTCATTTTGGTCTAATTGAAATAGGCTTTAGCACCATTGGGACTATATTCATGATCTTTAAGTAGGCATCAAAGTATCTACCTGAAATAAATTTGGAGCTCTTTGGTGAGAGCCAAAATTTCTGAGAAATTCATTATCATCAGTGGTATGCTATTACAGATTTTTAACCTAATGCTTATTTTGAATAGTGCCTCAAAATATTATCTTTTTGCTTCCACATTGTCTTGATTCCAAGGAAGGCAATAAGGTATAGCTCTCTCTTTCTTAATCTTCTTAGAATAAGGTGGTGGTATAATTGAATACATGCTACTATAAAGAAGCATATATTTTTTGAGTATTATTTTTACCACATGATAATATATTAGCTTTCCAGAACAGTCAAAAAAATATTACAAATGAGGTGACTTAAGAAAGAAAAATTTATCTTCACAATTCAGTTCTGAGTTAGAAGTCTGAGATCAAGGCATCATCAGCAGGCTTGGTTCTTCTAAGTACCTCTGTCCTTCACTTGGAAAGAGTCAATATATTCTTCAAAATCCTCACATGGTCTTTCATGTATCACTTATAAGAAGAGATTTTATATATATAGATATATAGATATATAGATATATATAGACACACATATGTATATCTGTACCCTAATCTCTTCTTATAAGAATACCAAGTCATGTTGAATCAGGTTCCACATTAGTATCCTCATTTAATCTAATTACTTTTTTAAAGAACCTGTTTCCAAATATTCACACTCTGAGGTACAGAGATTAGAACTTTAGCATATGAATTGAATTTTAAGGGGACATAATTCAGCCCATAAAAGCTCATCAGAAAAATAATTCTTTATTTAAAATTAACATGAAAATATTAAGGAAAGAATACAAAATGTGCAAGAATTAAAGATATACAAGGTACTCAAAAACTCTGTGTTAAGCTTCTTCAGACCATGCTCCTGGAACTTTAGCATATAGGGTTTTTTCCTCTGATGCTTCAATGGAAACTTGAAGCAGGCACTGGTAATAATAAAAATGAGATTTTAAATTAAGCAATTCTTTGCTGATTTCACCATTTGCCCATTGTGGCAAACTATTTGTGATATCTAAGCCTACTTTCCTCTTATAAATCTGAGTAATAATAACATCCAGTTCACAGAGGTGTAATGATTAGACTTTAATTATGAGCACAGCTAAGTATAAATTATAAATTTCTTCTCAAGAGTACTTCTATATCTTGATTCCAAAAAATAATCTTGAAATATTACCTTGATCTAAAAGATATTGAGGTAAGTTGTATTTAATAAGATAGGAAAAATTGTAGGCATACAAAAACAATATTTATAGATGCATGCTTCAAGTCTACTTCAGTAATATTTATGTCAAATATCATACAAAGATATTTAAACATAAAAGTGAGTACACTAAGATATTGATGTACAATAGCCTCTATACTATTTTAGGAAATATCATATACTTGCTTTCAATTTTCTAAAAAATACATATAAATATATATGTATACACACATACAGACACATATATTTTAGTCATATATGTATGTGTTCATACAAATATCCTTTCATACATATGTGCACATATATACACATAAAAAATATGAAAGTTTAGAAGCTACTATAATAAATTATATATGTATACATGTATGTGTATGTATATATACTTACATATGGGTATTTTCTAATGACAAGGGTTAGAAGGTCTCACATTAATTAACACTTTTACTAAGTGCATGAAAAATCCTTAGATGAGTGACTGACATCTAATGATCAATAAATTAATGTTTAGCAGCACGATTACGTATCAGATACTATGCTAAGCATTCTACATGTGATACTTCATTTTAGCCGCTCAATAATCCTATGAGATGTGAGCTATTGCAATTTACATTTTACAGGTGAGGATGTTGGGGATCAGAGAGAGAAACTCCGCAAGTGGTTGGGAGAGCTCAATTCAAAACAAAGTTTTTCTGAATTCAGCATCCAAACTCAACAATGTTATAATTCCTTTCTTATATTTTATTATTTATTTTAATAGTTTCAGGAAACATTTCCTTATTTTGGTTCAAAACTTTTTATGCTTTCAATCATGCATCCTCCCTCCCACTTTATTTAATTAGGTGATGGATCTTTATCTGATATATTCTGAAGATTCCAGGATATATTCAACAGGGCCAACATAAACAAAGAGGATCCTGCACCTATGCCTCCTCTTCTTTCAACATCCTGTTGGTTTAAATTTAATAAGAACTACATATTTATGGAAGATATATGATCATATTTTCAAGTAGAATCAGAAAATCTGATTACCTTATTTTATCAAAATGGTATAATCACAATTAGAATGAAAGAGAGAAATCAAACTGAAAAAGATGACTATCACAGAACTGCATCTCTGGAAGAAACAATAAGAGAAGTTATGACTTAAACTATTTTCCTAGCTCCCAATCTCATATGTTTTCCACAATAGCAAGGTGCCTCATGAATTTGAATAACTAATCATACAGATCAAACATGTTTTTGAAAGGTCCCAAAATTCTGAAACCTTATTTGAAAAGATAATTATTATTTGTAAATCAAATATGCTGTCCTGCATTCTGAACGTTGACTACGATTTCTCAAGTTTCCTGTTATTACGGTTATTTAAAATACCTTCTTTATTTCAGTAGGCAAGAATCTTTCTGAATTTCATATTTAAAGAGCATATAACAAGTTCCCTGAACTTTTCTTAAGAAGACATTAATGAAAAATAGCATGTCAGTTTAATATTGTTTGTCACTATTCACCCCAAATCCTCTCTGGTAGAGTCCCATGAGAAAGCTGTCTTGCCACATATATACATCTTTTTTATATTCCGCTCACCTAATCTTTAGAGAACTTAATTAAGTGTTTCTAAATATAATAGCATATACTTCATATAAATCAAATTTTCCATTAAAAAAGCTTACCAAAATACATGGATAAAAGCTTGCATTATTTTAAGAAAGACAAAGTGAAGATGTCAACTAAAGGGAGATAAAAGATGGAAAGAAAATTACTGTGCCATCAAAAAGATAATGAAGTTTAAAAGAATTAAAAAAAAATAAGATCAGACATTTTGTAGGACATATAAAACAGTTTGACTAGAGTCAATAAAAAAGAAAGAAACTTTGGTGCATGAAATGTCACTAATTAGATATTATTACAGCTGAAATGAATGTTTTATTTTATGTTTTTATAGACTAACAGATAAAAAAGGGTACTTAAACAAGCAATATCTGGTTTTTCCACAGATCAGGGTACAGACTGTATGACATTATCTCTACAGGAATACAACCTGATTGTGTGGTGCTATGATAGCATGAAGTGATGCGAAAATACATTTTGCAAAAGACCTTGAACTTATGTACCATATATAGAAGAAAGCAAATGCATTTTGAAACCCTGGAAAGAATGAAAAGGAAATTGCTAGGATATAGACACTGAAAGTAATAAACAATGAAACAAAAAACCCATTGCTCTCCCAACCATTCTAACCTAAGAATAATTTCATTTTCGGAAGAAGTTAAAAACAATGTAATTGTCATAATATATCAATTTATATTTCAAAATATAGCCTTGTACTTCAAATCAGTACATTGACAAGTAAATGTTGAGATATCATTTGTCATAATCAGACTGACAAAGATGAAAATATTGCCAATATCTAATATATTGACAAGGATGTGAGAAACAGGTAACTCTAAAGTACAGTTGATGGTAGTGCAAAACCTGAACATTATGAAGATAACAGGCAGCATGTGTGCAATTCTAAATATAAATATAATTTGACCCAACAACCCTACTCCTAGCAGTTTATTCTAAGTAGAGTTTAGAATAAAAATGAAAACATATACTCATGGCAGTATTGTTTGTATTAGCAGAATTTTAAAACTCCTAAATTCTTTTCATTAGTGGAACAGATCTTATTAAATGGCATAGTTAGTAATCTTTAACAATGTAGAGTCCTCTAGCAAATATTTTTTATGTATAATTAAGTCTCATACTTACATAGACAGGAGACAGATAGATAGATAGATAGATAGATAGATAGATAGATAGATAGATAGATAGATAGATGGATAGATAGAGCGACAGACAGATAGTACCAAGGAATGAAAAAGTAAGATCAATATTCACTTAGTCACAGAACAACCCATTTGGGTTGGGTGAGATGCAGGGAGAGATGGGTTAAGAAGTGAAATAAATCATTAATGGTTCATCTGGTAAGTAGTGAATAGCTAAAAGTCCTTCACAAGTTACCAAGAAACTCCTGTGACTGAATCTCTTGATTTCTCTAGAAGGAAACATTAGTTATTCATTCAGGAGAATAAACCTCTTTGATCATGTCTTAACTCATACTTCTATATCACTGGGTGGCTTAAACAACAGAAATTTATTTCTTACAGTTAAAGACTGTTAAGTCCAAAATCAAACTAGAGACAGATTGTTTTCTGATTTGCCAACTGCCTTTTCTCATGGTATCCTCACATGGCAGAGCGCTCCAGTTGCTTCCTTTTGCTATAAGGATATTAATCTTGTATCAAATGGATCCCACATTTATAACTAATCGAATTATTTCCCAAAGCCACCACACCAATATCACAAATGCAAATTTAGGCTTCAACATATGAATTTGGAAGGTGGGGTAGGACACAAAATTCAGTCTGTAACAGATCACATGTGCATTCTAAACAGACACTGTATACTGATCAGAGTGATTTCCCAGGGTATAAAATATTTTTAGCTTGGGGAGAGACTGGAAAACAGAGGGTATTTATACTTTCTTAGGGCTGGGAGCAACTAGTGCTTTTTTTCAAAGTAAAGATTACCTATGGATGGCAGAGTGGCAGAATATAATTCCAGAAATAAGGAGGCTTCCCAACTGTAAGAGTTTCTCCCCACCAATTCAGATAATCGTTAAGTTGAAGAAAAACATACCAAGAAATAGTAAGGAAATGTTGAGGGAACAGCTACAAAATATTCAATTTAGCTTAATTATGACTATGCATATTTCTTCCACATATTTAGTTAACACTAATTATTTATATAAGAAGAACTTATAAAGAAAAGGTAATTTTGGATTGGGGACACTAGAGAGGAAAAATGGCATAGATGTAGAGCACTGTGCAGTCAAAGGCAATAGGAAAGAATGCATGTAAAGAGAGAATTGCAAATAACCAGAAGAAAACAGAAAAGGATGACTAACAGCTAGCCCATTCACTACCAGGGTATTTAGAAGCAGCTCTAGCCTTTGCACATGGTAGCACTCCTCCAGTGATGACAACCAAAAATCTCCTCTAGTTGAGAACTATTGCTCTGTTTCTTTCAATTTTTTCATTCTGTAATTTCTTGTTTAATAAACCAAAGGAATACTCAGTGAACACAGCCTCTGGAATTTACTACTTGGAAATTACTTTTGGCAACTTATTTAACTCATTTGTAATATGTGAGAATAGTAATACCTAACACATAGAATTCCTAAGAGGAATCAATGTATATAAAGTACTAAAAACAGCCTCTTGTTCATTGTATACAATTTTATAAATGTAGCTATTTTAAATATTACAGCCCTAATACTTCAAATGGGACATTGGGCTGATTCTTTTTTGACATATAGAAGACTGATTTGATTTACTCCCCCAGGTTAACTGTACATATCACATCTGAATACATACATACATTATGCATAGCTATCCTTGGGAGGAAGTGGTGACTTGGCTGTAAGCACTATGAGAATAAGAACCAGATTTATGCATTCATTTCTACATCTTCAAGCTCCCAACGTAATATCTGGGGCATTCAGACCAACTAGACATTCAAGAAAGAGGTAAATTGATGAAATAATGATGTAGTCTTCGATCATTTCAAATGTATTGCCTGAGATTCAAAAAAGTCTGGAGCGCTCTACCATGTGAGACTAACCTTGATATTGTTCCCTCTCCATCAATGAATAGATATATTTCTTATATATCTTATACTATCCTTTATGCCAAGATAAAGAATTTTCCATGTCAAAAAATCATAACCACCTCCATGAGAATTTTACAGAAGAGCATTATTTTGATATCAAAAATAATCTTGCTAACAAACAACTCTTTAGCCATATTTCTTACAACACCGGAGTCAATCAAAAATAAAAAATTAATTTCTGCATCTGAAGACTGCATCCCACTTGCCACAGATGACACTGAATGCTTAAATTCTAGTGGAATTGTTCAAATTCATTGTGCCCTCCCTTCCTCCTTCCCCATCCCCCTTTCTCTTTCCTTGCCAAATAGTTCTTCAAAGGAAAATGGAAAAACTGAGAGAAGAAACTTGTGAAATATAATTCTCCCGGCAATAAGGATTTTTATTATCAATCTAAAAACAGCTGACACTGCCTGAAAGTAGGACCATAAAAATAAAATATAGTACACATCCTCCATTTGCCTACACTTGAAGGAAATGAGAAGTTCTCACAATTGTTATAACAGCTAATGTTACTATGTTTGGTAGTTTTCAACAAAGGTAAAAAGATCTCTTGAGCCTCAGGATACCTCCTTACTTTTTAAATGGAAACCATTTAACTTGAGAAGCTATGTATTAAAAGTATATCTTCACGATGAAAATACAGTTTACCTTCTTCATAGTTCTTAAATGACAATCATTTCTTGCTAAATATAAGCCCAAACAACTTTTGTACAAAAATTGTTCAGTCATTTCCTTTTCTGTTTTCAAAACAAATTCTTCTGAGCCAAAATTCTTTTTTCACTCTTGAATTGGTCTCCTGAAATATTCCAGACCTTCACCACTCTTCAAGAGCTCTACTACTCCTTCCTCTGAAAAATATTCAACCAGTATTAAGTGCATCAATGTTTGGCTTAAAAAAAATACCTGTATTTCAGCTCTTCCCATATTAACTGCATCTTATCTCTTTCTCAGGTACGCTAATTCATCATTTCTTTCTGCCCAAACTTGTATCCTCTCCTCAATGGACTCGTTACTTGAGAATGCAAATCTGATCAAAATTAGCTATCATAAAAGCTTTTACCCTGCATGTCCCTCTAGCTTTCCTTTGACTATTATTCTGTGCATCCCTTCAGAAATATCTAGTCTGAAAAAAAGCTTTTTATTACTGCTTCATTTATTCACAATACAAAGTAAGTTTCAGGAGAAGAGATTCACACCTCAATCAATGTATATATCAAGTCACATCTACCACCAGAGTTCTAAGCCAGTCACCACTATCATTTTTACTCTTCTAAGCTCGCTTCCTCCCTCTTCCCTACTTCCCGTCTGTCACCAACCAGTCTTGCATTTAGAGTTCTGAAAGTTTTATGGTGCTTTATTCATTCATACATTTTTGTTTCTTTATATTCCCCATATGATTGAAATTATCCAGTAGTTTTCTTTTATTTTTTGGCTTATTTTGCTTATCAGAATCACTTCAAGTTCCATCCAGTTTGTTGCTAAAATTTTATTTTCATGTTTTTGAATAGCTGAATAGAATTCCGTTGAGAATAAATACCACATCTCTTTTAACCAGTCATCTGTCAAAGGGCATTTAAATTGATTCCGTGTCTTGGCTATTGTGAATTGTACTATGAACACATGTCTGCATATACATTTTCTGAATAGTGTTTTTGTATTCTTCAGATATATATGTCTTAGATGTGGGATTGCTGGATCAAATGGTAGCTTCATTGTTATTTTTTAAGGAAAACATTTTTAAGGAAAAATATTTAAGAGGACAACTCTGCAATCTCTGTGGAAAACAGTTATCTTTAAGAGATTTGTACATTTTTTTTGTCTCAATTCTAACATGGTTCGTCCCATTATAAATAGCCTTTGATTCTATTGCCAATTGCCATTCTTGTATCAACAATAAATTCTGTATTTCCAAAATTTGTATTTATCATGCAAAAAATCCAAAACAATTAATTTATTAGTACTATCAGGTTTTCTCCCTCCCCAATCAAAAGTTTCTGGTTTTGCCTTGTTTCTCTTACCTTCCTTCTTAAAAGGGTTTTCCATTGCTATATGGGTTTCTTTGGAATTTTATAATAGAGGCTCTGGAAGAAAGAAACAGGAGGACAGAACAGAAATCAAAGAACTAAAAATGGTAGAGAAAAAACGGGAGAATTTTTTTCAAAAGATGCCAAAAGAAGAGTCATACTAAGAGATGTAGATGAGACAAAAAGTGAGAAAGTTAAGATATTTTAAGTGAGGTAAGACTTCTCATTTTCTTTCTTACATATCTAATTAAACCCTCTCTCAAAGGACTCTATTGTCTTCACTCCTGTAACTTTATTAAACCTCATTTTACATTTTCAGCAATCTTACTACTATTATATGTGAATTTCTCTTTCCTATTCAAGGAAGTCCATGATTGGAGATTGACCTTGATATTGTTCCCTCTCCATCAATGACATCCCCATATAGCACAAAGAAGATATTTGTTTATGAGATGAATTGTGTCCCCACAAAACTGATGTGTTAAAGAACTTCAGAATGTTACTATATTTGGAGATAAGATCTTTAAAGATATGAGTAAGTTAAAATTAGTTCTTTAGAATGGGCCTGAATCCAATTTTACTGGTGTCATAAGAAGACAAATTGGACATACACAGATACCAGGAGCATACAAGCATGGAAGAAGGACCATGTGAGGACACAGCAAGAAGGCAGAGAGTCAAAAAAGAAGTCTCAGAATGAAGTCATACCTACTGACATCTTGATCTTGAACTTGTAACCTCCAAATTGTGAGAAAATAATTTCCATAGCTTAAGTCACACTTTCTCTGGTGTTTTATTGTAACAACCCCAGCAATATAATACGTAAATTATTTGTTTTGGTATTGGACAAAATAAGAATTAAGTTCCTACTAAAACAAGTCCTGATTCTACATTTTTCAACAGAATTGCAAGATATTAAAATGACATTACTTAGAGATCATATCATCTTTTTTGTGAGAGTCACTGGATTTCTTTTTAAACTTATAAAAGCCAGAATCCCTTAATTAACAAAGTAAACATGAATATACATATATAGATAGATATAGATAGATAACTTTTGCAAAGAATTGTATTCCATTAGAAACTGATTTTCTTCATATCTAATATTTTTACAAAACACTTTATGAATAAATTTTCTCATTCTCAGTGCAGCCTGGTAGCCTCGGAGATAAGGCTATTGACATAGTCCACATATTTCCCAAGCACCCAGGTTCAAGACCCAGGGCCAGCGGGGAACAACAAAGATAAACAACTAAACAAAATAAATAAATGCTTCTTCCTCTGACCTTTTGCTGCCTGCCTGCCTGCCTACTCAGATTCATTCCTGCCTACTCAAAAATTATCACTCTGATTTTTCAGAGAAAAACAAAAGTTATTTTCTAAAAATAAAATAGAAATAAGAAATCAATCTGAATAGCAAATTTCAGCAAGAAGGCTGATCAAACTTTTAGTTTATTTTAATTCAATGTATTTGTGACTTTGTTGTTTTTTGGGGGAAAGAGATAGTGAATAAACCTATTCAGCTATATAAGGTGACATTGCCATCTTATACAGAATCAGAATAACCATTACTCTCTTTGCCAGTCAAGAATAGGATAGTGTCAAGAAACAAAATATTCTCCAAGACACTTTTGAAAAATTCTAGTCACATCATTCCCTGCAGTCAATAGGGTCACCTTTGGCAAAAACTGCACCACTGATCCTTCCTATTTCATCAAGAAAAGAAAATAAATCCATACTTCAATGTTAAGGTCATCGTAGTAGAGGTAGCTTTCAAAAAGTGTTTTAGTACTTTGATATATCCATATATTTCTGCCAATGAATAAAATGACAAGACTGTCACTCTTAACTCCAGGCTCTAGAAGCATTTCATCTCAAATTGAAAAGTTTATATAGTTATCAAGTCCCATTTGCCTCTCACAGAATGAAGTTAGCCAACAGCATTCACAGGCAATGGAGGGACTTAAGTAAGAAATTTTGCCTTATTCACTGGACCAAAATATCTGCCAACTGAGTCAATTCATAAATGCATTTCTCCTGGTCAAGCGTCTCTGAATTTCCTGGTCTCAAAAGAAGAAAAAATTTTGCTTAAAGTCGGGCAAACACTTTCAAAGAAGGCAAACTTGTAGGTACTCAAAATCTTCATGCTATGCTTGAATTTGTGATTAAACATCTTGAAAACACAATGATTTAAAATCCTGGTTCTGAGAAAAGTGGTATCTTATAATAGAAAACAAGATACTTTTCAATACTGCTGGCTAGGTCTTTGACATTAAGTTTATCCTCATGTCAAAAGCAATGAGAAGTCGTAATGAGGTGACTTCTCCAAAGCAGGAAATCCAGATGGACAGACAAGCCCGTTCATGGTTCATTAGGGTACAATAAACTAAGCTGGGGCTTCCCCTAGCCAAAGGTCTTCTCAGTGAAGAAAATTCATATCATTTTGAAAGTACCTATGGCCACTGACATTTCTAAAAGTAATTCTAACATGATCAGAAATTAGAACTTTCTTTTTCATTGTTTTAGTGTGTATATAAATCAAGAAACCCAGGGTTTGCAGCACAGAAAAATAATCGTAGTGTCTTCCAGTTGTATTTTGGAAGCAAAATGATAGTTTTGAATTTCTCCTACCCCGGGCTCTTAGTATAAAAGTCAGCAAGTCTAATGTGTGTGATATCATTTGTTAAAGACACTGTTCCTATTTTCTTGTGTAGCTTCAATCATAAACTAGCTCCATAATGTACAAAGAATGAGATGTCTCTGATATTTCGTGATCTTGTGATTAGCAAAATCTTAAGTAAAAACACATAGCTATATAAAACTATGTAAAGCCACAAGCCTCAACCCCCTGTAAAAGAATTATCAGGAATGACTATTAGATGAGATTAAGCATCTTCTCAGTGACTATACAGTATTGGTCATTTTTCTGTCCTGGTTCAGACTTTCTAAGAAATCAGTGGTAACAGTGTAACACTGTTCTTTATGCCTATTCCTGAAGTCATCTTATATTCCTCTATGTCCTTCAATCTTCATATTTAAAAGATTCTGTCAATTATTTCTTTGAATATTCTTCCAAATCTGTTCTTGTAATTACTTTCTATCCCAATTTCATCAATGCTTGCTTTCCTAAATATTGTAATTATCAGTTAGGTTTCCCTGTCTCTTTCATCACCGACTTCTTTTCCTTCTTCCACACATGACAGTCTTAAATTTTCTAAACTGGTAACTTACGGTTTTTTTTTAATCGCAGTCAACTTTATGCCTATAATTTTGGACAGCACCTGGTATTAAGTGGCAACACAATAGCTATCTAATAAGTAAATAAATTCTTCACAAAGAAATGCTCAGTCAATACATATTTTCATGAATAAAATTTTAATTCATTAATCTTGTTTAGTATGCATCCCATTTTCTACTCCTCTATAACTTCCTGGCATTAAATTGCCAGAATCAGTCAGGACTGTTCTTTTCTCTGTGAGCTGGAAATATTTCTAAAGAAATCAGAAACTTTCAGATTCCAAATCTGATATCTAAAGGAAATTCTAGGTATTACAACTGAGCTGGGAGGTCTACTATTCCTAATGCTGTGGATACAGCTCCTGATTGAAGACTGTGATTCACAAAACATAGCAAATCACACAGCAGATAATCCTAAAAATATGTGAACCTATCATGCAGAATAGAGAGCTCTAAGGAAGCAGAGTCCTTTCATCCATTAATTGTAGACTTGTTTAAGTAGGAGATAAATATGGCAGTGCCATAGTAGACTATTAGAAGGAGCTAAGAATGTATTGCATTCACTACTCTCATGATACCTGTTAAAACATAGAAATATAGCAATCCTATATTCTTTCTGGCTGTATTGCCATGGCATTAAATTCTCCCTAGGAATAACAAATTAGAGTCCCTTATCTTGGTCTATGTATTAAATGGTGCTTTAAGTTGTGAGCTTCTAAATTAGACTTTGAAAAGCTTCTGTAATGGCATTTTTCAATCAGTTGAGTAGTTAGAAAATACACTAAAAGCTGTAAGCTACCAGTTTTTAAAAAAAAAAAAAAAAACACTTATGTTCTTAGTAACTAGTATCATTGACAAGGATAGGCTTGGGTTTTTTTTTTTTTTGTAATTAGAAAAGGATGGAAGAACTTTGACTAGAGTCAGAGCACTAGGAGACATAGGAAGATGAAAGGGAATGACATGGCATTTATCTCCAACCTACTCTTTGAGGTTGCTTCCAAGCTTCTATAGAGAGAGATTGAAGCAGAACTTGGCAGTATCTCCAAGTTCTGAGTAAAAGATGCTTTGAATCCAGGGCACAGGGGTGGGACATAAAGTACAAAAATAAACTGTTTCCTATATGTACTTGTGAGAGTTATCCAGAGAAACACAATCAATAGTATAGTATAGTATAGTATAGTAAAATGTATTATAAAGAATTGATTCACAGAATTATAGAAGCTGAGAAGTTCCACTTCTGTAAGAGGACTATCTCCAAAGCTGAGACTCAGGAAAGATGGTGATATAGTTTGAAGGCCTGAGAGACAGAGTCAATGTTGTAGATTTCAGTCTAAAACTGAAGCCTTAATCATGAAGAGTTCCAAAGGCAAGAAAAGATCAGCGTCTTGGCTTATATAGGCAGAAAGTAAATTCAGCCTCTTTGGGCCTTCTTGCTCTATTCAGGCCCTCGGAGGATTGGATAATGTCCACCCAAATTGAACTTTACTTGGACCACCTATCCAAATGCTAATATATTCCAGAAACATTCTCACAGACACACCCAGAAATCATGTCTAACCAGGTTAAACATGATTTGATGCGAGCATCAGTAAAGTTGAAACATAAAAGTAACCATCATCACATCATATTTCACAAGAAACTATGAACTCTTAAGATATCCTGAGATTTATAAGTTTGAAATGAACTGAAACAATAACTTTGTTCTTTACACTGGTGCTCTTATAGTAGATATTAACAGCAGGAAATCTATAAGCAGCTCTTTAGAAACACACATAAACAGGTAAAAATGAAGTAGAAGAATCAGAGAACAAAGACACAAAGTCAGGATGAATTTTTCTGATACCTGGTTTGAGGCCCATGAGAGATTGCCTCTGAGGAAATCTCAGAAAAAATAAGAAACATCTTGAGGCTACTACTTACAGGCAGTCAATCCAATGGGGGCATACCCACTACACGTTGGGTATAAAAAGAAAATGTAGTCTTTCCTTACATTTGCAAGTTTCAAGGTCTAAAATATTTAGGCCTTTATATGGACAATATAAGCTCTCAATGTATTATAAATAAAGACAAGCACAAAAATGTTCTAGGTATAAACATAATTGGAGTGGTTTAGAGGACAAATAAGTCATGCAGCCAAACTCTTTACTTACAATTTAAATTTGGAATTTTTATAGATAAAGGCAAGAACGATAATACAATATATAATGGACTAGTGATAAATAATACAAGCCACTGCTCTTTAAATTAAAATAGAGAAAAGTAATCAAAATATGACTTGAAGCTCATTAGTATAAATTGAGGTATCATTGCTTACATAATAAAGAATTATTCCTTCACAAACTTAAGTATTCATAATAGACATGAATTACAGATAAATATCAAATGAAATATATAATTAATTTAATAATTCAGGGTATAAATGTTGGGCTTAAAAAATAAAAATACTGTATATGTGTAAAAGCATTAAAATTAGATTTTTTAGCATGTGTGTGGTCTTATTTTTCTCTATATATTTATAACTATTATAATTAAAATGTGTAGTTTCCCAGAAATGTTTTGTAGTTGCTTTGCTTCTTGAATAATTTTAGTGGCAGTTCACATACAATTTTTTAAAATTATAAAGGTTTCAGTGCAAAAACATATTAAGAAATTAAAATGAGAATAATTGAGATTCCTAGATACACAGCTTCTGTCTGGTAGATACCAGCAAAGGTAGATCATTTCTCTGTGAGTCTAATCAAATTATACTGTTCTCCCATAACCTACAATGCCCCTGTTTACACATATACACACAACCACAGTCAACACAACTACTTCACTTCATGAAATAGCACAAGCTGATCTGTGCAGGAGAAAACAGCTAAACACCTGCTCAGAAATGGCACTACAAGATTCCATGTACCTTCATAGGTCACTTAAGGAGAATATTTTGGATAAGCCCCAACAACCCTGGAGCAGCAGCAAGTAGTTTTTGTAGAGTTTGTACTTCCTGCCAGTGACGTGAGTCAAGTTTTGGAATACCTCCCAAGGACTTAGAAATCTCTAAGAAAAACCTTCTTGTCATTTGCCAGGTTTCTTAATAATGTATTAACACATACCTGGGTATCAAATCACTATGAATTTGGGGGATACATGTATATTTTCCATCTAGCTGGTCATCATTTTGGTCAAGTCAAATTTATTGCTTCCATGTTCTAGCCCTGAAAAATTATTGAGTTTATTAAGCTATCAGTTAGAACACATATCTATATCTGCATGTTTTAGCCAGAGTTTTCATACCTGTAAAACATTAATATTTTCCTAAAATAAAAGGAATAAAATTCACGTTAATGCAGAATAAATTCATACATGTATTATACTTTTTTCCAGCATAATGGCATGTGTAAGGAAGAAAATTTAAGTGCTGGCATAACCTAATCCACTGTTTTGCATCAGACTGAATACTATAAAAAAGTATATTCATTTTTCATATTTATGTCAATTTCTAAATTTGAAAAAATTCAAAATTTATGGAAAAGTTGTGGGAACTGCCATATATGATTCATCTAAAAAACCTCATTCAAGTTTCATCAACTGTTCCAGTAGTATCCTCTGTGAAATGGTTCAATGCAGGATTATATGTTGCACCTAACTATCATGTATCTTCAGTCTGACTCAGTAAGATCAGGTGTGGCTTTCTTCCCTAACAAGATGCCTTCCTCATAAACTTTCCAAACTCAAGTTTTATCATGCCCTTCAATTACCTTCCTCCCATGGTTCAAGATAGTATACTGAGTCTCTTCCTTATTAAGTTCTTCTGCAGTTAAGTCCTCATTCAGACCCACTTCGTTACTTTAGATTGACATATTGTCTTCCTTTAATGGGAATTGATTTCTTATCTTGCTGACAGTTTACCACTGGCAGGTCCTCTTGAGCATATCTGGCTTATTTTATGCTTTGTTAAACAAGGTGTGTTGTGACTTTGTCCTTGGTCCTGGAACATGGCTCTTTATCTTCTAGGGGTAATTCCTAAAACATGGTCTTTCTGCAGTACCAGCAAAATGGCTGAAGTATTTATCAGGTTCCCCCACCCTGCCTAACCCTAAACAAATATATCTCCAGCACTGAGTGATCTCTGGCACCCACCTTCAGCTATCAACCCTATAGTAGGTGCTCTCTATTTGGCCTTATAGTCTTGCCATGCAGAAAGGCAAATATGTCCAATGATATTCCCATGCAGCTCCCCTCCATGAAACTCCTGTTTTAACAAATTCTAGTTACTTGAGCAGTTCCAACTGTGATGACTACCTGCTCAGCTTAGTGCCACTGTGGCTCAGGTTCCCTGCCCCTACTCGGCAATTAGTAAAAGTGCTCCAGGTATAAAGACACAGCAAACCTGGGGTGCACCTCACAGGTTTCCCTTCTTGCAAAGAGCTAAACTACCAAATAGTTCAATCCTTAAAATAAGAGCAGCATAAATTTTGTCCAGTTTTGCAGTTGCTTACATCAGGAGAGTAATTTTGCCACTAGTTATTTTGTCATGGATGAAAAGGAATCAAGTCTGTTTTTAAAGGTAAAATTAACTTAATGTGTGAAAATGCAGTTAGATGCACTGAACATAAATTAAATTGAAGTGCACACATCTGGAATTTTTAAAGGGTCTTAGAAATCAAAATGGATGAAAAAATGCTTTTAAAAATATTAAGTGAATTTGAATGATTTCAGCAATACTTTTTTTAGCACAGCTACAAATTATGATTCTTCATAGCACTGATCAGCTAGTGTGGCAGAATTTGCTCTCATGCAAATAAATGACTAGCCCCTTTGCTGCACTTTATTCCATTTTCATGGCATGTTCTAATCTCTTTATTTTGTTTACTCCACAAAGGTCCCTTTTAGTGATATTACATCCTATTATCTGAAAACACTTTGATTATTTTGCAAAGAATAAGCAACCATGGGTTACAGCATGGGTTGTATTAAAATGCCAGCTTTGCTATGAGTCTAGTAAGTGAGTTCTCAGATTGAGGCAAATCATATGCCAACCTTAGCGATATTCACCATTAGAACTAGTTTAAAGAATAACAAACAGAAAGTCATCAACCAATAAACCCCTAATTGTACATTGATTGATTTGAATAAATGATGCTGAGGATGTAATTCCACAGGAACCAGGCCAAGTTAACTGTGTGACAGCACTGACTCATTTAGGACAGTCATTTCCTGGAACATGTTCATAGTGTTAAACTTGGTACAACTGGATTGTTATTAATGCATCGCTTACTCTGAAAAAAATTATATTTAAAGTCTATTAGACTTTTACATCAAGTATGCCTAAAAACAGTAGTACAACTTATGGAGATTAATCACAATATTAAGTAGTTACATAACTTACATACATGCAAAATTAGCTGATTTTTAAAATAAATTTAAACAGACATCATGGTTGAAATGAACGTACTTGAGGCCCACAATTAGAAGATAATGCATACATATCTCATAAGTATTTCCCTAATGCAAGAAGTCTATATCTATGGGTCTGATTATCCACACACTATAGAGAACAAAAAATACTATGGCAGAGTACTGAGGCCTAATTTGGCACAGAAGTCTTTGTCATTACACATTGTAGAGTATAAGGACATACAAAGGAGTCTCCTCAGAGACTATGGAGGACACAGTTAAGATATTACATTCAGTAATATTTAATGAAAATCTGGGTGAGGTGACTTACCAAAATACAGAATGTTTTTTCTCATGTAATTGAGTTATATAAAAATGAAATTCAGAGTTAATTCAGGTGTTCAAAAATGATCACGACTTATAATAACATTTATATGATAATTCTCACCTTCTATGAAGAGAAGCGCTTTTTAAGTAAAGGAATGTTTTTGAATTTAGAAAAATGTTTACAAACGTAAGGAAGGAAGGAAAGAGAGATGGAAGTGGAGGGAGGGAGGGAGGGAAAAAGGGAGCAATGACGGTAAGACAGATGGGCCTAGGGTCTTTTTTTACATCGAAAGATGACTAATTCACCTCCAGAGATATTGTTTTCTAGGCAAGAAGAAAGAAGAATAAAGGGCATTAGACAAAAAGGGGCAAAGAAGCAAGCAATATTATTCCTTTCAGAGAACTTTCTCAAAAGCCTCTTATCCCATACACCAAAACTTCTGAATATATATTCTTGATCAGAAATCTGTCATATCATAATGCTTAATGACAAAGGAGGTTGAGAGATATGTAATTATTCTGGACACTGTTACTAAGCAATGAGAGAAGAGCTATTGGTTAGGCAACTAGCAATGTCTATTCTTGGGCCTTTTAGACATTTTGCATTTCATTGGTTACATCCTGATTTACTCTTATTTATCTCTGCAGGATCGATGAAAATCTTTAATTTTATTGACACTCCATCTACTGCAAGTCCCAACCTGGATATTACTCAGTCTCCTTACTTGGATATTAGAAAAAAAAAGACAAACTAAAAGCTATTTATGAAAAATATTATATTTAAGTGGAACTGGAAAGCATTAATAGTAAAAATATGAGAATATTAAGTATTAATTATTATTAAAAATCACAGGTTTTTAAAACAATAGGTGTTAGAGATTAGCTATAAAATCATCTAAGCAAGATGTCTTGGAGAGTGATTCATAATTTATGTATATACCACATTAGACAAAGTTAAATCTTAAGCATGTGGGTTGAAGTAGCCATGGAATTAATACTATGTCTTTGAACTGAACATCATTATCACAGGAATTAAAAACATCATGACATACAAGATTAATGAGATTGCTCTGAAGAGAGCATGCCTAAGACTTAAACTAGAAAAGAAACAACTAACACTGGCGGGATTCTCTGAAGAAACTTCTCTGTGCCACAGCAAATTATTTTTTGAAAGGATTAAATGAGGTAAAATATATGAGAAATGCCAGTTCCTGAGTTTATGGAAGACTATAAATTATCAGTTCAAACTGATCAACAGCTATCGATACTATGCTATACCTCATAGACAATGGATTATATGACTATTACTTTCACTCCACAGAAAAATAACTACTTGTCTAAGGCCTTTTTTTGTAGAAATTTAGATATTGAGCAATTAAACAGCAAATTTTAAACAATTAAAACTGTAAGCAAGAGGGATCGCCCTTGTGTCTCAAATGGCTGAACACTAGTATAAAGACCATGTAAAGACCCAAAATTCAGGCTTATAATCAGGGGCCGGTCATAAAGAATTTAAATAAATAAACAAGCAAGCAAGCTTCTTCCATCTCTCCCTTCCTTTCTTTGAAAAAATAAATTATATAAATAAAATTAAAAATAATTTATGGCACACGACATGATAGCAAAAGTCTATTCTCAGAGCATCACTTAACGCCATTTAAACTAATGATTTATTTCAGCTAAAGAGTTTGTTCAGAATAAGAACTGTGCAAGAATTCTTAAGAAAATATCTGGAAATTATATAGGAAATTACTCTTGTCTGATAAAAACAACATTAAGTCTGGAAAATCAGTACCTACTCACTTGAGTTAATCCTAAAGTGAATCCAAACACATACAGAGGAATTTAAATGGGATAGGAGGAATATATAATAATCTACTGCTTTATTTTTTAATTAAATTTTCATGGAGTCTGGCGTAGGGAGTATGAAACTCTTGATCCATTAACCACGTTTTAAAAGTTACCACACACCTGTAAATGAAAAAAAAAAAAAAAAAAAAAAAAAAAAAAAAAAAAAAAAAAAAAAAAAAAAAAAAACTGTAGCAGAATAATCAACTTGATTCTTATTTTGAGAGTAAATCTCATTTTTACAGCAAAATTATAGAAAAAATCATGGCTTTCAAGCACCATATATCTCTGTATGATGAAGCTAACCACATGATTTGGTGGTTTGCATCAGAAAATCAACCTAGATCTCCCTTATCTTTCTGAAACTGTTTTTTTTTCCCTTTGGAAGAAAAGATCAGGTTAAAGTCTCTAGAGTATTTGAACAATTATAGACTTAGGAACAGCACGCAAAAAATCTCAGGCCAATATGTGCCCATACTCAAAGCAAAATACTCATGAAATCCTGAGTTCCGACCAACGAGATCACAACTTGGTATATAAGTCTACCAACAGCTAGACAAATTCTCAGAAAGAAGGGAAGCTACATCTCTAAAAAATAATCATCCAAAAGAAAAGATATATAGATGTTAACACTGAGAGATTCTCGAAGGAAATTATCTATTTATAACACCATTACTCTATATTGTGGCTACCTAGTGACAAGCTTCATCCATTCAACGTTTGAACGGCTTTTTGGTGCCTCACTCTTAAATTAATATTACAGTTTAGGATAATTGGATAGTCAAGGAAAGCCTCTAACTTGAAAAATTGATTAAAACAAGAATCAGAAGTAACTTGAAGAAAGAAACTTCAAATATATAAGCAACATAAAATATCATAAAAACAATAAATAGAAAGCATCAGGAGGATATGATGAAAGATAACATAAGAGATCAGCAAAATAACAGTTTCTGGATATTACATTAGAGTAGAAAAAGGGAATTGTGCTTAGTGAGATAAGCCAGAAGAAGAGAAACACTATCCAATTATCACTTACATGGGATATGTAGAGATATTAAGCAAACAAATGAACTAAATCAAACAGACTTTTAAAACGAATCAAATCAAACAACAATAGACTTTCAGTTTTTTGAAAAAAGAAGCAGCAGCAAATCAATGGTTGCAGAAAGAAAGGGTGGCTGGACAAATTGAATAATGGAGATTAATTGAATAGTGAAGGAAAAACTGAAACAGTGGTGAACTTAACGTACCGCGTACGTGTGTTTATTTACTATGATGTATGCCTTAAACCTATATTAGGCAATATGAAGTGTTTCTTCATTAAAATTAAGTAAAATAAAATAAGGAAGTGAAAAAAATCAAAAACAAAAATAAAAGGTCATATTAGAGCTGGAAGATAAAGTCAAGCTAGTATCCAGGAAAATTAAACAAAAGGACAAAGAAGTGAAAAGGAAGAAAAACGTTATAAGAAAGTCAGAACAGTTCAAGTGATCCGACTTCCATCTCATTAAGTTCCATAAAGAGAGAACATATAAAACAAAGGGTAAAGAGTTTTCAAAAGGGGGAATACCAAAATAAACAAATAAATAAATAATACCTCTCCCTTCTCTCCCTACTTTTCTCTCTTCCTTCCTTCTCCTCTTTAAGAAAAAAATAGTAATAATTCAAAAAATAGCAAAAATTGTTTAGAATTATAAAAACTGAGTTTCCTGATTTAAAATAATACAGATAAAAAAGAAGAAACTGAAATAAAACATAATAATCACTAAGTTGTAATTTTTTAAAAAAGGATATTGAGAAGATAGTAAAAGTTTGTAGAGATAATAAGTTCAAAAACAAGGACTAAAACCAGAATAAAATCACTCCCAACAGAGAAAATATGAAATATTGAAGATATTGGGGCAATGTCTTCAAAATTCTAAGGTAAAAATATTTCCAACCTATGTATAATTCAGTAGCTTGCCAAAATATCTCATCAAATGGGAAGCTAAAACTAATTTATGTTCAGTCATGCAATATGTAAAAATAACTGTTCATCAACTAATCCATTCTTTAAAAAAACTGTCTATATTTCCGCTGTCTCGTAAGCATAAAACTTTAATGCTCAACATGTTTTATGGAATACAATGCTAAGAGAAAGATGGTAGAGTTGGTTTCAGAATTCTTTCTGTGATAATTTTTCTTAACGAGATTTCTAAACTACTTTAGAAAAATAGAACAAAACTGGAATAGGAAAAAGGTGACCCAAACTAAGAATTAGGCATAAGGAATCCTATAGATGATGATAAATATAAGTTGTACAACAGGCCTATAAAAACAAGAGTTAAAATTGGAACAAGAAACTAAAAAGCTCCAGAAAATAATTCTAAAAAGAAAAATATCAAAAAAGAGGGAGTAGCACTTACGTAGTCAGCAAGGTAAAAGTGTTCTTTACTCTGTTGGTTAGTAAGAGGCTCAATTTGTGTTAGAAAAATAAAAGAAAAGAATAAAACAAAATGATGTCACAAACAGGTTTTCAGGTGGCTCCCAGGATCCCTGACACCTGGTATTCATACTTTTGTTTAATTCCCTCCCCTGTATTTGGGTAGAACCCAAAACCTGCTTCTCACTAAAAGAATATGGTAAAGATGATGGAATGCCATTCCTGCCATTATATAACATTTTATAAGACTGTCTTGCAAGACCCTCTCCACCACCTGGTCTTGAAGAAGCAAAAGCAAATAGATAAAAATAGAAATAAAAAACAACAGCGGCAGACATTAACTCTAAAAGCGAAGAGCTGCACAAAAAGTATTAAAGATATAGTCCCCTATGGAGCTTAACTATGAATACTATCTATAGTCATAATAATACAAATTCTGAATGTTTTGACTCCAAATTTTGAATTGAGAATGAGGAAGAAAATACAGGTTTGGTGGAAGTTTACAATAGAACAAACTCTTTGTCTTTATAATAATAATAATAATAATAATAATAATAATAACAAAATATATATTTATTTTCATACAGCCATTTTCAAGCTCCAAGACGCATTATTTTATACATGTGCCATCAGTTGTATCAACCTTTCTCAGCTTTCTGAGCAGTTATTTCTCTTGTCCTCTTCCCTGCCTTCCCACCACCAGCTCTGACACTACCCTAGCCACTCCAGTCCTTTTTGACTATTCAACAACTATAATTCTCCTGACTATTCCCATCTTCCTTTAGTAAACAGGCTGAGCATGCAAAGCTGAGTGAAGCTCTCTGAAGCAAACTAATCCTGAGTGAGAAGGAAAGGATATGGACTAAGGCGATACCCACCCTCCTGGTTTATCTAAAAGGGAAATCAAAAATGCTGCTACTTAAAACTACAGGATAATGCAATGGGCTTTCCCTGAGATGGAGAACTGAAAAGTTCCACTGAGGCCAAGTTCCACATAGTTGTAGCTGCTGAGTCGCTTCCCAAATTTCCAGCCACATGGGAAGGAACTCTAGGGACATGAGATAAGGAAGAGAGGAGTGTTGAAATCAAAGAAAGCTATAGGGATATAGCAAACAGCAATACAGTTTATAAAATATATTTTTATTTTTTATTTAAAGGATTATACTCTCATTGATTAATTTCATTTTATAAAGACTGAACACTTTTTTAACCAGCTTAGTTTTTCAAAAATATGCTCAAAATGCACATAAAATATTCAGCAAAATAAATGTTGAAATGACAGTATTGTCATTTTGCTTAAGTAGTGAAATCAGTACATAGCAGGATGTCAATAAATACTCTCTAAAATTCTATAATAAATAACTATAGAATATGCATTGTTTTATATGGTGGCAAATACCAAAAGGAGTTGAGAATTATCTCTCTATCCTACAGGATATCAGCATTATATTTCTTTATAATATGGACTCATATCATTCTTTTAATATGCATTTTCATGTTAGAATAGTGTGACATTAACCTAGAAGTCAATAAATAGATTAATATGTCACAAAAGAAATTCAAATATTTTTATAAATGAAGTCTGTGATAAGGCAGACTTTTCAAAAGCTCTAGGAAAGAATTAGTTAATTGATTGCCATACTCAAACAGTTAGTATTACATACAGATGATCAATAGTTAAACTGAGTCAGAAGTCTGAGTTGAATTCTCTTATCTTCACACAAACTTTGAAATACTGGGTAAACAGTACAACCTTTGAACTTCTGCTTCTTTATTTTTAAAAATGGGGAAGAATAACTGGTAATAAAAACATATTCTCACTTAGTTCATAGCAACCTCATATAGACATGTTTTGAACATGAAGCACTAAAATGAATAATTGGTATTAGAGTAATTATTGTTTAAAAAAATAAATCCACATAGTGTCTTTAGGAGAAAAATACATATGTACATACATATGCATATATATTTAGTACTATAAAAAGTACAATCATAAACCCCTAGTAGGAATGTGTGTGCAACTAAACACACATACATTTTGCTACAAAGGTTTATGATTTTTTTACAGTTCTGTTTTTAGAAATAAATTCAAAAGTGAATCACTATTTTTACTGTGAATAATCACTTGAATTCAATAATAAAAAAATGAACAGCTCAATTAAAATTAGGCAAAAGATATACAGATGGCAAATAAGCATATGAAAAGATGCCCAACATCATATGGCATTAGAGAATTGCAAATTAAAACAACTCAATATCACTATACACATTAGAATGGACAAAATTAAAATCACAAGACCGAATGCTGCCTGCATGAGGAGTAACAGGAATTCTCACTCACTGCTGGTGGGAATGCAAAATGGTATAGTCACTTTTGAGGAGAAATTAGTATAAAAATTGTAACATACTCAGAATTAAATACAGCAATTATGCTCCTTGGCATTAACCCAAAATAATTTAGAATTTTGTGTCCACACAAAAACCTGCACAAGAATATTTGTAGCAGCTTTAATCCTCATGTCAAAATTGGGAAACATCCAGATGCCCTTGAGTAGGTAAATGGATAAACCGTGGTACATCCAGACAATGGAATATTATTCAGCACCAAGAAGAAATGAACATCGGGCCATGAGAAGATATAGAGGAAAGTTAAAGTTATATTACCAAGCAAAAGAAGCCAACTAAAAAGGCCATATACTGTACGATTCCAACTAAATTCAGAGACTAGAGGTAGTAAAGAATCAATAGCAACTAGAGATTAAGGAAGAGAGAAAGATGGATTAATGAAACACAAAGGACCTTTAGAGCAATGAAACTACTCCTTAAAGATATCATAATGGTGAATACATGTCTAAATATTTGTCTAAACCCTTAGAATGTACAACACCGAATAAAACCTAACGTAAACTATAAACTTTGAGGTTCATTGATTGTGACAAACGTATCAATCTGGGGCAGGATTTTAATAGTGAGTGAGGAAAGGAGCAGAGGGTTTGTAGAAAATCTCTGTACCTTCACAATTTTGCAGTGAATCTAAAATTTCTCTAAAAGATAAAACATTTTTTAAAAAGTACTTGGTATATAAACATACATAATTTATGTATGTGTATATATATATATATATGATCTAATTTGCTGGAAGTATAAAATCACTAAGTGATAAAAATTAAAATTAAGCTGTAACAGACAAATTGGGTTTCTTTTAAAACAACTCTGTATTTAGAATCCCAAACATACTTGGTTTTTAGTTTAGTCTCTTCAATGTTCTAAAAAAACTTTCAATACATTTTGAAGACCATAAAAATTACTTGAATAGAGATAACAATTCCAAAAGTTCAATAATAAAGAACTTAAAGGAGTTGAAGTTTTGGATGTTATCAACACTATTCTATGCTTTAATTAATTTCTGAAAGGTAATTATCTTCATAAAGATAAATCAACCAGGTTAGAGTAGTTAAAGTGCCAAATCTTGAAAAGCTGGGGAAACTTAGACATGCCCTATTTGAACAGTATATTAGTTGGAACACTTTCAGCTTTAAATGACAGAAGCCCAAATCAAATTAGTTTAAGAAAAATAAGATGTGGGATATTTATACTGTTTCCTGAATCATAATAAATTCAGATCTGAGATTGTTTGCTGCTTCCTCCTTCCCTGTGTCCTCCACCTTGTGCCTTATTTCTTCCTCTCATTCTCACCACCCCTTTTGCTCTCCCCATCTCTGTTTATTCATGGGCTTTTTTTCCCTCCCGTTTTCCTATTGAGGATTTGAATATCTTCCAAGTAGCAGGAGATGCCTATGGCCTGCAATTGACTCCACACTCACAAGTCCTGGATTAGCCACACCTGAGGAGGAAGAAAGCATCTATTTTTCCCAGAGCTTGTACCTAAAATCCCAATGAAGTCATCTGTTTGACACAACTTGCATCATGTGTCCATGTCTAGGACAAAATCTGTGGGGGCTTCATCATACCTTCACTTGGTGTTGAAAGTGTCCCCAAATGAGGAAAGCAGAGTTGGAAAAGGAGTGGAGAGGGAAATTTGCAAGATAATCACTTGATTAGTAAGGATGATTTGGTCAATTTTGATTACTAAATTGAATGCTAAAAACAAAAGGTCAAGGACTAAAATTATATTTTTATTTGGAAATCCAGAAAGAAATTATTTCTTAGGATAGTCTGGAATCTGATAATGAAGATGTAGAGTAGGTTAGTCAATCAAATTACAATGAATATTTCAGGTAGTATTTTCTTGAAGACTAAATGTGGCTGACATTGTCCTTTATTATTACCCATACTCTCCTGTCAATGTGAAAAGAATTCTGCACTGGCCTGCTAAGATTTTTTTTAAAAAAAGATCTTTCAATTTAAGGTTATATTTTGTCTGTAGTTTTGACTGTCTGGTTTATATGAAAACTGATCAGTTAGATTTCAAAGTATTAACAATAAGTTGTATTAAAATGTGCTTCAGGAAAATGAAACAAAATGCTTTTTAAAATCTTATATCTAAACTGAAACCTAAAGTGAAATATTAAATACCATCCATTCCATGGATAATTCAATTTTTTAAATTTTCACTTTCCAAAATAGATACTTTGGGGGTTGGAAATTTTGTTCAAATTAATAAACATTTCTTGTCCTGTGTTAACAATTCAAAACTCAACATTAGGGTAAGTATTTAGATTTTAAAACCCTCAACTTCCTTAGAGTAGCCATTTAAATTGAGTTCCCTGGAGTCTTTTCTTTCATAATATGTTCATTTCAACAGGCTTCTGATAGTGTCTGGTTAAATTAGATTCCACTGAACATGACAAGAAAAGCTGTAAGGTAAAATCAGATCTGAAGAACTGTACTTACAAATTTTCGAAAATCCTAATTCATAACTCGAAAAAAAAAACAACAACAAAAAAAAACATTATAGACTTTGTTCCCAGTCCCATTTTCCTTTCTTACCAGAGTAGAAGTGGAAACTGGGGTGGTTCAGCAGCTTCTCCAGCACTAGCTCTGCTCACAAATATCCACCAATCTTTATCCCTCAGGATTTCCCTGCCCCACATTAACTATTCACTTATTTACATGAGTAAACAGCTTGGTGGGGAGAGGAAGACATTTTAGAGAGCTGAGCTTATGTTCTTCATTACGCATTGTGCAGTCTTTTACAACAATTTTAGTCACAATGGAATAAGAAGTAATACCAACTGCAATCAACTAGGAAACATACACAGAGAGACTGACTTGACTTGGCTATTCATAAACTGAATTGAATTCAACAGTACTTGGGTCTGAGATTATAAATAACATCTGAAGCAGGATTTTTCAATATGGAAGACTACTTTTTCCTGCAAGCCCTTGACCTTGCTCTCCTAGGTCTCTAGAGGTTTGATTCATTTCTTGACACCTGATTGCCTTTGCTAAATGCATTCTGTGCTCTTCTGTTCTCTGTTCAATTTCTTTGGTTACTTGGATGCAACTTACAGATTCTAGTCTGTGCCTGCATTTCTATATTTTGACTTACTCTACTTTTTAAACCTGATTTCAACTTAAAGATTTTCCTTGTGTCTATGTTTATCTACTTTCATTCAGCACACATTTGGACTTCTGACTTCTATTCCCAGAGATATCCCTGGGTCCAGTGGCCTCTTGATTAAAAATATAACTAATATTAAAATGTGTTTGCCTCATTTGCGCATACAACAACTAATAGCAATAGAAGACTATAGAAAGGAAGGGATTCCTCAATTAGTCTCTGCAGAGAGTGTACAAATGATATAAACATAGCTAGACAATCAGAAGTCGGCTGTATAAAATAATTGACTATACCTATTCAATTTAATGATCAAAGACATTTCCATTTTTTTGTTTTTTTCTCACTGAATCAAAATATTAGCATTTTTAAATTAAATGTCTAAATGAGACTTAGAATCTGTAAATCTGTGATTTGTACCCCATTGATAAATCAAAGAGTCAACACTGAAGAAATATTTTTAAATCTAGAGAACTTCAAAATTTTAAATATTTTGTCATTCTGAAATTGAGAATTTCAGGAGTGTAAAAAGAAGAAAAGAAAATTGTGAACTTTTTCTGAAGAGTAGTGAAGGATCAATTTACTGATGCCAGTAGCTAAAACATTTCATTAAACTAGTATGATTTCCTTTTTTCCTTTTCTACATTACGTTATCCATTCACCCAATTTTATCCATTACATGTGTTATTATTTCTGCATGTGTTTATGAGATACCTGCTTCAGTGACTATTTAGAATTCAATTGAATAATAATCAAAAACAATTTCAACTTTTGCCATTTTAGCATTTCATTACACTGACAATATGCAGACTGGCAAAAAAATGACGATATCGTTTATACTTATGTTTTAATCTTATATCTTAAATCTATTCTTGTAACTTGAATCAGTCCTTTTTTTATAGTTTAAGCTATTTGAGTATGGCTGCTTTGTTAGGCAGGATTTTTTCCAGGCTTCCTTTTTCAGTTGCTTTCCAAAGGTGCAAAAATAATCCTGTCACAACAGAAAAGAAGAGCTTATAAAGATGCTTTAAAAACCTTATCACCAGGAAACAGAGCACAGTGTACTGTATAATATAGTGTCTTAAAATACTTCTGCTTACCTCCTCATTGATGCTGCTACAATATTTACATAACACTGCTAACTAATTCTTCATTATGTAGGTTATTTATCCTTTCTCTTAGAGACTGTCTTCCTAGCACATTTAATATTATCGAATTGAGGCATTGTTTTTATTTCTACCTACTGTTAGCTGCAGTGTATCTCTTCTCAGGGCTGCATTGGTGGGTCAGGATTCATGTTTACTGCTCCTTGGGGTAAGAAATGAAAGAGTAGGAGGAGATCTGTGGCAGGACAGAGTCTTGGCTAGCCATCAAGGCAAGTTGTTTATGTCTTCACGATGGGTTATTTCAGAACTAGAAAAAAAATAAAATAAAGGAGCTGTTTTGGTTCAGAGGAATAGCTGTCCTGGGAGCAAAAAGTAAAAGTGGAAACTAATATTTTAGAAAATACTTCAGCAGAAAGGCATTTTTAGTGCAAGCTATCTCAGAGGCTAGGGAAAATTATTTGAAGCCTTAAATATTTTCAAGACTTTCTGTGTTGAATACATTTTTAAACCCTAGGCTAGATGTTTTTGTTAACATTTCATATTGAAGCGTTGATTCAAATTGGGAGAAAAAAATCAGATTTCCCTGTAACTGAGGAGCACTCCAAGGCAAACAGCATTTAATGCTCTGATTCTGTAATGCTGACTTGACTCTACCTTGTTTCAACGTGAAGGTCAATCCAAATGGACAAGGTCTTTGAGTTCCCTCTTTAACACTTCAACACTCTGTTAAGTGTGGTTTCCCATTAATCTTCTTGCTCATGTGTCTACCATTATAGCACAGTGCCTCCGGCAAGATCACCTAACTTCCAACACAGTTGTCAGTACCACTCTACAAATAAGTCACCTCATCAAGCAGCAACCAACAATGTCTTGGCTCATACTCACACCCTAATCTTCTAGAGCTTAAACACACTGCTTCTCAAATATATTCCTCTTCCAGCAGCTAGGCAAATGAAACTTAGAGGTCACTTCCAAACCTGATTTTTCCATATGATTTCTGCCAATTCTCCCAGGAAAACCCAAAGGTAGATTATCATAGTCAAGGAGTTTCTAAACTGCCTTAGATTTGCTAGAAAGAAAAAAAAATCCAAGTTAACATTTTTTTCCTTAACTGCAGTGATAAGCTTCTAAAATTTTAGAGGTTCTAGAAATCTGAAGATTTTTCTTTATGTACTAAACCTGGCTGCGTATATAAAAAGTGATCATTCACCTTTTTTTCTCAAGTAAAACAATAAAATCAGAATCATTCTGTCAAATAAATGCAATAGTCATTTCAAAACTAATCGTACATGATAACTTAATGAACAAATTAAACTTCTTAAAGTATCAAATAGTTAAATATTTTCTACTCTAGTAAGATATATTCAAGAATTTGAAAATCTTATCTAGTAAGATACATTCAAATTATAAATGCCTGTGTATCTAACTAGAGCATAAAACCCTCCCTGTTTCTTATAAAAAAATAATAAAATAAAAAACAAACTTTTATTGACTCACTAGTAGAAATGACACTGAACTAAGTGCTTTTGCAAAGCTACCTCTCAATGATGCTAGGAGTTAGATTTTATCAGCCCCTTATACTGAGGAGAAAAATAGTCTCACAGAGAGCAAGTACGTTCCCAAGGTTACTCAACCCATAAATGAGCTCTGGTTCTGTTCTCCTAACTCTATTTCATGCTATCTCTACTGCTTGATGCTACAACTCTTCATTAGAAAATTTAATCATAAAGAATACTACAGAAAATAATACTCTATAGTTAATGTACAAGTATGTCTTGGTTCTACCCTGTAAAACTTGCTGAGTACATAATGCTGTTCGAAATTTGTACAAAATTGCACAACCCTGAGCAGGGCGAGTGTGAATTTTGATCTACTGAAATAAATATAATTAAAATCTAAATCAAAATATAAGACTAAGAATTTGAAAACCAAAAGTACATTTCAAGTTCATCCTGAGTTCTGTTTTCAGCAAGATTGTTTTTGGGTGATCTATAATGAGAATTTTTTAAATTACTTACACAATAAAAATACTTGATTATACTTAGTAAATACACATAAGCATATTTTAAATCATTTGGAGAGGAGGAACGTGATTTAAAACTCTTTATACTAATTTCTTCCTGATGTAGAGGATATATAACATATGCATTTGGAGATTTAATGAACTTCCAAGGATAAAACTTACAACATAATACATCTTTAATGCTGAACTTCAGCTCTGATATAACACCCATTTGAGTACATTAATATGCTCTAAAAAAAACTAAGCTAATGCAATTGTTTTTTTTCTTTTTGTCTGTTTATATGCGAACTACCTACTGATTTTTTTTTGTAAATACAGATCTAATCATTCTCATTATTTGCTTCTTGGCTATAGAAGACAATGTAAATTTTAGCTCATCTGAAAACACTAGTTTTCTAGTTATTTTTAGCTTAAAAATCCTCTTCATCATTTTTGTATACTAGCAACTTGGCTCAGATAGCCTATACTTCCTGCCTAAATCCAATAAAAATGCCTAATGTGTGTTTAAAGTACTTTATACACCTAAAATTCTTACCAATGCATGTGATTCTACAAGTCAAAAAAAAAAAAAAAATGTGGGGTGGGGGAGGTTTACTTGACTCACACAAGTGTCACTCACTTATAACAGCAGTCCCTAATCTGGAATTCTTTATCTTCCAATGGGGAAGAGCTCTCATAGGGACATATGCAGTAATAACTAGAGAAAAAGAAATAAGCAGACTAAATCCCTGAAAAATGTTTGAAGTCAAAAAGGAAGAAATGTACAAATGACTGAGAATTAAGAAATGTTTCCAAGGTTGGCTGCTGATTTCCAGAAAACAAATTCCTGAAGAGTATAAAGGCTCCCCTACTCTCATGCACAAATCAGTCTCTAAATTTTCTGAATCTTGAATTCATACTTGCACAACAGATATAACACTTAATAAATGTAAATACTCTTCAGTGTGCATCAATTTTTTTATACCCTTCCAAACCTTCCTAAGCAACGTGGAACTCTGAGTTTATTTCATTACTATCTATATGAATATTGCTTCTACGCCATCTAAAATCTCATAATTCCATTCCATTGGATAGTAAACCAAATCCAGTTCTATTTTAGAAGCACCATCAAAATCTCCATTACGGAAAACAAAATATGAAAATGTGCAAAAACTTATAATGATTTTTTTAATGAAGAAAAACTAAGGTGAAGAATGACATTCAGAAACAGATTGAAACTATGGATTCTGATGACAATGGTGTCTTTCTTCCTCTTTCCCACCATCCTACTCTCTTCCCTCCTTCCTTTCTTCCTTTCCTCTCTCCCTTTCTCCTCTACTTTTCCATAAGAACCCAGAATTATGGAATGATTATCATAACTCACATTTCAGATACATAACCATTAGTGAACTATAAAAGGAACAAATGACAGTTGAACATATCTATAAAAAATAAACAGAAAATTAAAAGAATGGGGTTAACCAACAACAAAAATTTAAGTTAAGGAGTCTAAGAATGATTTTCAAATGGTCAATGACCGGAACGCAGTGAGGCTTGCCAAAAATGCCAAAGACAATCAAAATAGGGTTTTGAAGTTATATTTAGAGAAAGTAAACAAGTTGCTTCAGAGGAGTCTGTTATAACACATGACAAAGTAAGTCAAATCACTCAACTTTCATTTAACGTCCATCTTCTCTATCAAGGGTAGCAATGCTTTTTTCCTTAAAAACTAATACAAATAAATGACAGCAAAAATAATGTTCATAAGAGGAAATTTAAGGTCCAAGATATGTAAGATTGTAAGAAAGCAATTCATTCCCTAAATAGCTTGACATCTTTTGTCCCAAATTAATTATATCCCAGGTGATAAAGGAACTTTCAAGTAGAATTCCTATACTACTAAAATGAAGCATTATGAGTAATCAGAAAACTAAATACAGGCGAAGGAAAAATTTGTTATTAATTTTTTTTTATAAATTAAAAAGCAAAGAATGAAAAATAGACTGAAGCGTTTTAAATTAATTCCATAGAAAGATTTAGAAGGTAATATAAAATAGGGTTACAAGCACTTGGAAACAAATGATCAATAGGAATTAATATGGAGCCACAAAACACAAATAATGCATGTCTCATTTCATTTCTTTGTTAATAGAGCTAGCCCATTTATATTCCAGGTGATTTCTACACACACTTCAATTAAGGCAAATTATCAGTTGGATACAGTCTTGGATGGTAATTTCTGGATAAGAAAAATAAATTATTCAATTCCACTATAATTTGCTAATCATGTTAATGATTACATTGAAAATATATTCTACATAACAATCTGGAAAGACATTTCTAGTGGAAGAAAATTTTGCCTAGGCTCCATTCTCATCAGATGTCTCTAAGAGAACTATTCCATAAGACTTGATTGAGCTGAGAAAAATAGTGGAGGCTAGAAGCCAAGAGAATGTATCTCAAAGACTAACCACAGGGAACTTAATTGATCAAGAACTCCAAGTGCTGTGCTGAAACCTATCTCTGTGTTTATGCTGAGGTTACATCTTCCAAGAGCTACTCCCAATGAACCACTGAACCTGGCAGAGAGGCTGAGGCAATCCTGTTCCTGGAAGACGCAGGAATAGTGACAGGTGACTTTGGCTCAAGGGCTCCCTGAAGGCCTTGCTGAATCTTCTAATCCAGAATTTATCATCAATCAAGTATGAGGGAAAATCCACTCAATTTGGCACCTAGAGTATTACCTGTGGATCACTGGATTCCAGGTCTATTTGGCTGCAAGGGAAATCATGTTTGTATTCCCAGACTGAGTTTGAGAGTTTGATTCAACTCCAAGTTCTGCTCAGAAGGGGGAAAAAAATTCGAAGACTATCTTCCTGAGAATTAAAGGGCAACAGCAGATTCAAATTCAAAGAAACAAGGGAAGCTTCAACATCTTTGAAATCTTGTTCATTTAAAATTAGTTCATGTTACCTCAAAAGACACCAATCTGTAAGTAAAACAGGGTCACAGAAACAACATAAAAATAGTTAAATAGTTAGACCACCCTGGTAGTTTAGCGTTTAAAGTCTACAGCTCCAGATGACATTGTCACATAAAATCCTAGGGCCCAGGTTCAAAGTCTTTGGGTTGAACAATCCACCCCCACAGCCCCCAGGGTGAAAAACAACTAAATGAATGGATGACCACTTCCTCCCCTCTCTACCAGCCTGCCTGCCTGTCTACTTGACTTGTTTCCTGCTGCTTTCCTCCTCGAAAATAAATAAAACAATTCTTTAAAAATGTTAAGTATTTTCTTATAAAGAACATGCACATCCCCACACAGAAACACAAGTCTTCCTTTCTTCTATTAGAAAATATCCCCCAAATTCCCTTCATTTCCTTTCTTTCAATGTCTATAGGAGATGGGTCCTTCTATTGCAGGCCAATTTTCTTAATGTAGTTTAGTATAACTTGACTTGTTAGTGTGCTTTATCTCCCTTAAGATACACACATATGAAAACATATTAGATAAAAATTATATATATATATATATATATATATATATATATATAAACAGCCTTGAAAGCAATTTAGGCTCTGGGAACCTGATAATATAATAACATAATGAAAAAGATATTCAAAGAACTGTTTAGCAAATATTTGAAGATACTAGATCGGAATTCAGGAAAATTATACTTATGAATATAGATTTAAGAAATATTTGCATTAAAGTAATAACTGAAAAATAAGAAAAGATACATTTAATGAGGGAGTGAATGTACAGACAGCAAAGGGTCAGAATTAAATCTTAGAAAATGCCAATGTGGTCTGGGTTTAGGGACCTATCTGAGCCTTTCTATAGCTCAGTTTTTAGACCTATGCACAAATTTCTACTAGCTCCGCATATTCTTCATTTATTCTCTCTTTAGAGAAGTTCCCACAGACTCAGTCTTCTTACCTGGCTATTCCAACCACCATGCTAGCTCATGGAATTCTGTTCATACCAGTTGTAGAGAATCACATTCTTCCTAGCTCACATTTTCTTTACTTCCTTTGAAAACAATGAATAGGCTCTTTATCTTTTCTACTCAGGGTCTTCTTGGTGATCACCACAGGAAATCATAAATATACACAGAAATACACAACTATACATGTGCACATATGAAAATGTGAAGGATATAATAAACAACAAAAACCCCTCAAGAGATTAAATGAAATTTTTAATCTCGCATTCAACAGATGGGCTAAGTGGCTGTCTAATTATTTTAGCCCTCTGCTTTCATTCTTTCTAGAGATGAGTCCATTAAACTTTCCTTCTTAATCTAATCCATTGTTTTAACACTTCATAAACCAGCAAACACAGCTAAATGTGTACGTTTGAAATAATTCCCATCCTTAATGCAAAGGATATTTATCTTTTTTTTTTTTTTTTTTTTAAGGAAAGGCAGGAACGAAAATGAGTGACGCAAAGCAGGCAGGAAGAGAGAGGAGGAAGAAACATTTATTTGATTTAGCTGCTCATCTCAGTTGTTCCCACCCCACCATGCCACCCAACCCCAGTCCTGAACCTCAGTCCTTAGGACATATGTAGATTATGCGCAGTGGCCTTATCAGCTAGGCTACGGGAGCACACTGTTTTTTTTCTTTTCTTTTTTACTATTGGTTACTATCTATTGAACTGATCTAATGATCAATGAATGAACCTAGAAAGCCAGAGACCACAATCCTACAAAGATAAAAAAAAATATGGAAAACAAAAGGTGTTCCCTTTATCTCAAGGGAGTCATTTGACTTTTCCTGGACCTCATCTGGCAGGCCTCATCCACATGTCTTCTGCCTTACTCAGATTTTCTGATATTTACTCATACTTTCAACATTTTTCCATATTTACTCATACTAAGTCTATGGGGAGAGGTTAAAACTCTTCCAAGAAAGATCCTTATTTATAAGGGTACAAAACAAGGTCACAGAGTTAATAGTACTCCCTTCATATCTTTTCTCAAATGTCACTTTCTCTGTGAGGTCTTCCAAAGGCAGTTCATCTAAAATCCGAACCAAACCTCTACAATTCACAACTTATTTCTCTTCAATATTTGTTTTTCCTTAATAGCCAATGCTACCAATATCCTATATATGCAATATAGCAATTTTATGTATAATCTGTATCTCCATTGAATTATTAACTCTAGGCACTCTCTGGTGTCTTTAAGCATTAAGTCTGTGGCTCCAGCAAAGTCCAGATGAAGTCCAAGGATCTGGGTTCACAACCCAGGGCTAAGGGGCAACAACCAAAAATTAACAACTAAATAAATGAACAAGTCCTTCTTCCTCTCTCCTCTGTCCTGCCTGCCTACTTACCTTTATTCCTACCTACTTCCTTCCTCTTAAAAAAAAAAAAAAAGAAAGAAAGAACTTAATTCTAAGAGTACAGATGCAAAAGAACAAGAATGTTCTCTAGAGAAAGACATAAGCAGAAATATGAGATCTCATCATCTCAGAGGTTTGCCTAGGCTAGATGTGGCTAAACTTCCTGTCCTATTGTAGAAGACAGTAGAGAAGAGTCCTTCCACTCAAAGTGCTCTACACATTTATAGGAACAAAGAGAGAAAACAGCTTTGTATGTTACAATGGAAGCTTCTGGTCAACCAGATACCCTTTTAGCTTTCTTTTAAAATCTATGAAGGAGTACTTTAGGGGAAAAGATATGATCAAACTTATGTTTAGAAAAGAGGCTTTATTACAGTGTAGAGAAGATGGTTAGACTGGCTAATATGATCAATTCCTGTTGTCACTTCTCTACCTTCTGAAATATTGTCTAAGGCTCTCTCTAGGTTAAGGAATTTGGCTGGTCGAGACCTCAATAAATCTTAGGTAGCTCAGGGAGACAATTAGCTCCATTAGTTGTAAGGAATACGTGCTTGAGTGTTGCCTAATATAGTGATTACATGCAGAGCAGAGAGAGCATAGATTACAATATAATTTTACCAGTTTTATTCCAATATTCTAAATTATAAATAAAAAATCAGGAAAAATATTCTTTTTACGTATGGCTCTAGGGAGCTAGTCAAAAGTGTTTGCTAGCTGATATAGTTTGCTTTTAACATGATTGTAAGAAAATGATTACTTTTTACAAGAACTCAAAAATATGATAACATAGTAAAACCTTTCCATTTCTTGTATGGATTAGGAATTTCATTAGAATCTAAGATTTCTTGAATCTTCTTATGTCTAGATCAGCATTGTTCAGTGGAGATACATGAGGCAAGTACATATATAAGTGAAAATTTTATAGCATTCAAAAATAATTAAAACAGGTGGCTAATTTACTAACATATTTATATACCCTAATATATCTTAATATTATTTCAGCATAATCAGTATAAGCATTAAATGAAACATTTTGCATTCTTTTTTCCGTAAGTCTTCAAAACCAGCATGTATTTTACATTTATAGCACATTTAATTCTCAGTTGAATACTCAATTCAGAGTAGCCCCACTTCAAGTGATCAGTAACCTCATGTGGCTAGTGATTATCATAGTAGATAGCACATTCAATAGAGTTTTTGAGAAAGAATATTGATAAAACAAGAATAGGGAAGAAATGTTTACTGAGCATGTACTGATAGTCAAATTATTAGTAATTTTACATTGATTTAAAGTTTAGTCCTTATAAAAACCTGTGAGGTAGATCTTAATATCCTTGTATTTCAGGTGAAAGAAACTGCTACTCAGGCTTAACAAAAGCTGTCCAGAAAGTAAAGTCTATTTGGGCCCCAGGTATCCTTTTTCTACCCCTCTTTTCGTCCTTAAAGTAGGTGTCTTTAATAAATTTTTTATCATTAATAAATGTTTAAGTTGCAGTAACCTAACCAAATGTCTAAATTGTTAACTATTAAGGTGAGGAAGGAGGAACAGTACACATTTTCGTTATTATTTCAAAGGAGATGCATATACTTCCATTGCATCACTGAAAATATAATTTTTGGACACACTGATGTTTACATTTCAAGAAAATTTTGCATATAGGTTATAAATTTGGAATCTTTAAAATGGTATTTGAAACTGGTGCTTGTCAGTTTCTGTCACGTCTATCAAATCAGTCTGGGAATTTCTTGATCTTGGTTGAATATGACAGTGTCAAGGTCTGACATGACTGAAGAAAATGTCTGTCCTGATTTGCTGTGCATGAAAAATATTAATGCCACAACATGCAGGCATATATTTACAAGCCATTGCAAATTGATGCTCTGCATATTTTGGTCACAGCTAATTCTGACATAGTTGAATGTGAAATTGGACACGCAATATTAGGAAGACAAAAATGTAATTGCACTTATTTTATTGTTTGAATTTGATACATAATGCTAGTTATAAAATTGTCTTACTCTGAGTCCCTGCTAATGATAAAAATAGTAGAGTTTATAAAATGTTTTAAGTTCTGATTGAAAGACAAGAAAATGATTTCTTTCAAAAACATAAAATTCAGAACTAATACTGCAAAGAACTGATTATAGAAATCATTCTTAAAATAGAATGCTTAATTCTTATGGAAAAATAATGACATGCATCATAGTAGATAGGTAAAGTTAATTTCATAAAAATAAGGAAAAATTTGAAAGTTTTATATATCTTCTCTTTCTATGACTTCAGCAAAACTAAAATGCAGTATATGTATTAGATAAGAAATTTAATAAAAACAAAAAATCAAAAGGCCTTTGATAACTTAGTAAATCACTGACTAATGTATAATTCACATACTCTTACTGATGAACAGGAAGTTCGCTTTTTCTTTAAAAACTTTGATTTTCTTCATCTTGGTTTCTTTTTAAAATTTTGATTATTTAAATATTTTTTAATGATTGAAATGTTATTTATAAACAGCATGATTCAATGAGTAGAATGCTGGTTTCAATTAGAAGACCTGAAATGAGATGATTTCTAGTTCTATACCATTTTTTGTCATGAAAATAAAACAACACAGAATTTAACCGAACTATAAGTGTTTGTTTTGTATAAAATCTTTGATTTTTTTCAGCCAAATCTTAAACTGAACTAGTGTAGAAAAATATGAGCTAAAAAAAGTAACTTTAGTATAATCATATTTTGTAAGTTTAACTTTAAATGTTAATATTAAGTAATTAAATAAGAACAGTGCTAGTGATTCTATAAATGTTATTATGATTTATTTTATCAATTTGTATACACATTTTTTTAATTTTTATTGAAAGAACATTGCATCATAACAAAGGTTTAAGGTGTACATACATAAGCGTGCATCACTGTAAGTCAACATCTGTATATAATACATTAAGTTTAGCACCAACAGTCTAGTTCTTCCTTCACCATATATTTGACTCCTCTTATCTTATTTGCCCACCCCTTTCCATCTTTCCTTCTGGTAGGAAGGAAAGATGGAAAGGGGTGGGCAAATAACTATTTGATTCTATGGATTAAAAGTCTACTTACTTTTTTTTACTTGATTCATTAGTTTGTTTTGTTTCTTTATATGCCACATAGGAGTAAAATCATATGATGATTATCTTTCTCCTTCTGATTTACCTCACTGAGCATAATTCTCTACATCCATCCATGTTGCTGTAAACAGTAAGATTTCATCTTTGTTAATAGCTGAGTGGTATTCCTTTGTGTATATACACATGTTTATCCACTCATTTGTCAGTGGGCACTTATGTTGTTTACAGTTCTTGATTATAAATAATGCTGCAATGAACATGGGGGGCGCAAATATCTCTTACGTAGGTGTGCTTTTCAGGTAAATACCCAGAAGTCAGATTACAGGATCATATAGAATTCCCATTCTCCATTTCCTGAAAAAACTTTATACTGTTTTCCATAATAGTTGCACCTATTCATATTCCCAACAGGTGTGTAAGAGTTTCCTTTTCTCAATATCCTTGCCAACACTTGTTGTTTCCCATCCTTTGGATAGCAATCATTCTCACAAGCATGAACTGCTATCCCATTTTGATTTGCATTTCCCTAATAACAAGAAATGCAGGAAATGTTTCTATGTGCCCATTGACCATTTGCATGTCTTCTTTGGAGAAGTGTCCATTCAGATCTGCCCATTTTTTTAATTGATAGTTTTGTTGTTGTTGAGTTTTATAAGTTCTTCATACATTTTAGATATTAACCCCTTGTCAGATGCATGAAGTGAAAATAACTTCTCCCATTCAGTTGGGTGTCTTTCATTTTGATAGTAGTTTCTTTTGCTGTGCAGAAGCTTTTTAGTTTAATTTAGTCACATCTGTTTGTTTTAAATTTTATTTCACTAGACATGGGAATCAATTTCAATGTCAAAGAGTGTTTTGTCTGTTTTCTTCTATGTATTTTATGGTTTCAGGTCTTATATCCAAATCTTTAATCCATTTTGAATTAATTTTTATATGATCCTAGAATATGATCTAGTTTCATCTTTTGTATGTGTCCAGTTTTCCCAACATCATTTGTTTAAAGGATTTTTTTTGTTACCTTGTATGCTCATGGTTCCTTTATTTTAAATTAATTGTTCATATATTTCCAGGCTCTCAACTCTATATCATTAAAATGTATGTTTGCTTTAATTCCAGTGCCATGCTGATTTCATTACTATTGCTTTGTAGTATAATTCAAAGACAATTTTTGTTCACTTTTCTCAGGTTGATTTTTTTGCTATTCAAGGTCTTTTGTAGCTCCACATAAATTTCATGATTATTTTGTACTATTTCTACGAGGAATGTCTTTGAGATTTTGAAAAGGTTTGTGCTAAGTCTGTACATTGACTCTAGGCAAGTTAGCCATTTTAACAATGTTAATTCTTTCAATCTGTGAGCATGGAATATTTTTCCTTTTTCTTTGTATCACCTATTTCTTTTAACAATGTCTTTTGCTTTTAGAATGCATGTCTATCACTTTGTTAAATTTATCTCATTCTTTTTTATACAATAATAAATAGAACGGTGTTCCTGAGTTCCTTTTCTGTTAGTTCATTATAGGCATGTAGAAATGAAATAGGTAATTGTATATTAATTTTACAGCATGCCACATTACTGTAATTGTTTACAACTTTTTACTGGAGTCTTTGGAGCTTTATATATATATATAAATTATCATGTCATCTCATATCATCATATCATAGCTTCATTTCTTCCTTTCCAATTTGGATGACTTTTATACCCTTTCCTTGTCTAACAGTGCCTAAATTACAGTTATGGTAGCCTTAACTTCAATATTCAATTAATTTCTAAATTTTATTTTGGTTTATGTCTATAAAAAATGCTGAGTCACACAGAAAATTAATTTCTAAATGTAATAGCTTTAAATGACTTGACTTGCAATCTCATGGCATACTGACTGATCTGTAAACTCAAAAAATATTCACAGAAAATTATCTCAAAGTTCAGTTATTACAAACTACAATATAATAGTGGTTAAGAGCATAACATTTGAGGTCTGAAAGTTTTGAGACTAGCATTCTGCCTCTCTCATTTAATTACAATTTGACCTTGACCTCTTCAAACTTTTTTATTGAGATATAAATTAGAAATACTAATCATACCTGCCTCATAGAATATTAAGAGACAGTATTTACAAATGCATTAGTTTAACTATGACACATAATTAGAGCTATGTTAATTTTGAAAGTGTGTATAATGAGCTCATAAATTTAAATCTTCATAATGAAATACTCAGTTGCATTCGTAACTAAACTTTGAATAACAGGCTAATATTTGTAAATTTTCCCTAAATGTCTCAAAACAAAGTTCTTCATTCTTCACTTTGTTAAGTGAATTACAAAATAAGAAATACCCTTATAGTCACATACAGTAACAAAAAGTAAATAAAGAAAATATTTTTCTCTTGGTCCCATTGTTTTAAGATTCAGCTTTTAAACTAATTAGTCTAGTAACTTGTGTGAAGATTCTTTGTTTTCTTAGTTTTATGTTCAGACAATGTACTAATTGTATTTTCTTAGCTGCATACTAATCTAATATAATTGTTGCAATATAATAGAACGTCATTTAATAAGGGCATCTTCAGCATCAGATTCAAATTGTGTTTGCATACATTTTCGATAACATTGAGCTGTTTCATTTATTCTGAAAGAATTTGAAAGCCTTATTTTTATGCTCACTTTGTTTTGTTACAAATTATTCTGTAACTTGGCAGAGATTGTAGAAATCTTTTCAGAATTTCACTGCATAAGCACACTGAGGATTTGAGTAATTTTTATTGCTACAAAAATGATCCTCAACAAAAATAACTTGTCTTTAACTTTCTTGTCATATTTTTCTCTTTAAATTTCTAGCTAATTTGTAAAGAATTTCTGACATAGTGTCTTATTTTCCTGTTTTTTTTTTTAATGTGAATGACATCAGATGAATAAACTTAGGAATATAATAAAATGGTACTGCATTTTAAACCAGATAGTCTCATCACTAGATTCTCTCCAAATGTTTCATATTTAAGCCAATAATTTTAGTTTTGAGTTACTTTAATACATTTTAAATTAGCACATTACACAAGAATACAAAATAACACTATAAAAGTCAGAAGAATCCAAAATTTGAAAAAAGTACTAAAATCTATTTTGATTCTTTGTATATTAGAGTTCTTCAGAAAAATGGAAACAATGAAGTAGTAGACAAAGGAGAGAGATAAGGAACTGGCTTAGATAAACGGCTAAGATGGCTATAGAAACTAACAAGTTCCAATATCTTCAGGGTGAATTTGCAAGCTTGAGACTCAGGAAAGCTGATGCATTTCTACAGTCCACAGATCAACAGGTTAGACACCCATGTTAGATCAAATATTTGGGCGCCCTGTGAACCAATCAAGTTGACACATAAAACTAATCATAATGGCATGCTATATACAGAATATATTTTATCATTATTTGCCAGTCCACAATAAAATATTATCCTATGATTTCAGTCTTCACCAGCAGATATGCCTAAACATTAAACTCAGTACAAAAACAGACACACATATACAGTATACTCAGCATTCAGTTTACAATTCCTAACAAGCTAAAGTCTGAACATTTTTATACTATTGCAACATTAAATTATATTGCAAAGATTTAAGTAAAAGGTTCAACTATATACATAGATAAGACAGAAAAAGTTTTTTCTGATATATGTAAAAAAATGAGTTAACCTGCAAGGCAAGTGAATTTATATCTGTAATGTTTTAAATTCAACATAAAGCATCTTTGATATTTGGGGACTTTATAAAGTTATTTTCTATTCAATTTTACCAGCTTTCTGACAACCTGAGTCCTCTTTGTACTAGCATTCACTTTTTACTCTTATTTATGAGTTAAAGATCATTACTTGAGAAGTAGCACTTTGAACATCAACTCTATAAAAAATTCACTGTAAAACATCCATTAAACTATATGGAAAGAGAGAATTTTCTATGTAATAATAAGGGACAAGAATATTCTATATTCTGGCAGAAAATTAAATAATCCTATATTAATAGTCTGGGATTGGGTTGGGTGTATTTGGTAAAATCATTGTCACAACTCAACTGTCATACTGGATCCCTCTCTGCGCAGTAACTTTCTGTCTGTATACCATTTGTCGGTAAGCAAAATGCCTTAGTACATGTGTGATACTTAGTTTTTGTGTCCTTCAAAAGCAGAACCAGAGAAGTATTTGATTTGATGTCAGTTCTTTTCAGAAATCATAGAACACAAATCATATCCTGTCTGTCCACCATATATTTGATCTGATTCCTACCTATACATTGAGTAAATTTCAAGGAGACTTCTAACATAATAGATCTGTTTAAACTTTGAAACAAGTTTGACAACTAAAGCCAGAGCAAGGGTTCTTAATTCCCAGGCACCTTGTATATCTATGTAAAATGTTATATGTATTTACACGTATACACAATTTTCTAGTTTTTGCCATTACTTGGGTCTCAGCTATGTTCTGCATCCCAAATGAAAAAAATCTGGAATTCACAAGGCAGATTATTAGGCTGTAAATCAGACAAGAATTAATGTTGCAATCTTGAGGTGAACAGCAGTCTAAAAGAATTCCTTTTTCTTAGGGAAACCTCAGCTTTTGATTGATTGGTTAAGACCACCCACAGTATGAACAGAAATTCAGTTTACTCAAGTTACCTGAATAACAGCAACTAGATGCATGTTTGATCAAAAAGTGGGCATCATGACCTAGCCAAATTGTCAAATAAATTAACCATAACACATTCTATGCCTAAGGGCAACTTTCTGGGCACTGTCTTTGATAGCAGTATCCTGATTTAAACAATAAACATTCAATAAATATTAGCATTGTATTTGTACATTTCAACCTGTTCTTTGGCTTCAGATCTGAGGTCGCCTTAATTCCTTGGCTAAAAGTAGAATGGATTATAATCTCTTTAACTCCAAAAATGTACCTGAATCTCAGTTTCCCAACAAAAGCTGGGTATTGTCAATAAAATCTACTAGTCAGGTTAAAGGATAAGAAGATTGATGGATGGGGGGCCAGGGGAGGGAGATGCCTATAATAAAAAAAACACCAGTAGAAGAAGAAAACAGAATTTAGAGGTAAATCTTTGCCTTTGCCTTCCCAGTTACTAATTGATTTGCTTCCTGAAATAGGACAAAGTCATAAAAAGCTTGAAGACCCAGTTTTCAAAAAATTAATACTACCTAAATTTAAACTGGCTAATAACTGCTGTTTAGCAATTCTCTCTTTAATTTATTGTTTTTTCCCTATAAAAATAAGTCTTAAGGTCAAGAGGAAGGTTAGAGAAGATGGAGACAGTTGAAATCATTTTTTCTTAAGATGAAAACATACTAAGCTTGGAGGATCTGCCCTCCCTGGTGAAAATACCTGTTGTAAAAATGCTATAGATAGGAGTACATCATATTCCTGAGAGATGATATGCTTACATGACATCCCAAACAGATTCAGAACTTTGCCATCTAAACCAAGAGACCTAATTCAAATCCTTTCCCTTTTGTTCAAGCTTCTAATGGTCTCTCTCTCCTTCCATTCCCTCCCTTGTCTCCTCAAAGATCACTTCACAATCTATTCCATCCTTCAAATTAAAATTACCATCTTCTTTCTACCTCCTTGATATTCGAATTTTATCTTTCCTTACATCTCAGAGGAAAAAAACCTTACCCCTTTCCTCATCAAAGTTAACCCCAATGATCATTGTCTTTATTCTCTTCCACTCTAGAAATTGACTACTTTAACATGTCATATGAGGACATCAGCATCCAAATCATCTTTTGCTCAAATTATTTTTCTAGCTTCGTGTTGTTGTCACTTAATCAGAATTTCTAGAATTAAGCCCAGAATCTACATTTTTACCCAAACCTCTTCAGGCATAGTCTATGCATCTAAAGTTTGGAAAACTCTGCTCTTGGCAATTTCCATCAATAGCTGCCTTTCTCTAATATCCAGTATCTTCCTCTTAAATGGTTCTGAAATTTGGCTCCCATTTTGCAATATCATCTATAAATTTCACTCAGAAGTCACTTATAAGTTTCTAAATGGGCACTTAAATGTCCTTTTCCTAATCCCTATTCTTCCTGACCTCTCTTCAGCATAATAGAATTATAAAGCATTAAACTTCTGAAATTTCATTCATACACATTTGGTCAAAGAGAACAGAAAGAAAAAATATAAACAGGTGATTTGTACACTAGTTCAGTCAATGAACCTCTGCTCCAAAACAGGCATCATATGGGATTCTTAAACCCACCATCATCTCAGTGGGTCTCTCATAGTGTGAGCAAATTGCTCACTGAGTGTGAGTTAAATGTTGAAAACTCTTTCTTATACATTCAGCATGGTCCCTACATGAAATTCAACCATATTGCAGGGCACTAGAAAGGAATGGATAATAGCAGTGCAGAAAGGGGAGAGGGAAGGAAGGAATAAGAAAATATTGTTTAATTTTTGTAGAAAAACTATGTCAATATACAATATGGCACCTTTATAATGAATTTTATAAAATTTTTGTGATTTTACATCATTTTCAATGTATGTGATGAAGGTTGTATAATTAAATATATTCTTTATTTAATTACTTCCTTCCTTAACCTCAAAAATGTATTTCATGTGGTTTTTCACTTATCTCTTACTATTCCTTATGGGATATTTATAACTGCTGCTCTCCCTAAAAATGAAGCACTTTTAGCCCCTTCCTTGTTCTCCCAATTTTATTTTCTCTGACTTCTTCCACCAGTGGAGTCCCAAAGGTAAAATACAACCACCATTTATCTTCTAATTGAAGTCCTGACAAGGACAGAACTTCTTCCAGCAGCTCTGACTCCATACCCATCATTTGAGTAAATCTGAAAATGAGTCATAGTAATGAAACCTAGTGGCCCAGTCTCAAGTGTCAAGATTCTGTATTGCTCCCTCACGTTTCTTTATTACCTTTCTGATCCAAAGTACTTAGGATAGACTAGCAGTGCCTATGATATCTGAAAGTGACAGGAAATCTCTGTTTTCTCTTATGCAGACCTGGCCATAGGTTTATATATCTGCTTTGACTTCACACTCAGTGAGATGACTTCTTGGTTTATGTAAGACACTATCAGCTTTTCTAATTTTAAGTTCTATCAAATGGTGATACTGAGAAACTGACAAAGCGGCTGATGAGAGTGATCAAAGCCTAGAGAAAGAATTCAAGTGGATCCAATGAGGAGACTTAGGATCTGAAAGTAAAAGAAACGGAGGAACAGGAAAACTTTTATTTTGCAAGAGTTTAGCCTTTCAGGCCCTTTTGCTTCTAACCACTACTACCAATATTACTGAACTTTAATAGTAAATTTTATAATATATGATATGCTCTGACTTTTATTCAGAAAAGCACACACATTTCTGGTTGAAAATGTCAAAGAATCACTGTGAAATTAGTTCTAATCATATCTTTGTCATTAGTGAAGTGTGAATTCAGCAGCATTCAGAGCAAATGGTTTTAGGAATATAAAAATTAATCTATCATGCTAAAAGATCATGGAAAACATTATTTTGTAATCCAAGTTGATGACAGCTATATTAACCAAAATATATTTGCAAAGAAAATTTTTAAGAAGTATATCTTTATTTCCATTAGATGAAAGTGTGTGCATGTCTCCACTTGCATATAAAAAGATAAAAGTATAGGATATTTTATAGGTGAAAAGGACTTAATTATGAAGTCCAAAACTTTCATTTTATGGATGAAGCAGCAAGACTAGCAAGGCAGACAAAATAACATATCTAACATCTAGATACTGGTATTACTACCATCAGAGTTCGTATCCAATACCATTTCATTTATGCAACAACCATCTATTGAACACATTCTTTGTGTACTAAAGCAATGATGAGTGGAAGGATCTTGTTCCTAAAAAAATCACAGCACAAAGGGGAAATCATACATGTAAATGACATAACTCAAAAATCAACTGTTTCAGCTTTGTATTAGCACACTTAATAGTTAAATGAGCAGGCGTAAGCTCCTATCATGTATAAATTGGAAAGCATAACCTTCTTTCCCACCTATTGACTTCTCTGGAGGTTCATACTACTAAATTTCAACTCCATTTTCCTGTTTTTGATGAATTCTCACACTTATGTTTTGTCTTTTGTGATCACATCATTCTTACTGGAGAATATAATTTAGCTCACATTTCCCATAAAGGAAAAACCTTAATATATAACTGAGTTCCTAAAAAGTTGACTATAGTGAATGGGCATTAAATCAGAGCTGCAATTCTTAGGATCTTTTGGTTGTATGTAATAAAGGAAGAAAAAAATCCTCAAACAGTCCTAAACTATTCATTCAGTCTATAAACAGTATTGCTCCAGGCATTGGAGCAATGAAAAATAGTCAAAAATCCTTGTTCTTAGGAGATTTTTTTCTTGGGAGAGACAAATAATCAGCAAGTTAATAATTAAATGTGCATGTGCAATGGTCATAGCAGAAAGATAAGGGCAGAGAAGGGTACAAGAGATTGTTCATCTTTTAGATTGGGGAATCAAAGAAATAACTATCTGATAAAGAGACATTTAAAGGTAAACCTGAAGGAATTGAGGAAGTGAGCAATGTGGACATCTAAAAGATGGGCGTTCTAGGCAGACAAATTAGTCTATGCAGACATACTGAACTTGGCATGTTTGAAGAACAGCAAGGAGGTCAGTGGGTCTTGGGCATAGTGATGGAGCAGGTAACTAGTATTTAAGGTCTGGAAGATAACTGAGGTCCAAATCATAGAGTATTTTAGGCCAATGTAAGACCTTTATTCATAGTGAAAGTTTATGACAACAGACTGGCATGGTCTGAATTTTATTTTAAGAGAATCACTGTGTTTACTGGATAGAGAAGTGGATGACAAGAATGGAAGCAGATAACTGTTTGGGAGACTATGGTTATAATCCCGAAGAGAGGAAATGTTAGTTTAGATTAGGATAGCAGTAATGCAAATAATGAGAAATGGCTAAAATTCTGACTATATTTTGTTAGAAAAAAGCTCAAAAGATTTAAAGATTTGCTAATAGGTTAGAAGTGGGTTATAAGAAAGAGAAACAACTGGGTCAGTAGAGGTCTCATTTAATGAAATTAGTAAGATTATAGGAGAAATCTATTTAGAAAAGGGGAGACTCCAGAGTTTGGCTTTATTCAATAGATGAGATTTATTGGGTCCTCTAACTAGAAATACTGGAAGTTTGGCAGGCTTCATGATCAGTGTATAGGTCATTTGATCTTAGTGACTCAATCATCACATCATCTTTTTCTTTCCATTTCTCCATCTTTGTATTCAAAGAGTCTTTCTAAGGATGACTCCCCATGTGGTCAAAGAATAACTACCATAAAAAATTGAACATATATGTTTTCTCACACAGTAGGAAAGGCAGGCTAATTCTCACAACCATAAGACAAAAGGCCTTGATACTTTGCTGAATGGATATTTCCTAAACTGTACCTAAGAAAATGTCCAAAACAAGTATTGAATAAATTAGTCTTAGATTACTTTCAAACTAATCATTAGTTAAATGATATTATGGGACTGCTTGATAGTTTAGACCAATTTGCTCTCACTGTTAGAAAAGGAAGAAAAGTTAATCCACCTAAACCAAATGATTGCTATACAATCAGGGAACAGCAGAAGAAATATTATGAAGACAGGTACAATATACACAAATACACTACAAATATACAGAAGAGCAAATTGCCTAAAATTAAATACTGGATGCAACTAGTTTTACAAGTTCTTTGGTAAGTCCTATCCTGAGGAAATCTCACTGGCTGGTTTTCCTGTTGAGTCCCCCAAAAGAAAAGGAGTCCATGTTGCATAATCTACTTTCCCTCAGAATCCTCATATTTCTTCTTCTTTCTGTTTCTCAGATGCCCTAAACCCCTATCCTCAGTGTTACCACTAGAATATTAAAAATTCCCATCACATCACTTTGTTATGCAGAGAAATTAGCTTCAAGCTAGTTTTGCATATGTACAAATTCATTAAGTTTGCTTGTTAAAGGAAGGACTGTTCACTCTAGGTATAAACTCTTTAGCAGAACAGAAGAACCTACAGAGTTTTGAAATTTTGATCTTTTTTCTTTAAACATATAAATTTTTATTCTTCCCTTATCAAGGAAACCATATGAATCTTTTTTAAACAGATATAGAAAATAGAAACAGCAAGGTAACCAGGATTATGGGTTCAACTGAGATTTTTTTATTCCTTCAGATAAATGTTTTCCCTTCTTTTACAATAATTATTCAATGAATCAAGGTATGCACAAAGTACTATAATGACTAAGTAGAATGGGCATCTAATTCTACTCAGCATGGTGATAAGCACAGGTATTAAGTATCTATGACAAAACTGCATTACAAAAAGATAACTCTAACAGTTATGAACAAATAGGATAAGTAAAACTACACAGTTCATTAGAGAGCTACACTAGTCTAATAAAGACAGAAAGAGGTTACTGGCCCAAAGTAGTGACTGAAAGGTTGGAAAGTGGCCCCAGTTTAAAAATAATTACAAAGAATAACTACATTGCCTCTAATAATTCACACAAGACTCACTATAGCAATATGGAGTGATGAATTTGGAAGCATAAAAATGCAGTACGCAACTTGTTATTTTTGTCATATTGTTTTGATTTTATTTTTTTACCTTTATTTTTCTTTTTGCATTAACATAACCTGAATTTTGCTTCCAGGGAAATGGCCTTTTCCCATTAGATACAATAAGATTAAACTAATCAAGATCTGTTTTCTTTATATTCTTCAATTCAGAACAGTAATATAGACCCTCTGACATTTGTGACTCTGTGTGTGTGTGTGTGTGTGTGTGTGTGTGTGTGTGTGTGTGTGTGTGTATGTGTATAGGGAGGTGGCAGTAGTGGTTACTCTCAGGATTCCCAAAGCTGCCCTGATTCTTATCTTTTAGATTTTTTTTCAGATTTCCTTTAAAGTAAACTATCCTTTTATCTCCCTATACCCTTCCAAGAAATTATTTTCTGCCTACATTAGTTAGGGTGGGCTTCTATTCCTTACAATAAAAGCAACCTAAATAATATGAAAGTATGATAAAATAAATGAGCCAAGACATTACAGGGCTAAGACATGAACCCCCATCTCCTAATTCTCATTCTAGTGGCTTTTGTAGTATGCATGCTGCCTCTAAGTACAAAACAAGAGAAAAATGTTCTTCAATATACGTAAGAAATATATTATCTAATGGAAATGTGTTCTTCAACACTGGAATATATTATAAAAAAGGATGTGATATAGTGATTGATTTAGAGCTCATGAGACAATGGCAAAGAACATATTAGAGAGTATTTCATGCTAGAACTTTATGATAGTACAACCTACCTTAGCCATGTCTGGGTATTTTATGAAAATATTGAACGAATCTAATGCAGTGTTATGGGCCCAGTAGCAATGGACCACATCAAGTTCTTGGACTTTATTACCCAAACAGTGTCAGATTTTCTGAACACTCATTGTTGCTACAGCTTTTGCAAAATTCCATTTTTATGGTTTGTGGGTGAATTTAAGAAGCTTCAATTAAGACCTTAAATTGGAGCTTTAGCAAATGATAAAAAGCTTCGTTGAAAAAATTTTAAATCATCTTCTTGGTTCACTGAGTGTGCAAGAATAAAGTTTAATGGAATCAGTAAGCTCCTTTCTGCTCAGCTTGTTTGCCCCCAAGTTTAGGCGATGATTAGATGCCTGTGATTGTACCTTGAGCTTTTTGACTTTGGGGAATACAGGAATTCTCTAATTTTTCTGCTAAGTAGGGAATATAACTCCCTCCAAAGTGAAAATCAAGCTGAAATTTATAACACATAAATAATTGGAAGGGGAGGGAAAATGGATTATTTAAAAAAAAAACAAAACCACAAACCAACAGACTGAAAAATCCTGAAAGCTGACACATATCAGTGCTGAAAACATTGGCAGATTGCCAGAAAGTATTTTGGCAGAAGATATACAAGTTCATAAGAGCTAACTTTAGAATGAGCAAAAGCTTCAACCAGAGAAAAGGCAAAAACAACAACAAAAAAAAAATGGATTAAGGGTGTGGGGAGAAGTAAAGTAATAATCAGAGTTGAATTCAAGAAGAGACACTGACAGTCCCTTTGTTTTCATGAGAAAAGCACAAAAATAAAAAAAAAGGTAAAAGGAACTTTTCTACTTGCTGAACAATAATGGAAAATGAAAACCCACTGTAACCAAGCAACATTGACGAGTTCTCTGATTTAGTACACTATGGTCTAATCAAGACAAAATAAGAATATTGGGAAATAGAGTATAATTTCCTTGACCCTGGCCAGAGATGAGAAAACTATGGGGCATAGCCTCTCAGGGGCCTATTCTCCGAAGTCCATGAGGTAGGTAATTTCATTTTTTTCTTTTTTTGTGGATTCCAAACAAATCAGAGAGAAGAGATGACCACAAGTTACTCTGTGCACTCAAGAACCCCAAGTCTCTGCTGCAAGACAGCGTCTGGGTCTCAGTCCCTCAGGCCCACAGGCTAACAGTGGGTTCCCAGCACAAAGGGCCCCTGAGGGTCGCGGACAGAGGTCAGCCTCTGCTCTCTGAAGCAAAGGAAAATCAGGAACAAAAATGAGAAAGGGAAACCAGACCTAAGGCAAAAAACCCAAGACTGCTGGCGGGACAGCACAAACCTACAAGATGGTCTCCCCGTCAGGCAGTGCTTCAGACACCGGGGGCTCGGTGGCCGGACTCCTCACAGTCAGGAGTCCGCCTCATCCCCACGCCGGGTCGGCCTCTCAGTCCGCCGGGCAGTCCTTGGTAGAGGGCGGAGCCCTAGTTACGCGCCCAGGCAGTGGTCTCTCTGCCGCCCACCGAGGCGTGCGTGCTGCTGCAGGCGGCCCAGCGCCACGCGGACTTGGGGCCGGGACTTACTGCCGGATGTTAGGTGTGTTTGCGGTCTTTGACTTGGTTCTCTTTCCACTCCCTGTCACCACAGATGAGTCCGTGACGCTCCAGAGGTGAGAAGGCATTGGTTTCAGCGAAGGAAACGATGCTCAGGAGTGTGATCCCCGGACCTTCTGGGTGGAGTTCCACCGCTGGGGGCTGCAGCGGGGACTCCCTGATCTGGGGGTATATGAACTCAGGGGGTGAGGAATACACATCCAGATGTTCACTGTGTGGTAGATGTTGGGGTGCCACATCTCGATAAGGAATGGAAAGGACAGTGAGAAATAAGAGTAATCAGTGGGGAATCTGAGGCATGCCTTGAAGCAGCCGCCATCATAGTAGACATTGGGCGTGAGGGGGCTCAGAGATAGCCATCTCCAGGTCATCTTTTTCCACCAGAGTCACCCAGAAACCCTCCACCGGCTCATCTTGCAGCCCCCCTGAGCTGGAGCAGCAACCTTCTGTGAACTGGGCACTAGCAATCTTTGCAGGAAACAGCTTTTCTTCCCAATGCTGGATGACAGGACAGCAGATCAATATTTCTAGACATGTTCTTTAAGTATACAATTAATTTATTGGAAGCATTTGTATTGAGTTTCAAAATAAATAATTTGACAAGGAGGTTTTGAATTGTGAAAAGCATTTAACAGAAGATAGCATTTAAGTAGATGATGTAACCAGGTGAAGACAACTTCTGTGATGACCAATGGAAAAACCATTTGAGTTCCTAATATTGAGTTATTTCCCTTCTAAGATTATTTTGTGTTTTGCTTATCTAGATCATAGTCTGTGACACAGAGATGTAATGACATAAATATGGTTTCACAGTCTAATGGCTTTCATTCTTTTTAGACAATATTACTTTCATGAACTATAGCAAGTTAATTTCATAATTAAACTAGAAAGTTTTATACATATCAAGCTTATATTATAGGTACATTCAGAGCACAAGTAAAAAGTCAGAATGATCAAAATTGAAGAGTAAAAGTAACATCTACACCAAAGAAGTCTAAAAAATTGTCTGAATTGTCATGTTTCTTTTTCTATATTTAGATTTCTTATGACCTACTTGTAACCTTAGTGAATCTTTACTTCAATGCTACATGTTTTGAATTGTTGATTTTTTAAGTATTCCCAAATAATAGTGAACATTATTTTCTTGTATGTAAGAGTCTCAATACAGTATTTAACAACTGCCATCATCTGTATAAGTGGATATCAACTATAAAAAATGGGGTGACTAGAATTGATCATCCCTACCAATTATAATTTTTACATGATATTAATAACCTCTGCATCAATTATGCTCACATTTCATAAGGTCCTTTTTTTTAGGCAAGCATGCTGAAAATTGGTTAGTCTATAAATTTTATTTTTCTCATTGTGTACAGAGTAACTTCTACCTAGGACAGCATTATTTTAACATTCAAACCTATTTCTAACCTGAATTAAAGAGGTATAAAAAAAAGTATAATTCCCTATATTTAATTGAGCTTTACTTACTAGAAATTACTTAATGAATCAAAATTGAAAAATGTGTAACACATAAAATATTTAAAGAAATAATCAACACTTCAGCACCACAGATAACCTTCATCTGTAAGCAGTTAGGCGTTAACTCAGTCATGAAATTTATTAGTGAAGGAACTCTTTCATTAGGCATATCTCCTTGTCAATAGTCATTCCATCTTTGCATTTATAAAGGAAAACTTTTCACTAACTATAGCCTCTCACCAAAGAAAAAATTTTTCTTTATTTTCCTCAATTCTTCTAATAAACCCTATAATAACTCCATTGAATGAGTTTTCTAAGGTTTAAACGAACATGAAAACATGTTGAATGTGTGATTTTCTGATGTTTGTTTTTCCCCTCATTCAGAAGATTATCTCAGAGAATGCTGTACTTTCAACCCCACTATTAAATTCCTTCAATTTCCAATTGCTGAATGATTTTCATTGAGGGGATCTTCTTTTCTAAAATGGGCAGCTATACAATCAGATTTTCTTAAAGTTCCCTAAATAAATTGTCTATATGTCCCAACTTTACGTTTCTCTTTCAAGATGTCAAAATTACATAAATTGGAAAGAATAATTGGTAATATAAACAAACTATACTCCAAAAATTTGGGATCTCATTAGCTGAGTGCTTCTGTTTGGAAAATATACCTCCTTTTTAACAACTCTGTAACTTTGTAAGTGGCTTAAGAGCTCTTGTTCTTATTTTCCTTCTTCACACAGATGCTAAAAAAGATAGTCCTTTGGGTTATTTTAAGCAATAGTATTGCATTCTGTTCTCAAGACTATAATTCTTGAATTCATAAGGGATTTTACTCCTTTTTAGACTATATATTGGACACAGACACTTTTTTCCCCAAATAAGTCTATTTTTAGAACAAATTAGATTTATAGAAAAAGTAATATTAATATAAATTTCTTTTATAACCTGCACACAGTTTCCCCATTATTAATATTTAGTATTAGTATGGTTAAAGCAATGAACCAATGTTGGACCATTATAATTAACTAAAATTCATGTTTCATTTGAGTTTGGTTAGTTATTGCCAAACATTCATTTTCTGTTCCAAGATCCCAGCCAGGATAATATATGCTTTTTATGTGTCATGGTTCCTCTGGGCCTTCTTGGCTGTAACAGTTTTTCAGATTTTGGGGGGAGATAACCAAAATTAATGTATTTCTCAACTTTGAGGAAGACATATCAGTAATTTTGTTGAATGCTTCTCAGAATTGTAAAGTTTTTGTTTTTTTTTTTCTCTTTGCCAGACTGGAGGTTTGGACTTGAGAGGAAAAAAACATAGAGAAGTTAAGTGCCATTTACACTGTTTAGCAAGACCACATATACATACCAACATGATTATATCCTAATATATGACATTGACCTAGATCACCTGACTGAGGTAGTGTTGTCTGGTTTTGATTGCTTATTCCCCCATTTTCAATATTGTCTTCCAAAAAAAGTCATTCATTATATACAATCCACACTTAAACAGTAGGTGTTTATACTCCTTTTCCATGAAGGTGATACATCCACATAAATTATTGATAATTCTTTTTTCAAGGGTATTTATTTCCCTCATTTAGTCATATAGTTAGTTTGTTAGTTCAATCATTTATTAATATTAGCAGAGGCATTTATTTTATGCTTTGGATTATAATTCAGTTCATCCTTCTTTATTTTGTTATACAAAATTTTCCAACTTTGACTAAGTTTTTTCAGTTGGTTCTGTTAACCCTTCTACATAACCCATCAGTGTAGGCGTTTGTTTTGTTTTGATCACTCTATGCTTTACTTCAGGCTGCTATGCTAAAGTATCATATGTTGGCTGACTTATCTTGCTTAAAGTTCTCAAAGCTGAAAGTCCAAGGACACCATTATGATCAGCTTCTGGTGATAACCGCTTTCGGATTAGACTGATGATTTACTGTTATACTCACATGACAGAAAAAGAGAGCACTAACTCTCATGCCTCTCCATATGAATGCACTAATCTGAGGGCTTTGCCCTCATGACCAAAATTACATCCCAGAAGCCCATCTCCAAATATTATCACATAGAAGATTAGATTTTAAGATTCAAATGTCGGGAATACACAAACATTCATCCCGTGTTACTTCTTTACATTCTGGTATTTCACAGTATTTCAGAATCGTATATTTCCTGATTGAGTTTTAGATCAACTATTTACCCAAGGAGACCTAGTTTTTCTTATTGAAGAATATTTGATATAAAAATATGAATGCTAGATGTGATTATTGCTATGGGGTGTCATTTGTTTCTGGGACTTCTTGATCAACAGTAAGAAAATATAATTGATTCCTAACTTGTACACACACACGCACATACACATTTCTATATGAAACCATGTATATCTACTTTAAGCTAAATATTAATGTATACTGAGATCTCCAGCTCTTATTTTTTATGACATGGATCATTCTAGCTATTTCCCTTGCTTATTTCTTAACAGTGAGAAATCTAACTTCTAGTCATTTATTCAATTATTCATTTCAAATATAATTATTCAATTACTATGTATATATATTTGTAAAGCACTATCAACATTGTTAACACATCGAACTATGAGAAACAACAATTTTATCAACTAAAGTTCAGTATTTTTGAGCAGTGCCTTTGGCCATAAGTATTATAGACTCTACCCATTAATAAAGTTGTTTGCATCAACACCTTTCATTCCTACCTTATTTACTGAAGATTTTCTCATATTTGCTATTAGTCAAATTCTTTTGTCACTGTCTGTCTGCATTTGATCCTGGGATTCTCTTACCTCCTAGATGATTTTTAAATATTTGCATACATTAAGGTTCACTCTGTACTGTAAAGTTCTATAGATTTTTAACAAATTTATATTATGTATCCACTCATATACTTTAGAACAGCACACCAAATAATTTCACTTCCTTAAAAAAAAAAAAGGACAAAAAACGTTCAACTATTAGAACCTTTTCCATCTCCTCCCAAAACCTTTGCAACCACTAATTTTTAAAATTTATTTTCAATATAATTACATATTTATTATTTCTTTGTTTACAAAACTATACTCATAAGATATTGAACCACAGACATTGCACACTGCACCCATGACCAGAGTTGCATTGTTTCCCACAGAATTTTTATTTTCCAAATAGTTTTAAACTTTTCCAGAATGTTACAGAATTGGAATCACAGCATTTCATCTTCAGACATTTTCTTTCACTTTATAATATGTATTTAAGATTATTTCATATCTTTTCCTGGGTTGCCAGCTCATCTCTCTTACCATTGAATAACGTTCCATCATATGAATACACTGTATATGTATTTGAAGGATATCCCCAGTTTAGGGTAATGATGAATAAAGCTACTATAAAACATTCGCATGAAGATTATTTTTTGGTGAACAAAAATTTTCAGAGAAGTTATATAAATATCTAAGAGCACAAACGTTATATGTAGGAAGACTTATGTTTAGCTTTGTTTCTTAAAAATAGCCTTCCAAACTGTCTTCCAAAATGACTGTACCATTTTGCATTTCTGCCAGAAATAAATGAGAGTTCCTGTTGCTCCATATCCTCACTAGCTTTTGGTGTTGTCAGTGTTCTGGATTTTGGCAATTCTGATAGATACGTAGTAGTATCTCATTGTAGTTTTAGTTTTACTCCAATGACAAATGATATGGAGCATTTTTTTATGTATTGTCATCTATATCTCTGATAAGGTCACCAAAGGTTTTGCCTCTTTTTAAAAAGTTTATTCACTATCTCATCAATAAGTTTTAAGAACTCTTTGCATACTGTGGACATCAGTCCTTTTTCTGAAATTCTGGCCACTAGAGACAGAGTGACTTAGTTCATGGGAATAAGGCTCACAGGACAAAAACAGATCAAAGAATAACTGGAATAAGGGGCTAGGACTTGCAAAAAGTTCTAAAAAAGAGAACAAACATAGAGATTGTTTCCATGTAAGTACATATGCTCTTTCTTTTATTTTAAATTACAAAAGAATGAAGTCAGTGGAATAAAAACATTAAAATTTACTTTCAAATCACTAGTCTTACTATTTTATTCTTTTTTCCTCAAATTAAAACTTATTTAAGGGTTGTCATATAGGGAACATAATTCATTTGGTGGATATAGTCTTAGAAACTGACATAATGTACACATCATATAAATTGATAACCCTTAATTCAAAATCCAATTACATATTACGTAAAGAAATTTTCAAGTTTTAACCAACTTATTCTTAAATATTAATATAAGACTGACATTCCTTCTAATTTATGTAACTACTTTGTGTTTTCAAACCTCATTGGTCTTCAAGTAATAGGAAAATATTCTGTAGACAAAAATTGTAAATATCAATTTATGGAAAATAATTGTACTATTGAAACTTAATTCAACTTGAGAAAGTACATTTTTAACCAATTAAGTCTAAAGTTATGTTAAATGTCTTTACAATTTTAATACATTTATCTTATATTTGATCTTATATTTGGTTTTATAAAAAATACTATCCTTTAAAATATTTGAATATTTCTAATATTTTTCTTAAGTATGAATAGTTTTGTCTCAGATGTAACTACCACTTGAGATATGGTAACCACATAATTTATCATCCAAAGAAATGTAGTTTTGTGAATAGAAACAGCAGTCATAATGATGTTGATAATAGTTGTAATAGTGATAGGCATAAACTGAGTCTGTTCTGGACAAACTAGATCAAGGGTTAAATCTCGCCATTAATTTTTAAAATGAGTCACATATTACCAAAAATATTCAGTAGTTTACAAAATACCTAGCATTACCTGTCATAAACATAATAATTTATCATTTAAATTAGATAATAAATAACTTATTTACCAAACTGCTAGTATTTGCTCAGTTTAAAGGAATAATTAGAAGAGCACTTGATATTAACTTGTTAATAAAGAGTGGGAAACTGAATATAAGACAGCATTTTTTGTTATTTTATGGAATATTTTAGAAGTGCATTGAAAATCTTTTAAAAGATTTTCATACCCCACACTTACCCACATAAGTCCCCTAAAAAGCTACCCAAAATTGTAGTTACTTTTGTTTAAGGCCACATTTTTTCAAAATCTATTAAAAGCATATCAGAAAAACATTGTACTTTGGGGTTTAGACCTTCTAATAAACATTTAACATTTTTTTTCTTTTATGGTAAGTAACTGAAATTGACAGACTTGCCCATCATTTATAAGCAGTAGTAATCTAAAGTATCTCTTTCCTAAGATAAGATATGGTATCTGCAAGAAACAAGTAAAGAGTTGTGCTTAAACCTCTTGTATTTAGAAATCATGTGTGCTTGATTTTCATAAAATTTGGAAAATATTTTCCCTTTTGAGAGTAAGGTAAAGGACTACTGAATTTTACAGCAGATATACAATAAGTTGGAGGTAGCAAGATGGGAGAGATATAACCAGTTGATAGTATCCAGAGGCAGTATCTTCAGGGAATATTTGTCAGAATTGTGCCCTTCAACAGGGAAGTACAACCTAACCTAATAAGGATTAAGATCAGAAATGTTTCTATGAACTATTACTGAATAACACTCCACTCCCCAAACTTAGGGGTTTTGAACAACTATTTTACTATTCTTCATACTTCCATTATTTGATGATGCTCAGCTGTGTGCTTCTACTGATTCAGGTGATGTCAGGAAGGACTACAGCTATCTGGAAGGTCAGCTGGGCTGACCAAAATGGCCCACTCACATAGTTTCCAGTTGGAGCTGACTATTGGCGATAGACTTAGCCCAGTCATCAACCAGAGTGTTCTTGTCTTGTCCATGTGGCCTTTCCATGCAGCTTTGCCTTTTCACATCATGGCTGCTAGATTCCACGGATCAGGAAGGAGAATCTTCTTGTCATGTTTGGATTCTTCAGAAAATTCTAAGAAATTTGGGGTACAAGATGATCTTCCCTAATAGGGAATCTGAGAAGTTTATCTTATGTCTATCACACTACCAACCTTCTTAAAGTCTGAGTTCATTGGTCGCCAAACATCTCTTTTACCAATTTTACAGCCATTTGATTGATCAAAGTTAGTCACCAGATTGATCATATTCAAATAAAAGGAAAATAGACTGTATCACTGAATATTAGAAGCAGAAAAAATATAGAGAGAAGGGAAGAATTTGAAAATCACTCCACATTTTGCCCTCTAGATGCAAAAAAATCATATACAAAGTACATTCACTACATCCCAAGACTGTCATAAATTCCCATTCCATTATGGCATCAGCTCATATCCAATAGTTTGTTATCTATATCAGAGCCAGATGGGATGGACACCATAGAACTCTTTAGGGCCACTAGTGAACTTAAAAATGAAACCTCCCAAAATATCATTATCTTCCTTTACACACACACAACGTATAATAAAGACAAAAGGATGTGACATCCACAATAAGAACCTCCACTCTGATATTGTGAGACAGAGCACTTATTATTGGTGCATAGCTATTCTGTAATCTAATAGAGCATGCTACCATATTATTTGAGAGACAGAGAATGTTTTTTGATTGGGGTCTCTGTGCACCCTCAGAATGATTTTCTGCCTCCTCATCATCCTTTTCCTTAAGAAGTGGAATGTGCTTAAGCTAAGCAATTTTCTCAGTTTGTTTCCTCCTCACAGGAGTTAATAACAGAGAAGTTTATTTTGTTTGTTCATTTTCAGTTTGAACAGTTTCTATCCCTTTTAGTCCAGGCTGTTAAAATTTGTTAAACATTTTGGACTTCTTAAGTATACTATTAAGTTTTGAAGATGCAGTCCTCTCTACTTTGACTTTAGAATCAAGGTGAGATAGCGATAATACCTTTAAGATTCTTGAAATCACTTTTTTCCTAGCCAAAAGTTCCTAAGAGACACTCCATTAAGATTATTAGAAACTGTTGTCTGGTTGAGAAGGTCTACATGGCAATTTTAAAGATTCTTAAAAGCCTATCACCTAGCTAAGAGGGCCTCAGGAACAAATCCTCAGGGCTGTTCTGAGGGTTGAACAGAGTGTTTAAAATGAACCCTTGCCCTGATCTTTATGCTATGCCTGTTTTTCTGGAAGCACTTTGGATTTGATCTTTGCCCCCAGGTTTTAATTTACTCTGAAAATATTTTGTGGACTCAAGGTATTGAATGTGAGAATAATTTATGTTCCAACCCAACCCAACAAATCCTGATTTGAAAATGTTCCCTTTAGATCAGAGATTGTTCTGCTATAGACCATAGTTCTAATCTAAACTATCACCTGACTTTCATCAACCAAGTTTTTAACTGGGACACAGCTGTGCCCCTTTGCCAATATATTGCCTATGTCTACTTTCATGCTACAATTTCAAACTTGAATAGTTACTACAGATACTGTGTAGCCTGAAAAGTCTAAAATGTTTACTATCCAATCCATTACAGAAAACATTTGCTGATATTCTAAATGCTGCTTGAAAACAGAATGGTTCCTTGATATTATGATTATGAAAGGTCATATGGTTCCTTGATATTATGATTATGAAAGGTCATATACCCTAGAAGAAAGCAATTAATTGACACATCTGTCTTGAAAATCCTTAGCCAAATCTAATGGTTCATTAGATATATTTTCATTCTTTCATATTGCCACAAGTTATAGAATTCTCTAACATTCCACCTATACATAATATGGCAAAAACTCTCTTTTGCTCTAGGCTCAAATAGCAATTTCCTCACTGTCTTAGCAGACTCTATTGCCTGTATCTTTGAAGCTCTCCTGTCCTACATTCACTGCTTAGTACCAAAGTCAAAGGCACGCATTTTAAGTTTTTATTGCGGTAGCACCTGACTTCTACGTACTGATGGCTGTTTCAGTTATCTGCTGCTGCAAGACAAACCGTTCCAAAATGTAATGGTTTTAAGTAACAACCATTTTATTTTTTCTAATGATTTTATATGTTAAATTAGGTCAAATGTTCTCTTCATGTCAACTGGAAGTATAATCATCTAGAAGCTCAATTTAAATTAAATGCCTAAGATGTGGCATTAGTTATCTATTGCTATGTAATATATTACTCTTAAACTTTATGGCATAAGATAACAAAAATGTATTATGTCACAATTTTTATGAGTCATGACTTCGGACAGCTTACCTGGATGATTCTGGATCAGGTCTCTTCTGAGATTGCTGTCTAGCTGTCAACTGAATGGCAATCATTTAGACATCGGTAGTTCCACTTCATGTGTGCCTTGGTTCCTCGCCACAAAGGTGTCTTCATAGACTGATTGAGTGTCCTCATGACATGGTAGCTGACTTCCCTAAATGATGTAAGAGAGGGTTACCAAGATGAAAACCATGGTGCACTTATAATCTTGTCTTAGAGGTGACATATCGTCACTTCTAGGGTATTCAATTGGTCATACAAAATTAACACTGTTAATGTGGGATGGGACTACACAAGAATGTGAATAACAGGAAATGGCCTTCATTGGTTGTCATGTTAGAGACTGTTTACCACAATAATTCATTTACATGACTCGGCTCATTAATAGTGCTTAATGTAGCTAGTGCCTCAGTTCTCCTTTTTGTAGTTCCTCTTGCTGCCTTGTCCTTCTCATAGCATGGAGTCTGAGTTCCAGGAGGCAGTAAATAGAAGCTGCCATTTCTTTTAGGTCCGGGATTAGAAGTCTCAGAATTTCTTTGTGCTACATTCTAATTTGTAAAAGCTAGTCATAGGCTAATCCAGATTCAAGGAGAGAAAAAAGGAAGCTCCATCTCTTGATGTGAAGTGTAGCATGTAAAATACAGGAAAGGGAAGGATTGTTAGGAGGCATTTTGAAGACTAGCTAACAAAGAGAATGAATACCCAATCTCATTTTCCTTCTTCCTTCTAACCTATTGCAGGAGTTTCTCACCCAAAAGCTGGAAGGTTATCTAACTTAGCATCCATTAAGTTTATCCATTAAACCAGTCTCCAGAGTTCAGCCTCTGGGGCACAGAGAGATTTTGGAAGACATAAAATAAAACTAGAAGGGTAACTAGGAACTACTCATCAAAGTTCTGAAATAAAGATTATTAATAATCCTGGAGAAATCACTTTTCAGCAAAGGTTGATATAATTAAATAAAAAATTTCAAATGTTTAAGTAGCTTAGAGAACAGTATGGTTTTTATAACCATTTCCTTCCTTTTTTTGCTCTGGCCAATTGCAGGTACAGAATCTTTCACCCTGAGATTTAAACTCTATATGGTACAAAACTTGGGAATCACATAAATCTGGCATATTATTAAAATTTCCATTTCTTGCTGAGAAAGATTTAAGTAAAATATATAGAATACTCTTCATGTGAGCCTCTTAGACATTTATGTTAACACAGCCAAAGAAAAAGGCCACATTTTATATCTTTTCTTTATGCTTAGTAGCCTAATTTGGGTTCAGTTTCACATCCCAACTTCTTACTAGTAAATCCTACTCAATTTTCAGACTTGCTCAGTTCTAATCTACAACTCCTCTTTTTAGAGACAAGGCTTTATATACTATATAACTGCTTTTGACTAGGTGCAGTTTGAATACAGATTGATTTACTTGACATTAAATGTGGCCATTTTCTAGAAAGGACTACTAGAGTGCTTTTATCCATCCGGTCACATAACTTAGATATTATTGCTAACACAGTTTCTGTCTTATATTTTCATGTTGTCTCAGACTTTATTTCTGTGATTACCCTCGTAGGAGCCAGTCATCTGAAACCCTGTTTTGTTATGGCAGAAGTTCCAGATGACGAGAAGACTGACAGCTGGGCACTGGAGAGGTAGACAAGATAGCACTTTATTGCAAGCATGGGTGCTGGCTCAGGCATATTGTTACCCGAAGCTGAGCAACAGGGTGGGTGGGGGCGGGGGTCTAGGAGAGCTCCTTTTATACTCTGAGGTAATTATTCATCTTCTTGGCTCTGTGTGGTTTCTACTGGCAACTCTTATCAGTTAGGTACAACTTCAGAATAGGGAGGCTATGCTTATTTGTTCTTAGTCATGTTAACAAGACATAGCTGCAGTCTCCATACAACAGGACAAAGCTACAGCCTCTGTAGTGCAATAATAGGATGTAGCTACATTCTCCATAGTACCATGGAAAATTCCTGACAGACTAACTTTTGCATTGGGGTTAGGGTAAGGTTTTTCTAAAATAGTTTCATTTGGGTCTGACTTGATCACTTCTCTTTAATGACCATCTCTGAAGAAAGTACTATACAAGACCTCTTGCACTTCAAAAAAATGGAAGACTGGTAAGTTAGCTGTGCTTTTGGCAGTGACAATCTTTTTCATGGCTATTTGAAAAAATAATGTTGAATGGATGGCTACCTGTCATTTTCAAAAGTTAACACCAAAAATTAGCAGCGTGGCATTTTGACATTTAGTCCTAACATCCTAAGAAGGTTGCATTTTTGTACTCTGTTCAAAGTACTGTTACTATGGATTTCCATAGGAACATTTGTCATCATACAAAAAGCACACTTAAAGTATTTTAACAGTTTGGTATGTGTTTTGAACTTTCATTTTTCAAAACTCTAATTGTTATAATTTTATGTCTCTTCCATTAAGCTAAACATTTTCATGTAATCACTTATAACCAAACCAGTGATGATCTAGATTGTCAAAATTTCCAGTATTCACTCAAGAACCTCCATTAGTCAGACATTAAGGTATATTTTCAATAAATTATCTTAATGGTAATATATTTTAATACAGAATATGTAGCATTTCAGGTATTGGTGTTTTGTAAACATTAGTCTTGAACTAAACTGGTGTTATCATTTCTATTCTAGAAAAATTTAAAATAAAAATAAAGCTATTAAGTGAATTGCCCAACATCTTACAAAATTCAAAGTAGAATTAGGATATCATCAACTCCATCTACATCTATGTCTTTGGGCAATAAAATCAGACTTTTCTAAAGGAATTTTGTAAGCTGCTTATCAAAATAAGATTCAATGTATTTTATGAGTTGCTGCATATAAGATTATTACTGATGTCCTTAAAAATAGTTTTTCCTGTGAAATATAGAATACATGGAGAAGAGTAAATAAAATATATAAGGACAGGTTACTGTATAATAATAAAATGGCCATCCATATATCCATCACCCAGTTTAAGAAAAAGAATCTCACTAGTTAAAAGCCCTCTACTGTACCTCCTTTAGTATATTCTTCTTTCTCCTTCACTACCAAAGAAAACCATTATCTTGAATTTCATATTGATCATTTTTTGTTCTGTTTATATTTTTATAACATGTGCATGAATTCTTATATAATATGCAACTTTCATGAACTCTTTGTATTTTAAATTTAACATCAATGGAATCTTACTGTATATATTCTGACTTGATTTTTACACTGGACGATGTATTTTGAGATTTGTCTATATAGTCATATTTGCTTGTGTTTCATTAATTTTCTCTGTACTGTAGTATTCCACTGTGTGAATATACTACAGTTTATTCAGTTGATAGATATGCCATTTTTCCCCCCAGTATTTTGCTACTATCAAAATGTCTTGTACAGCATTCTTCTACATGGATTCTTTGCACACAGAGTCAGTAGGGAAAATGCCAATTACTGGAATTTCTGGCTAATAAATAGAAGCAAATTCAACTTTACTTAGTAACGGTATAACAATTATTCACAATGGACGAGAATAGAATCTTAGTGGTTAAAATATCAAAGGTTTATTTGTTACTCCTGTTATACTTCTATCTTCGATATAGAGTCAGGTAGGGAAGAGTGTATTTTCCATGTCATATTTCTTCAGAAGTTGTTACCAGTCACCATGGAAGAGGGAAAAATAATTGGTCAATAACACACAAATCTTCAAATCTCCTTTTCAGAAATGATACAGGATATATAGCCATGGACTTAATCTCAAAAGGGATGGTGCAATTTTGGCATATGCCCAGGAGAATAAGAAATATATGTGAACAGCCTGAATGTCTGCTAATGACTATAAACTATTTTCAAAGTGATTGCTCCAACTTACACACCTACCAGACAGGATAAAAGTTTCATTCCCTCATATCCTTTCAAATCTGATATTCTTAGATATTAAGACTTTTTAAAATCTAATGAATATTATCTGTCTCACTGTGGCTTTAATTTGCATCTGCTTAGTTAATATGAGATTGTTATGTAAGTGCTTTGTACTCATACAAAATTTCTCTTTTGTAAAATTACTCTTATTATTTTGTCTATTTTTCTACTGAGCCATTCAAACATTTTAAAGTAGTGATTTGGAGAAGTATTTATATATCCTGTTACTAATTCTTTATTGGTTTTGCATGATGCAAATATTTTCTTAAGTTATGACTTTATCCCTTTAAGGTGTGTTTTGATGAACAACTATTATAAAATATAGTCAAATTTATTAATTATTGTATTGTTTAATTTTGTCATGTCTTATTTAGGAACTCGTCTCCTACCTGAAGAAATAAAGATATTCTCTTAAAAGTTTTGTGGGTTTTTTCTGTTATTTATGTTTTTAATATAACTGGATTCTTTTTCATGTATAGTGTGACATTGTGCTCTATTTTTATTTTGTTACTTCCATGTGTATAGTTGTATATGAGTTAGTATGGATTATGAATCTCTCTCAGCCAGGTCTGTGGTGGAGGCATTTGACAATATCTAGAGACAATTATGTTAGTCATAGTGGGAAGGAGGGTTCTTCTGGCTTTGATGTGGAACGCTGATTTAAAAAAAAATATATAGATAGATAGATAGATAGATAACCTATATATATATCCTATAACTTACAGGACAGCCCCCACATCAAATAGTTTTCCCAATAGTGCCTAGATGAGATTATCCATGGTAACAAATAACTTCCAAATGTTTTGATAATAAACTTAACTTCTCCCATAAATTCCTGTCAGTTGAAAGTTGACTGATTCTTTGTTGTCCCGTATGGACCATTGTCAGTCTTCTAGCAGAGGGGACAAAGGAATAGTGTCATAGCATGCATGCAATGGCTCTACCAGAAGTGTCACGACGTTCCTCTCAAATTTTCCTAAGTTTCTATTTTAAGGAGCTAATAAATAAATAAAATTAAAGCTAAATAAGACAAAAAATATAATAAAGATAGAAAGAAACTCAGTGAAATAGAAAAAGATGTAGTGTCAAGTGTTGAATAGCTTCATGTGAATAGTGATTACTGTATTAGATAGTATAGCTGGAATATTTCCATAATCCCAGATAATTTTCTTAGAGAATACTAAACTAGACAATCTATAGTATACAGAAAGTTTGAATGATGATAATGAAACAAGGAACTAGGAAAACTTCATTTTTGCTGGGTTACTCTGTAAAACACAAAGCCCTGAGGACCCCACTTTCTGGATAATCCTCTGGCAGTGAAAGAGAAACCTTAGACCCGGCCCAGTAGAGGGTGTGACTTCTAGCTGTAAACCGCTTATGTAATCACTTGTTAAACTTATGCACATACCCCAGGATACCTGGAAAGAACAAAAAATACTAAGTTATAAATACCCTGCACTATTTGGGTTTGGGGCTGTACGATTTGGGTCTGTTTTCCCCTTACCGCCACCAGCTAATAAACGCCTCCTAAATTCTCTTTAACTCTGGTATGTCTCTCTGATCTCAGCTACTTTGGAGCAGTAATAAAAATAAAATATATTGAATATGTAGAATGCAGGCAATGAAGTACTTACAGTGAAGTTTGTAATTTTTAAATCTATATTTTAACAAAAAAGAAAGATCTAAACCCAGTGGTTTAAGTTTGCACTAAAGGAGGTAAGAAACAAAGAAATTAAACCTAAACTAAGGCTAAATCTCCATTGATAAGAATTAAAGTGATTAAATATTCCTGATATAGTGATGGAGATATCCTACAGAGATTTTCCTTTACACATATAAATATCACTGTCTTCAGAGTCCTCCATGAGCTAATACTTTTGCCAAAAAGGTATATTTTGTGGTGACAAATTTTTATTCCTCTTGACAAATCATATCCATATATATTTAAACACTACATCATTTACGTATATATTTATTAGAAAATTTATATTCAAATTAATAACAATGTCCTTCCTTTCCAGTGAATACTTCCTAGTATGAAAAGGAAGAAAAAGTCCAAAATCATGCTTAACCTAATTGCAGTTTCAACCTCTCTCAAAAATGGAATTATGGAAAAATCAGTCTGGAGTTTCCTAATCAACACTATTGAGATAATATGCATAGAATCCCCCCCCCCCCACTTCTCCATAGGGAAATAACTTTGCATGAAATAATCCTTCTTTTCTTTTGTTAATAACCTTATCTCACCCTCCTTCTGACTATAAAAACCTTCCTTTTTGATATCTGACAAAAGTGAGCAAAAAGGGAGGAGGACAGGCTAGAGAATGAGGAACTAAAGGAAAAAGACAAAATGGAATTAATAGTTGTGCATTATTATTTTAATAATAAGCTGAGGCATATACTTTTAACTTTTATTTGAGCAAAAAATGATTCAAATAAGGAAGCAGCCAATCTAGAGGTTAGAAACGAGCTCTGAAGAGCTGGACAAAATGAAAAGTTTCTAGACGCTGAAGGGAAAAGGAACAAAAGTTACACTGTGCAAAAAATCTTGTTGGTGTATTCCAAGGTCCCTTTCCTTTAGGGGATGGTAGGGTCTATCAGGTAGATTACCTAACTAGTGCTGATTTAGGCAAATCCTGATTGATTTAGGATTCCACTTGCAGAAGAGTAGAAACTACAAGTTTTGGTTTGTTGATATGAGGCTTAACAAAAGTGACTACATTTGAGGCCTTATTTTTAATAGTATAATAAACAAATGAGAAAGCACAAAGAGGAAAGCAATGGACATTTTGTTGGTTCTATATACAGAGAGAAGGCATCAATTCTCCTTTCCTCATAAGTGGTAACTTATGGAATATTATTGGGGACCAGACTTGATCCTAAGGTCCTTGGACTTGTATACTTGTATTTAAGCAATTTATTCCTTTGAAGATAATATTAAGTTTAAGTTATTTTACGGTCTTCTTTTTAAGTGTTCTATGGTGATTCACTTAGTGTGTATTATATAAATTTCCATATGGGGTTACTGATTCAAAGTGTTATATTAATGATTAGTTTACATGATCATCCTTTGATGTTTAAGATATATTACATATATGTGATAATTTAGTACTTCTTATAATTGTAGGGACCGAGGAAATAGTCCCCCATTTCTCTGAGCTTCTTTACAGGCAAAACAAAGAGACAATAATTAATATAATTATATATAATAATAATATATATAATATAATAATATTAAACATGACTAATAAGAGTTCAATTTTTATATATTTATGAAGACTAAACAGCAAGGTAAATTCTACAGTAACGGGGTCAGATCGAAGACATATTCCATACTAAAATATCAGAAAGGGAACCTGGAGTGTTGGGAAAAAGGAAGGGGGTGTCTTCAGGTGACAAAGAGGAATGATTCATCTTTACACAAAAAGTAAAAGTTGTGGGACAGTGTACCTTAAATTCTATTAAGCAAGCATGCAGATGTATAAGGAGGAAATTAGCTGGGCAAACCCAACATGTACTAACAAACCACCCAGAGATATAGTGGAGATGGACTCTACAGGCAGACCCTCTTCAGTAACCAAAACCAGCTCCTGACAACTCCCATCATTCTGGAAAGGATGTTGTCTTTACTAACAGCTCTCTTGAGAACTCCAGGCAAGAATTCCAGGTGAGATGGCAGTAACTTAAGGCCTCATCCCTGGTTATACCCACAAAGGGAGGGGTTCTATCACATATATATATATGTATACATATATACATACATACATACATATATATGTATTTACATATGAATATTCATATATATGTATACATATATTTCGTTCTTGAAATTTAAATTGTGTACTAAATATACTATGTTAAAATATGTTTTTAACCTTTATGCTGTTTTAACTACAAGACTAGTAATATCTATGTGAATATGTATTCCCTTTCTATATGTACTTACAGAGCAACAGTAGTAAATAGTAGTATCAGCTCAGTAAATGTGAAGACTTTTGTAGATTTAGTTTTAAGACAACGAGAAACTCTAATCTTAAAAAAGCAAAATAAGTGTTACACATCATAATGTAGCTGGCTTAAATACAGCATAAACCTTGTAAATTTGACTCCTCTAGAGTACTTTGCATCTGTCTTCATTTCAGTGAATGTATACCCCCAAAAGCATGCGTTCTCACATGCTACAGATGAAATCAATAGGCAATTAATTAATAGTAGTGATTCGTTTAAAAAAACATTTATCAGACACATATTCTCATTAGATATTATGCTGAGAAATAAAAATACAGTAATGACCTAGCTAGACACAAGCCCTAGCAACTTGGATTTCATAATCTGAGAGTACAAATGCTTTAAAAAAAACCAAAATTCATCCCAATAAATTGGAAGACCTAATTGGCTTTATTCAATAATTCATGAATTAGGCAGCATTCCATCCAGCAAGTAAAAATATCCTATAAAGTGTTGTACAAATGGAAACTTTTATAATAAAGTTATAAAAAGAGTGGGACAGGTTATTAGCAAAAGAAAGGAAAGATTATTTCAGGCAAAACCATCCTCCCTTAGGGGAAAGCAGAAGGTCTTATGCTGATTACATAAGTAGAGCCAACCAGGAAATTCCAGATTGATTGGTTTAAAATTCCACTTTGGGGAAAGGTTGAAACTTCAATTAGATTAAATTTTAAATCTCAACACCAATCCTCTGCACCCCAACACACACACACACACACACACACACACACACACACACACACACACACACACACACATACACATATGCACACACACAGAAGTAAATGACTCCATTTGGGGCCTATTGTTTATTTTTTAACAAAATTATATAGCTAATATTTTCAATGAAGTACTTCTAAAACTACCTGAATGGCATCTACTAGCTAGACTAGGTCACTTATTGATGGCATTTTTATCAGAAGTAAGCTGAAAGAAGAAACCAGCATTATAAGATATTATAGTGAAATGACTTGCATATTTGCACAGCTGGCTGGGAACATCTCAGAATGTTTCATTATCTCCAGGATTACCACCAAGTTCTAAAAACAAAATAAAAAACAACAAATGAACAATAAAACCCAGAAAAGTTAAATGTCTATACCACGTGGCCTCTTCAGAAGACTAGAAAATACATGCCATGATATTAAACAAAAGATAATTTGCAATTTTTGAATAACCAAATACAAAAAGCATGCAATATCTCTCTCAATGTCTCTATTTCCTGTTTCTGCATAAACTTCTGCTATGCTACCCTCCATGTGAGATTTCCTTCTGGATAGATATGACTGGGACTTAATATTGTAAGCAAGAGAAGAGGAAGTTCCCTCAACCATGTAATGGAGTTGCACCAATCATTCAGGATTCATGTGTGTCTTTGAAAATACACTCAAAACTTTATTTCAGTCACAACCAAGTAAAAACATAGGTAATTAATTTCATTATCTGGGGAAATTCCAGAAAACATGGTGCATTGCCATTTACAATTAGTATGGTCAAAGAAATTGCTCAAAGAGAAGATGAGCCAGAGTGAAAGCAAAAGTTCACATTCTAGCTTAGTACCTCAAAGTCTCATTCAATCTCACTGACACATTCGGTGTCGCAGAATGTCTCACATATTGGACAAAATGGTCAAAATCACAACCAGGAGTTGACACCCAGAAACCCAAAGCTGGAAGCCAGGGTCCCCAAACCACTGGTGTTATTTTCAGGGCTAGTCAGAGATTTAAAATCCATCTACTGGTCAGGTTTCACCTCATGGCAGGTACTGGTCCAAGACCCAGGGACACCATATAAAGAACTTCCTTGTCTATCAGCAGCAATTAGGAATGCAAGGGAGCAGGTCTTTGACATTGAGATCAAGCTTTTTGACTTGGTCAGTGAATCAAACTCTACCTGTATCTTCTGACTGTAGATTCTCAACAATTCCCTGAGAAGCATTAGATGCCTAAATGAGAGTGGCTCAGCCTAGCCTCCTGAATGCCATCTCTTTCCTCTGTGGTCATCAGAGGACAGTGGCAAGTCCAGAGTCCATCACTGCACAGTATGATCAAGTCTGTTACAATTGCATTTTGCTGTGGTCTGAACTCTATTTTTATGGTTATTGGGGTGTTTTTTGGGCAAGTATTGGACACTTGAAGTGTCTGTCTTTTCAAATAAGATGGGTGTGTCCCGTTCTATCAGGTGTAACAAATACTCAGGAACATGTGGGGTGTCTGTGCTCATTTCCAAACATCATGTCATTGTATCATTCTTAAATAGAACAAGTTACATCATGCTTTACAGTCTTATAAACCTTCAACAAAAATGGGCTTATGTTGACTGAATTCTTATACTAGACCTACCATAATTTTTAGAGTTGAAACAACCAATGGGAGTATCATCTGGTCAGTGGGTGGTATGTGATTCAGTCACTAGAGGAGGGAGGACAGAGGATGGGTAGAGGATGGGAGAGTGTTCAGGCATGGCATTTGGAAAACTGTACCCCTATCTGATATTTGGGGCTATTTTGTTGGGTATGTGTTTTCCCCAATAAACTTTTAGCAAACTGGGTGAAACTGGGATGGAATTTCAAACTAGGCAGGACATAGGGAAAATCTTGGTCAAACCACAACATCTGATAATCGAAGCAGGGACATCAATATCATTTCCTGCTTCAGTTAATTCTAAATTTCTCTTTCAGAATTACATATCTTTTAAGAAAGAAGAAAATAAAAAGTGGGGGTATGGCAAAAGGTAGTCCCTGTTTGTAAGTAAAATGTTTACTAAACCTCTAAGTACCTTTATCTTACATTAATTGGTTATTGAATGATATTTTGCAAGCCATGTGCCCCCTAGCATTTTGCAGAAGAGACTCTGAATTTCTACATATATATATATATATATATATATATAATTTTTTTGATGTTTAATATTTTATAATTTCGGTCATGTAAAGAAAATGTCATACACCAAATATATATATTAGAGACCAGCAGTGCTTGAAGTTAAATTACCACATTAACTTTGTGGGATTTGTTTTAGTGTAAAGTTTTCTCTAGTATTTATAAATGATAAATTTATAGAACTATAAATATCAGAAACAAAAATTTTAATTATAGAAAATTACAATATTAACAGAAAAGGTATATATTTAAAAATCTATTACCAGTTGTAACCTGTTTTTGTAAATCTGTATATTCTTGATACTGTACAACATTTCAATTATAAACAAATGAAATGAATAAATCAAATGCTAAAGCTATTCAAAATCTTTGTGTCATCAAGTAGTTAATTTTCAACCATAGTTAATTTTAATAAATTTTGTAAAGTTAAATTTATGTAGAACATTTATATGAGCAAAGGTTTCTTTCCCTCATTTTGTAAAAATATTTTGGTTAGAAAGGTGATTCCACTTGAAGTCACAATCTATATTATTTATGTATATATGCTTAGCTTTTATTTATTATTACTTAGCTTTTATTTTCAGTGTTTGAATGCTTACACAGCTTTCTTTGTGTAAAGATTGAATATCTGAAGAAATATAGTTATTATTAATGGTAGTTATGAACTATAATGAAGATACTGTGTCCATTTTATTAGCATTCAAATTCAAATAGAAAAGCATAATACTAATTATTTCCTCTGATTATTCTTTATGAAGAACACACAACTCAATGCCTGTCTTTATTTGGACATTATGCCAATCAAAAGTTGACATTCAACTCACTTCAGAAGGCTTATGGAAAAACCAGGCTAAATTTGGATGACAAAAAATCTAAATCTTTTGTTATAAATCTAGAGGAAAAGTTGTTTTTCATCATTAAATAGTCCTAACAAATAAAGGTAAATATATTGCCTGAAATCTCAAGCAAGTAACAAAGTGAGGTAGTTCAGTATTGTTGCCAAATGCAGCCTCATTGCCTGATGCAGATAGTCCACACTCCTACACTGGCTTTTGCAGAAGCCAATAAGGACACTAAAGAGCATGGCTTAGATGCCTCCACCTCTGAAATTGACTCTGGAGTTAAATACACTAGAATAGGGTGACAGGCTGGCTACTTGGGAAAATGACTGGAAAAGAAAACAGGCAGAGGCTTCTGCTGGCACGTGCTACACTGTACAGCCCTCTATGGGTCTTCATGGTCCAGATGTCCAATTTCAGGGAGGGCTTTGTATTGAAATAACTCAAAATATGTCACCCCAAAATTCTGTAGAGAGCCCACTTTAACATGCAGATTATTTTGAGCTGAAAGAAATGGCAACCTCAGAGAAGGAAAAGCTTTAACCTTTCTCCTAAACTTCTTGTTCTCTCAATCAAAGAAAGCTCACCACTCCCTTAAGCCTTCCAGGTTAAAGATAAGACTTATCCCACCCTCTCACCCGAAGACTCCTTCTTTCAGCTCCTGCCACGTTCCTTAACTCATTCCTTTATACAAAGTTTAAATCCCTGTTTCCCCAACTGAAAGTGAGACCTAACTAATCATTATAGCTCCTCAAGGCACATATTATTTTTCTTCTGTCAATCCGTTTTATGCTATTTTGATTGTTCTACAAACCAAGAGTGATAAAGGGAACATTCCCTTTTGATCCTGACAGTATGAAACACTTAGGGCATTTGAGACTTGTGTCATCTGCAGATTACTTTCCGTCATCATTTGGAGTCAATGGGTATGATTGGAGACACTTGCTTATCCAGTTTTCCCTTGCTTCCTGAAAAACAATGTTGAAGAATGCAATTAATTGTTGCTCAGCCATTAGTTAACAACTTCTGATTGGCTACATTATAAAAGCGAATGAGGCTAACCAAAGCAAGGCTCTGAGCTCCTGTTCTGCTTGCAGGAATAACTACTGTTTAGTTTTGATAAATCACTGTGTGCAAATGTGGGACCAGAGTTACTAGATTATAAAAGGATACTGAAAAACATGTTTTTAAATATGAAATCTGTTTCTAAATATTGGCCCCCAAAGTGGGAACAGTGTCATCAAAATAAAACTGTTGTGAGTGGGTGCAGGGCACCAATGTATCCCAGGGTGGTATCAGTCCTAGGAAGAGTTCCACAGAGATGGTTGATAATAGCAAACAGTAAGTTTATTAAGAGAAGCACAGAGAGTGAGGGTGCATCACTATTGGAGGCTAAGCTCAGGAAGAATTTATGTACCTGAGACTGGAATTTTCCACTTGTTGCTTCAGTTAATTTACACAGGTGTTGTTAGGGGTGGATAAGGAAAATATTTTCTGCTAGTTTATCTTTAGAATTCTGCAGTTTGGGTGGTCTAGCTTTGTTTGGGTGGTGCCAGCTTTTATTTAGCATACCTGCAGTTTGGTTAGTGGTAGCTTATTTGGGTGCTATTAATTTATCTTAGTATGCCTGTAACTTTGATAGTTAGCTAATCTCCTGCTGACTTGCAAACCTGCTATCCTACTGCCTTGTGCTCAAGATCCCCTCCCTTTCCCTATTCCTCATCAAAATAAGGTAGAAAATCTGTAACCTTACAATTATATAAATCGAGTTCCATTATTTAAAATACTTTAATTCTGTATGAATCACAGGAACATATATTTGTTTTTAGTATGAAAGAATACATTCAACAGTTAAAACCAAAGAATTCAGGCTCACGCATAATATGTAAGATCACTTAAATATTGACATATATTTGGAAATATCTACTTGAGTATATTTATTCTTCCTTTAGCTACTAGTAACATATTTAAAATCTATAAGTGAATTTTCTAAAAAAAAAGATTTGGCTTTAATTAAACTATTTAACTCCTTAGAAAATGAATAAGGGATTTCTTTGAACTTTTAACTATATTTCTTAGTGTTTTCAAATTACTCTTATAGAAAGTCAGAACTATATGGATTCTTAAAAATAATTTAATAACATTTTATTTCAGAGATGAATAAGATCCAAAAAGAAGTACTTATATAATTTTGCAAAGATAGTAAGAAACAGATCTATGAATCTGAATAGCAAAAAGTTAAGAAGTAGCATTTCATACACTAAACTGAGATTATAAAAAGATTACAATACAAAAAGAACAAGTGAGAACTTGTATCCTATAAGTTAGAATATAAAATATACAACAGGTATAGATACATACTTGAGTAACTTTTACTAGGAGATCTAGCTATTCTTATATTTTAGTACATATTCATCAATATTTTTATAGTCGGTAAAGCAGTTCTAAAGTTGTTAACTCAGAATGAAATAATTCTGACTGGTTATTATTTATGAGCATCTAGCGGAATTTCAAAGAAACTTGTGGCAGTGGACAGAGTTGGTGCCCTGATCCTTAATAATAATTAAACTCAGTATCTGTCATTCATCTCAGCTTTGCAAATAATCTGAGAATTCAGAGATTTCTCATTGACAGAAAAATAAGAATTTAGTGGGCAGTTCAATAGAAAAGGGGTTTTAGAAATTGTAAAAAGATGAGAGCTCTGCTACTAACTGTCAGAAATGCTGACAGGATTCAGACAGTTTCCAGCAGGGAAGGATGGCATTTCTATTGGAACCACAAAGCTGCTTGAGAGACCAGGACTGGATATTATTAATGTAGCCAGTATTCATTTGCTTCACATATTAATGGCCTAATTTATTTGTTCTAAGACAAACTAAATCATATACCAATCCTCACTCCCTACAATTGTTAAAAAAAAAAAAAAAGAAAAAGTTTGTAAAATTATGTTTAACAGATGGAGCTATTTTACTTCCTAGAAATAGCCAAGGTCTGTGAGAATTGTAATAGGTATCTGTCCAGAAATTAATGTTGAAGGTTTAGACCAGTCTTCAACTGGTAATTATTATCTCCTTATGCTCCATGAAGCTGTTATTGCAGGTCATCTTCCTGGTGCATGGAGCCATTAACACTCAATAAACCTTCCATGGTGACACTACTCAATGAGTGTAAGTTCAGCTACAAAGACCTGCAGTAGTACCTTGTAGGATACACTGCTGGGGACTGGTCTTTCACAGCACCCTCAGATATTCCCCTTTTAGGTTGCTGTATGCAAGTGGATGCTGACACTTTACAGCTCTGCCTCTGGAGTAGAATCACTTTCTCAACTCTTAGTACCAATGTCTGTCTCCTTGATGAGTCTCTCTCACCTCAAAAACTCTTTGGACTTTTTCCTCAGGTAACCTAGAAATTGTTGTATTAGGGACTTGACATGTGGGAACCTTTAATATCCCCACTTAAGGCAGAATCTTCAGATTCAGAATACTAAGACTTGGCTACCTTCTAATAGAAAACTCTCTTATCCATAGAATGGCAAATATACTGAGATGAAACAACGTAGATAATAGCTCAATAAACTACTAATGTTGGCAAGGATGTGGAATAAAGGGAATACTTTTACACTGTTTATGGGAGTATAAATTGGTGCAACGACTATGGGTATCAGTATGGAGAGTCCTCAACAGAGAATGGAAATTCCATATGACCCTGTCATACAACTTCTGGGTATTTACCCCCAAACCACAAAAACAGTAAGTTGAAGAAATAAGTGCATACCTATATTTATTGCAGCATTATTTACAATAGCCAAGAAGTGAAAACAAAATGCTCCGTAATAGATGAATGGATACAGATGTGATATATATATATATATATATATATGTGTGTGTGTGTGTGTGTGCACACACATACGCACACAATGGAATTATATATAGCTGTAAAGAAAAATGAAAAATTGATATTTGGAACAATATGGATGGAACTAGAGGAGAATATGCTAAGTGAAAGAAGTCAGTAGGAGAAAGACAAATACTGGATGATCTCACTCATGTGGAATATAATGAAATAAAGAAAACAAACAGAAAACAAAGATTAACCCTTGAAAACTGACAATAGAACTTAATAAAAATGGCATGATAGAATTTGCTTTAAAATTACCCTGAAGGAGCAGTTATAAATGAAACAAATTTTGTCAGGAGTTGACAATTTTGAAGTTTGGTATATAGTACAAGAGATTCTCCATTATAATAGTTTTAATCTTTTTTGAATATATTTTAAATTTTCTATAATGAGAAGGTAAAATAAGTTTGTTAAAAAGTTCACAATACTTGACCTTGAGAAAAGAAAGGTAAAGGCAAATTACATTCATTTACCAGTACAGACATTAGGTAGAACTGCTATAGCCACTCTCTCCCTTTTGTTTTGCACACACACACACCCTCTTTATATTCATTCTACATAAACATCCATATATAAAATATACATTTTTATAGCCAAATTCTATAACACTCTTAATTATATTATTATAAAAAATGACAAATAGATAAAATAATTTAGAATTAGATGATACAAAAATTAGATATTCTGACCACCATAGAAATGCTTACATTGTGAAATCAAATTATTAAATAGCAAAGCAGAAACTAGGGATGAGTATGCAAATGTAATTTTGTTAGTAATTTCTTTTCATAAAATATAAGGATGCCTATTTCTTCTTATAAACTTACAAACACAAGTAACATTGTTGTAAGTCAAAGAGAACTTTTTATTATTTGTCTTGTAATGAGTGGCAATATCAAACTACATTAGAATGAAGCTTTGACCAGAGAGTAAAAGCTTGTTTATAAGTCAAGAAGGAACATGGCTTACTTCAAGAAGCAGAAATCAAACATTAGGCACTGTGAATAATATATAACGTATGAAATTTTATCCAAAAGTTTACCATTTAAGTTGTATTTCATTATATTTCTAATATTTATTATTTCTACAACTCCCTTCATCTTACTAAACTTTTTTTTTTTTTTTTTTAAGAGAGAAAGGAAGGGGAGGAGACATTTTCATTTATTTAGTTGCTCATTTTGGTTTTGAACCTCAATACCGGGGTCTGGAACCCCAGTCCTTGGGCTGTATTTGGTCCACACACCAGCATTTCAGCCGCCAGAGTCACAAGGTCACAGAACCCCCCCATTCACTACTTCTAATGAAGGAGTCATCATAACAAAATGACTGTCTCTGTGTCAAAATGTGAAAAGATATTGAAAATTTTTACGCCACTCCTTTTTATCTATATTCTTAATCTCTGGCTTTAGTGCTAGCTAAGAAAAGTATAGGTGAGGAATAAGATGTTATGGAGAGTAGAAGATGTAGGGATGTACTAACTCATTATACCACAATTGTAATATGATTGAACAATGATAGATTTTTTTTTTTATTACACAGAGGAAAACAGTCATATAAAGGAATCTGATAAATAAGATATTATGGCTTATAATTGGCAGAGCTAAAACAAAAAGTCAACGCTATTGAGTATTAGGATGATCACACAAGTACTAACATTGGTATAATTTTTAAGGGTATTTATCATTGTTCTGAGATATCCAGCTTAAGCCTCCTGTTTTAAAGCGTCTTGATAAATGGAGATCTAGGGTCATTCTAGGCATTATCAGACAAACAACATATGCATAGTTGAAGTTATTTTTGAATGCACTATGTAAGTAAATTAAATGTAGTTGATAAAACATATATTAATCAATGTCTGCTTCTATAGTTTACTTTTACATATTTTTAAAATGTTTTGCTACATTTTAACTTGCTTATCATTTAAAGCTTTCATCTCAGCAACTTTTATATCCAAATGGGTTAAAAGATGAAACTGTCACATATTCAATTGTGTTCTCAATATTTTCAGCTATAGATTTCAATGTATTACTGTTTTTAAATGCAAAAATAAAGAAATAATACATTATTGAAACATCAGTCTTGCTTTCCTTTGTACATTATTTTTTATGGTGCCTAAACAACATCTTCTAAGTGTGCAGAATTAATTAAAACTATATGTTAAGGCATATACTATATATTTTGATAGAGTCTAGAAATGATAGCAAACACACTAATGAGATAGTTTTTGGAGACTTAGAGAGCAGTTACTAATTATCCTAGTTTACAAATGAAGAAACACACTCAGAGCAGTGAATAAGTCACAAAGTTAGTAGGTGGAAGAGTCATAACCAAATCATAAGGTAAAATATTTTTCAAATTTTATTTTGAAACACTTTAACACTTAAAGATGTAAAGATAGAAATTCCACTATAAACTTCCCCCAGCTTCCCCTAATATTAACATTTTACACACCATGTCCCAATTATTACAAGATTCTTTTTTTTTAATTGTACTATGGAAAGTGTTAATTCAGATTTCTTGTCTTTAAGTATCAAAAAATACATTCATTATTTTTAGAAGAATGCTAGAAAAACTTAATTGTTAGAAACCAAAAAAAAAAAAAAAAAAAAAAATACCCAGTGCCAATAAATTGAGCATTCTTTCTAAAACTGTTTCTATAACATATTTATGGCTGGAATAATGAGGTTTGGGATCTTTCCAAAAAAATACTTATAACATATACTCTAATTCTATGGCCTTAAATAAATTAGTATCTTCCATAGAATGTTTAATGAACATATCCATAGCAGTGAATTTACATTAGTAAATACATAAGCATAAAAGCTGTTTGAGTTTTTGAGGACAAAGTTCAATAAACCATTTTTCTAAGAAATGCAATCTTGGAAAAGTATTTCTAATCAATATGTCTATTTATAGAAGTTGTTATATAAGACCTGGGGTGTGGGATTAGGTGATATACTCTTTCAGTATTTATTTGCTCTCATTTTCTGTGCTTTATTGATTTAAAAATAATCAGACTATGTACAGTATCTTTATGTCTTGTATTTTTAAGAACTATAAATGTGTTTTATAAGAAAATTATTTAAGCTTTTTACAATCAGTGCTTACAATAGTTGGATTGTGAAAATATCAAAACTTAAGAGTTTTTTTTTTTAATTTTTGATCATTTTAAGTTTTCCAAATTCTTTCAAATGTTTTTGATCTTCTCAACAATACCTTGTATTGACAGGTTTCTCAGTTTCCTTTTTCCTAAGTGTATACTGCTATTTGTAACGAACTGTAAAGTGTCCCACATTTATCTCATTATCCTACCATTTCAGATTATGCTGGCCTAATTTTCCTTAATGGTGGGGGATTTTCCACATCTAATTGTTAATTCCCTAGCATTTCCAGCCTGTATAAGGGCAGATTATATTTAAGTCATCAAAGAAATTCCTCTGAAAAAGATGCAGTTTGGAACTGGGCAGCTGGAAACTGGCCAGTAGGCACTGAATTAAAGTACCATCAGAAACAAGTTCAACCAGTAACTGAAGGGGGAAAAGAAAAAAAAGATACATATATGAAATCCCAGTGAGGTTAAGCTGTTTATTGTAATGGTAACGCGTAGTCATTCACCCTTTTTTGCCTCCCTTCTATTACCTCTTACTTGCCCAAGTTACTACTGATTCCTGAAGCCACTTTCACAATAAAACTACTAGTACTTGAATCCTAAAATCAGGATCTGCTAGCAGAACACAAACACAGAAAATATTTTTCCAAAGCATAGTCTAAAGAGATACTCAAGGGAGAGGGACTATTTATGTTTTTTAGTAATAAGACTGATCGTAGAAAACACAGGATCATGGAGACAAAGAAATGGGTTTAGGAAAATATTTTTGGGTATCATTTACCAAAACTTTCCCTAGAAGGCAATCACTATTACTGAAAATAGATTACTATGTCCATGTCATTCAGATTAAAATTCAGGAAGGAATATACAGCCCACTGAAAGTCAATAAAGACAGGATTTTGTTCATCAGATTAATATCATTTTCTATCCTATTTGCTTGGGTTCATAACTAATTAGCAAGGAAAAGCATGTGGGTTCTATTTTCATAAGGTGTTACAAAATATCATTAAATTTTCAGTGACAATTACTTGGTTAATTAAAAAATAAAATATTTCTTTTCAGAGAACTAAAAGGCCAAATTAAATTTTTCAAAGTTTGTTTCAATAGTTTATTTGTAGCATAAGACATGTATAGAATATTAAATATTAATAACTGGGAGCTTCTATTATAATTTTTATTTCTTCAGTTTTATTGGGTTTACAAAATGTGGAAGACACAAATGTCTCTATCTATATAATCAGAATAGTAGATGTATATGCAGTGAGAAATACAGAAGTATTTATTTTTTAAAAACCAGCAAAACATATTAGAAAATGGAGTCTTAATTAGAACGTACTCTCTGATAAACTTCATTGACCAAATTAGTTCATAGCCGACTGATTCTTAGATGTCTGATAAGGTCTTAGGATAGTCTCTGTAATTCCTCGTATATTATAGTTACATGAATATTAAGTATAGGACCCATACTAAATATCCTATCTTTTGTTTCTGGCTTCTGTGGAGTGGTGATATCTAAGGTGCAATGTTCCCTCAAATAAAATTAAAAAGAAAAAAAAAAAAAGAGAAAAAACATTTTCTCAGAAAGAAAATAAAAATGAGTCAAATAAATACCATAATAATATACTGCCATGACTCTCAGTAAGCTTTTGTCACTAAGGCAATTTAACATAGAAGGTTTATTTTCAATTTAATTCACACATGGCATTGACAAATTTTTTTTTTTAATTTTAGGAATATTTTATTTATTTATAGAAATACATTAACATCAGATTTTCCAATTCTAAATTCAGTCTTTCTCCATTTCAAAACTACATCTACTGAATACCTTGTCCAAAATTTAAAGTAATCTCATTTTTAACTATCTTTGTCTTTGAATTTCTTTTTTTGTTTCAAAAAAAATCTACTACCAGATTCTAGTACTTTTCTAATTTTTCATTTAAGCACAACCTTATATATTTTTGTACACGTCACAGTGTTTAGTATCACCCTTTTTCTATCTTAACTACCATACACTTAAACTAAACCTCGTTCTTTTCCCATCACAGCTCTATTTAAAAAAATACAATTTGATATATATATATATATATGCATCCTTGTATTTTGTTTATGAAATCCTAGGTTTCCTACTAGATCATAGATCAAAATTCGAATTTTGCTACACAGACCTTTACCAATATCCGCTAACAACTACCTGTTTTCTCTTTCTTTCAGCTCTCTTCTTTAACTTTTATTCCCAAACTAAATGTTATTTTCTTCTTGGTTCAGCTATATAGCATACATTTTTCATTACTTAAAAGGCACCAAAATTCCAGTGATTCCAAGATGTTCCATCCCATGAAGCATACTGTAAATAGGGTTAGTATTTTTTCTATTCCTTTATCAGGAATTAAATTTTATTTCATTTTATCTGGTTATTGCCTCAGATATGTAGGTATTTTGGGTTAGAATATCAAAGGCTAGAATTTGGTTAAATTACAGTGAAATGTTTTCTTAAGCTAGTCTATAGTGGGACATATAGGTAAGGAGCATCATTGTTTTAGAAATCTAGTGAAATTTTTTACATCTACATCTTACATCATTATCAATATATTATATAAATTTTGTATTTGACTCACAAGAATTGTGGGAAGTAAAGTTGCAGTCCCTGTTTTAAGTAGGAGGAAACTTGAAGCTCTAGCATATACTGCAGTATTCAAGAACAGAATTTGGAATCAGAAGACTAGAATTTGAATTATTACTACAATGTTTGTGAAACACCTGTGTGACTTTGGGTAAATGATTAACATCTCTAAAGCTAAACTATCTCATAAAACGGGGACAGTAATAACTACATGATATACTGCATGTAAAGAGCACCACAAGTACAGTGGATTTCTTGGCACATGGCAAGCACTCAATAAATAACATGTTAAGGGATTTGCCCAAGACACTTTCAGAATATGCTGGCAGTGACCTGAAACCAACATTTCAGACTCCAAAGCCCTTGCTTTTCTATTATGCCTCCTTTCTAGCACTCCGATTTAATTAAACTACTAATTTGATGGATGCCCTTGAGCAAAATACTTCAGTCTTTTTACTCATCTGCGAACTGAGTCTTGACAGACTTTCCGAGTCTATTCCAGCTACAATAGATTTCTTCCCCTGTAGTGTCGGAAACTTGAGGTTCATGTTCATTATACATCCAAGATCTGCATAATCATGAGCTGTGCACACGGCAATGAATTGTATTCCGACATTCATATTTTCTTTCAATATTTACTTTTGCGTACACACTCAGGGGTGCCTGTCTTCAGAGTCTATCAGCGCTTCGTGAAGGGGAGACCCGCACCTCACTTTATTTATAGCTGGTTTGTTCCCCAAAGGATTTAAGGCAGCGAGTGACACTGTCAGCTCGTGACGTTACACACAGCGCGATTAATTCTCTTCTGATGAAATCATCCGGTAGGAAACCGCCTTAGAGTGGAACGCTAACTAACGTCTTTTACCTAACTCTTAACAAATAAAAAAACTGAATGCATCCAGTTCGAAGTCCTGGAAGGATACAGCTCAAGTTTTGCCTTTCAGCCTTGTCGCTGTCCCACCCGAGTGTCAGCGGTCACTCGATTGCCCTCCTCAGATTAGCCAAAATTGTTGCCGCTCAGTCCCAGCCGGACGAAAGTCCCAGACCGCCCCTTCACTCCCCTCACACCCAAGTTTCCTGATTGGGAAGGGGCCCGAAGAGCCTTTCTCTTATTTCCATGTTATTGGTTGGCACGGCTGTCAGTAATCTCGCTTCCCGCCTTCCAGCCTAGCGCGTTTCTTGGACCCCTTGGTTTCTGCAACAAGCGGGTTACGTTTGCCTGAGCCGTGTTGCCGGGGACCCACGACCTTTCACCCCTCCCTTCCCAAAGGAGCACCCCAGCCCCCGGCCCGGTCCCTGACGCGCGCCCCCACGCACTCGCTCAGGCCGCGCGCGCACACGCACGCGCATACACACTCACACGCCCCCCCCCAGCGGCGTGGGCACCCCCCCTCCGCCCCCGCAGGCTGAGGCATCGGCGCTGGAAGGCGGCTGCGGCGGCGGCGGCGGCGGCGGCGGCGGCGCTGCTGAGAGGCAGGGACCGGAGCGCGAAGTGTGTGGGAGTCTACGAACTCAACCCCTCTCTACCCTCCCCTCGCAGCCATCCCCCTCCCTCCCCGCCAGCCCCCCCCACAAGCGGGAGAAATAATGAGCGAGACCCGGCGGCAGCAGCAGCAGCGCCGAGCAGTCCAGGCAGCGGCAGAACCGCTCGGGCAGCGGCGGCGGCGGCAGCACCAGCAGCGGGAGCGAGCGCAGCGCTAGCGCGGCGCGGGGACCGCCGCGCTCCTTCCCGTCTCCTGCCCTCCGCCGCTCGCTCCTCTCTCCGCCGCTCGCTCCACTCTCCGCATCCACCTCCTTCCCCTCCTCCTGCTCATTCACTCTTTCCTTCACTCTCCCCTCCTCCTCGGCTTCTCCCCGCGCCCGCCAGCCCTCGCGCTCTTCCACTCCCTCTGCCAGTCCTACCCGCTCCCCTCCTCCCGCTCATTCACTCGCCCCTCTCCCTTATCCACTCTCTCCCCCTCTCTCCTTTCTTCTCCTTCTTTCACCCTCCGTCTCTCACACCCCCTCCATTCCCCTGTCTCCTTTCTGACACTGCACTGCAGCTGCTCCTCAGCCCTGCCCCCTCCCCAGTGAGAACAAACCAGCAACATTGCTTTTTTTCCTAAAGAGATTTCTATTGATCCGATTAAAAAAAAACAAACCTTAAGATAACCCAAAAGCAAAAAAAGAAAAAAAAAAGAAAAAAAGCGAAAAAGAAAAAAAAAAAAGAAAAAGAAAAAGCCAAAACAAAAGGGAGACTCTTCTCCCCGTAACAGCGGCCGGAACTGCAAACATGATGGCGGCAGCTCCCATCCAGCAGAACGGGACCCACACTGGGGTTCCCTTAGACCTGGACCCGCCGGACTCGCGGAAAAGGCCGCTGGAAGCCCCCCCTGAAGCCGGCAGCACCAAGAGGACCAATACGGGCGGTGGGTATCGCTTCCACCTCCCCGCTGGCCCCATCCCCCGCCGCCCGCCCCTGCCTCCCTCCCTCCCTCCCGGTGCCCTCCCTCCCTCCCGCGGCCCGGACACCTCCAGCCCGAACCCGGCGGCTCCCGCGCCCCTGCCCCGCGCCCCCTCCTCTGCACCTGTCCCGCACCTCGCCATCCCCGACACATTCCCATTTCTGTGTTTATCATTCATCAAAATGGCGACCGGTTTTTCGGAATGGACCTATCTTTCCATTTAATCGGTCGAAAGGCTGACCATTTAAATATCCTAGACCTGGGCAAGGGGGTCCGTTAAGGAGGAGGATGACCCCCGAGTGAGGTGATGGCCGCCCGAAGATGCGCGCTGCATTTAACAGTCTGATAAAATAAATAAATAAATGGCACTTGGGTAGCGGATAGCAAATGATTGGGGCACCAGAGAGTTTTTCTCTTTACATCCCCTTGCTTTAGGCCTACAAGTAGTAGGCAAAATCTTGATGAGTGTGTGCTCTTACCGCACTTATATTGTCGGTGCAAATATCTCATTGATTTGTCTTCAGGGGTGTGCATACGAGGGTGGGGGTGTCTGGTACTGTGACTTGTTAGTTAACATCCTGCGCTTCCTGGGGAAGATGAGTTATAACGGGACGGGTATCGCCTCTTCATTTGCACTGGAATCATCTTAACAATGCACCCAATGCATCGAGGCAGAGGTGAATTTATCTACAGCGTGTACATTAGAGACGGATGGGGGTCTTGCGAATGGCACGCCCGCAAAATTTGGAACGTTCATTCATATAAAGAAGCTGGATTTACTGGGGTGTTTTACTATTTGAGACACGATGAGTTTGATGGAAATTAAAGTTTATGGAGTTGGCTTTATTTTCTAAAACATTTCATTTCACTCTTTCTTGGTTCATCCACCCCCCTCTCCGTTTTAAAAAGTGTGGTTTTTTTGGAGAAGGACCAATATCTGGTTACTTTTAAGCGTATTTATTATAAATAACTCCTAAGCTTTTTAGTATTGGCAAAATTCTTAAGGTCCTTTAATTAATGAGCTTAAATGAGATCATGGTAGACTTAGAAGTGCTAAAGAAATACACCAGGATTAGTTAGGTTTGCCAGTCCACACACTTTGACTTAATTCCTGGCAGTTATTGAAGACTTGGATTACACCCTACAGTTTGGGTGGATTATTTGGTAGGAGAATGGTTGTTTTGCATACTTTAAGTAGGATATAGGCAGTGGCTAATTGTAGTCCTTATGTATTTGCTAATGTCGAGCAAGTGTAGCTCATCATTATTTACAGTCCTTTTGTTAATTTTGCAGTATGTTAAAAGGTTTGTCATCATATAAATCTCTGAAGTTTGTTAAAGGATCCGTTCTTTTCATTTTACCATAGTAACCACAGATAGAATTGGAAGACTTCCATGTTTGGAATAACAACTGGAATTTAGTCATCAGTTTCTACAGTGCTGCAAAATAATAGTGCATGTTTAGATTTTAATTCCAAGTTTGAAAGTATAAGTCCTGCAAAATGAATTTTGTACATATTTATTTTCCAGTGTAATTGGCTTATTTTTGTTAACATTTTTTTAACCCCATATTTCCTGCAGCTGTATGCCCAATGTTTTAATTGCTATGTTTCGCTTTTAAGGGTGGAGAGGGGATATTAAGTTTAAAAATAAACATGTTAACGAAAAATATTTCTTTGCATTTTTCAGAAGACGGCCAGTATTTTCTAAAGGTTCTCATACCTAGTTATGCTGCTGGATCTATAATTGGAAAGGGAGGACAGACAATTGTTCAGTTGCAAAAAGAAACTGGAGCCACCATCAAGCTGTCTAAGTCCAAAGATTTTTACCCAGGTAGGTGCAATAGTGAAGAGATTGTTTGATATCTCCCCAAGGGAAGATCTGCGTGTGCTGTGTGTTGCTTTGAAAGAAATTCTCAATAGTGTTGAAAATTTCATTTGTGTGTTTGCTGTACTAGAGTATCTATGAAAAAGATTTAAGAATATTACCGTTGTTGATTATGTCTTGTTTCGGTAACCGATATGCTATGTGCGTGATTTAGACCAATTGCGAGATGAATCTTTGGGGTATTTCTGATTAAGTACTTCTTATTTATTAGGAAAAGACTTAACAGTTTTGAGATAGAAACCTGAATAGCTGGCATCAGGAAATAAGGTTCTTCTGAAGTTTTCAGACATCATTGTAATGACAGAGTAGAGTGAATTCAGATGGGGTGGAAAGGATTCTTAAAGAATGGATCATTTACTTATAAATCCATTATGTACCTCTTTCTGCTTCATTGCTTTGTTTGTTGGCCCTGAAGTAAAGAGGAAATGTGCTGCCCCTTCCGATTTTCAAATATTGAGTTTTTGATGTCATGGCGACAATGAAATATATAAGAAGTAAAACAATGTTTCAGAATTTGCATTAATGCCTGTATTTGATTAAAATATGTTAACAGTTTGTGTGGCACTGTAACCCACTGGAATATGGCAAGTTTCCTAGGTGGTACAATTTAAGATTTTTTTTTTTATACTTTTCAATTTGTGTTTTTATTTCAAGTGTTAAAGTGTTTTGTGTTTTTTTTTTCTTCAATTTGCTACTCGATGTATGGATTTTCAGTTTAATTGGAAAGTCTTCATAATTAGTTTATCCACTAGATAAAACATTATTAACTGATTTGCTTTTACTTAAATGTAACTTCTGCCATTTTGGGGGGTTATTTTATCTTTATGACCATAAAAAATAATTCAGTGATAAGGGAACCGATACTCCTTTTTTATTATTGATAGATAAGAAAAACTGGTTTTCTTTCAGTAATCTAATTCAGTAAGAGTTTTTTTAATACAGCAAAGACATCTTACATGAATGTAAGCAGAACATTTGGAGGATTTCTTTTTCATAGCCAATTGCTTGGTGTTATCAAATGGACCATTATGGGGGATAAGAATGTTTTAGAATGGTCGAAACTGTCATTTTGTTATATAAATTGAATGTAGTATATTTGGTAAACATTACACTTGTTCAATGAAAATGTAGTCTTTTAGATATGACATCCTTTGAAAAGTTGTCTCCTGTGAGTATAGTTTTGTAAATGTCTTTCCTTGTCTCTGAAACTTTCTTTATGCATTAAGAAAGTTTGCCAATATATTCACACTTGTATGTTTAAAAGGTATATCATGATGAAAAAAAAATCAATGTGAAATTGTGAAAACCCTTAGTACAAATAAAGGCACTCAAAAGGACTTGATTGCAGAATTAATAACATGATAGTTCTAGGAAAAGAGCTGCAATGGTAAATTAAATTCACTGTCAATAGATGAAAATGAAATCGCTTTTTTGCATTATACATGAGGTGGTATCAGATGTGCAGGGGTGTTACAGAAAATTGGTGTTTATCAAGGATATTCCAAATAGTAAATTAAATGCCTTTTTATATGAATATAGCTTATTTTCAGTAAGTTGAAAAGGGTGCACCAAGAATTAGTTCTTTTGTTTTTGGTCCACTTAGTTGTTCATTTTTTTTCTTATTACATTGAAATTGCTTATTTTATGTATAGTTCTGAGGCATGTTACTCATACAGAGCAAGAATATCCTTTGGAAAAAATGGAAAACTAGAACGCGTTGATAAAATTTTGTGTGTGCAGTGACGTAACCTTATCAAATATGAGTTGAAATGTCTGGATAAAAGAAGGCTTATACTTTGCCTGTAACAGGTGGAAACCAATCACACACTGTAATCAATTTTAAGGATAAAATAAAGCTTTGTAACTTATAAAAAGCTTTAATTATTTTTCACACTTGTAATAAAATATGATTTTAACTATCTTGCTGCCTGTTCGGATACATATACCTTTCTTTTTCTGCTGCACTTTAATTTTAATAGTCTTTCTGTTCACACTTGACCAAAGCCTGTGGAATTATCTAAGGTCCTGATGTTCTTCAACATCGCAACCTCTGAGCTTCTTTCAACTTCTCTTACTCAAATTTATGGAAGGGTTACTTAGTCTGCTTATCTTAGATGAACTAAATTATAGAGCTGTGCTTTTTGTCATCAATTTATAGGAAATTTTTGGTAGGATTATGCAGTAATTCGGCAGACTGTTTTTGTGTTTTATATGTATGTTTAGAATTACTTTTATATTCCATTACAGTGAATATATCTGATGTTTACTTCATGAAGCATTTTCCTGTTTCTCATTTAGTAAGAGGATATATGAGGAAAACTGTACTTTAGTTGTGTAAATGGATTTTCCCAAATTGCCTAAGTTTTGAAGTAGAATGTAATTATATCCATAAGGTTTAAAATACTTGTTTACTTGAGACAAACTTTCTTCAGGATATGTAACACAGAGTACAGACACACTTTGGGATTATTTTAATAAATATAAACTTAACTGATGTGTAAATTGCTTTTATGATAGTCAGGGTAACTTCCTTATATTTATCGTATTTGTTTTCATTTTTTAATATTTTTGATTAGAGAATATCTAAAATAGTTTAAGCCACTTGGCCTTTCTGAGTAATTTTTTTTAATGTTTATGGTTGAAATAAGGAAAACATTTTTTACACATTTATTGGGGTGTATTTTCAATTTTTAGAAATGTACATTATTTATATATTTCAACATGTCCTATATTAAATAAAACAATTTGAAGAAATTATATGATGAAAAATTTATAGAGTACATTTTTTCCATACTCTAATCAGAAAAAAAATACCCAGAAGTAGATTTATTTTACTTTTCATTCTGCTATGTAATTAATTAAAAAAAAATTAAATCATTAAGAATTTTAACTTACTACTGGTGATTTATGGATACATCTTTTTTTCTTGCTTGATTAAAGCAACCTAATTTTATTTCTATATCCTTTTTTATAATTGGGTTACATAAAGTTCTTGTTTTGTAATAGAAAACAGCTTTCTCATTTGGAGGAATGTATTACTGTATGCATTTTTAGAATGCCTATAGTGTTCTTTATCGTCTGAAGATCTTTTTTTAGTTTTTGTTAAAAAATTGATTTATTTTTATCTGTTGAAATTTTTTAGTGACTGGTTCATGTAGGTAATCAGAAAAGCTTATTGAAAACATTACTGCCTCGGGATAGTGAAAAATAAATATTTTTCTTGTATGCCTTATACTTTAGAACAGATCATAGATTCTTTTATATGACACTGGAGATATTCACTGTATCAGTCAAACAAGAACTCTTCACTATAATCCTGAAACTATTTGTGTGTATTTTACACTGTTTCTATGTGACTATAAAGCAGAATCATATTTAATATGTTAGTTATTTCATGGCCTGTTAAATTTTGAACTTTTTCCCCCTATGTTTATTATATTTTAATTTAGTCGCTGCCCATCTTAAATGATGCTTTAAAAAAAAAAATCTCAAATCACTTATATTTTAAATTAAAAAAAGTCAGAAGGCAGAATGTAAGTGAATTTCCTAATAGTGAAGGAAATGTCCCACACTACTACCTTACTTTTGACACTGGGAAGATTCAGTGGTTAATTTAACCTTTAGGATTGAGATTGTATGAGAGCAATCCTGTTTTTGGAAATCAGTGGAGTTAATGAAGTTGAAAATAGATCACTTCTTTTGTTTACAGTGCTGGAGGAATACATTATAATAGTGCAATATGGATACTTTTGTTATAAGCTTCTAAAGTTGTAGTCTATCCTATTGTAGATGCAAAGCGTCTTAATATTGATATGTATTTTTAAGACAAAATAAATAGATATGTAGAATTGTAAAAAGTAGAAAATAAAATAACTTCCAGTAATGTTGAGGTTAATGGAATAGTTATTACACTGTGCCTTTGATTTTCGTATGCTTGCAAGAGTTGCTGACACAAAGTATTTTTTCTTAAATCTTAAAGTTGAATGTGTATTTGTCTTACTACCTATTATTGTGGACTAATTTATATTTTCTTCTGTGTCCTCAGTTGAATGAGAAGTTATAATCTTTCACTTAGATATTAATATCTCTCTGGAAATTTGCTGTGTTCTTATGTTTAATACCTTGTTTTCCATTTTAAATAACTTAACATATGAAAATGTTACTGGTACAGCATGATCTATATTGACATTGTAGTTTATGAAATATGTAATTTTTATACTTATGTGGGCAAATATTCATGTAATAGAATTTTTAGAAAATTGAATTAGCACGAAAATATTAGCTTTTTATTGTGTTGTTTTTAATTTCATTCTGGTTTTGTATCTTCTATCAGTATATTAAATTATAGAACATAATTTACAGTATTGGTGTTTCACAACTGATATAGCACTATGTCATTGAAATTTGTTATGTGAAGCCCTCTGGATTTTGGAAAAATAACATAAAATTTGTGACATTGTAAGGAAGTACATCTAACAACATCGCCTTGCAAATATCACCCTCCCCCAAAGAATTTCAGGAATAGTTTGAAACTAGTTGCCACAATTGGTGAAATAGTTCAATATTTATGTATTGGAGATATTCCATATAGTAATACAGAGAGGGAAAACAATCTGTGTCTTGGGAACTCTAAGGAGTAGGTAGTATACCTAAAAACCTGAGCAACAGCCTACTGATCAAAAACTTGTCTATTTTATAGTTCTGTTGTTTTGCTATGGCTTCAGGGAATTAATATTTTAAGCTCTTAAATGACACAAATAAATAGCATATTATTATTATTATTGTTGTTATTATTATTATTATTATTGTATTTGTTGACTAAAATTAAGCATCTGATGATCAGTTGTGGTAACCATAAAAAATTTAGACTTAGTTGTTTCCAGTTTAGTAGAGATATGCTTTAAAGCACAACTTTTATGAACAAGTGCAGCTTTTCAAAATAAAATTGGGGGGGAAAAGATAGGAGATTTGTGCTTGATTGCCATCTCATTTCCATCTTTGGATACAGCTCTAGCATAAAGTTAAACAACATCTGCAGAGATCTGACTGACAAACATCTCTCTGGGACTCATCATTGCAGCCTGCAGCAGGTGCATTCAGCTTTGCAGTCTTTTCCAAAAAGAGGTTAGTTTGTTCTAACATTTATCAGTAGACCAGTGGGAGTAAGTGACTAGAGAGGAAAGGTTGGTTGTCACTTGTCCAGTGCTGGAATACTACAGGTAATTGGACTGGACTGGTGGGAACCTCAGCAGTGTGTGTCTCACATTGCACTGCAGCTGCTATGGAGTTTAATTAACCTGACCCTCAGAGACGTAGCAGTCCTGGTATGAAATGCAACATGCGAAAAATGAAGCAGTGCTTTTCAATATTTCCTGATGCTTGGGTTGGTGGAGTTTCCACTTTTTTCATTTTATTCTTTGAAGATATGGCATCAGTTTTTTTTTTTTTTAATATTCAGTATGGAAATATTTGAATCTCAAATGATTTTCCATAAATCTGTTAGAATTCACGTAAAAAAGGGATGGGGACTTTAGGGATAGAAATAAAAAATGATAGTAACCTTAAGTCAGAAGTGTTTAAATTCCCTATTCTGCAAGTGAATTTTCAAATCATGAGTTAATGAAAGTAAGAGGAAGTGCATTATATAGTTCTTTAAAAAAAACCAAAACCAAACAAACAAAAACCCTTACATTAACATTTGTTTATTGTAGGCAAAACAATCCATGCAAAATTAAGTTATATCTTTTGGGCACTTTTAGGGTCTTTGGTAAACAAACTTTGCTGAGGGTTTTGAATTGTTCAAGCAAACAAGTAGAGCACATTAAACATTTTAAAGATGTTTCAACTTAATAATGGAATGCTGTTGAAATGGTTCTTTACCACACTTTATTGCATGTAAATTAAACTGATTGATTAAATAAAATTAGTTTGTCCTCTTTTTTTTTTTTTTTTTAATTTCTTAGTATCTTTGAAGTATTGACTTAAATGATTGTGTCCATGGCATATATAGAAGTTTCTTGTGTGTTCTAATAGTATTTCTAGTTAATAAAGTTTTCTCGTCATAGCCCTATTTATTAATTGGCCCTTAAATAGAAAACAATTCCTAAGGTAAAAATGTCTTTAAACTCACCAAGGTGCTATTCTATTTAAAATTCAGAATTTAAAAACAGGATTTGGAATCTTTCTGAAATAGTTTTATAATTTTGGCTTTTTTGTTTTATTAATTTAAATATTTCAATATAACTTGTTAATTGCCCAAGAATAATTAAGTTTTGGAGTTTGTACAGCTTTTTTTTTTCTGTTATTTTTTGTAACATATACTTTCTTAAATTTTTATCAGCAATACCAATAACTATTTGCTTCTGAAGTTTGCTATTTGTAAGAAATGGCTTTTAAATTTTATTTAAATTAAACTACAAGTCAATTGGTAATTTATTAGTAGTTATAGTAATTAAGGGAAACACGATTAAAATAATCATCTGTAGAAGTCAAAAGAATCATTCCCACACTTTTAAATATTCTTCATTTTTCAATCAATATTTTTCATTTTTGACAGCGACATAGTTTTTTAAATCAGTTCTCATCATATAAAAACACGTCTTTAAACTTTCACATATATTTCATTATTTAAAAAATTTCAATAAAATATTGACTGCGAATAAATGTTTCAAGACTGTAAAGAAAAAAATATGCACACTGACAAACTTTTTAAGTTACTTTTAGTATTTACTAAGCTTCAAGGCACTATATGGATATCCTTTTCCATAACAAAACTTAATCATGAAAAACACATAATATCTGCATTCCATCATTGATCTTTTGCTGCTTCCTGCAGGGCCTGTCATAGCATCGTTGACAGGACCAGATGAAAAATGAAATCAGTATCTTGAGTTTTTTAACAGCAAAATGATTCAGGTAAGATTATTTGGTGTGGAAAATGAAACTTTTTTTTTTTAACCATTAAACTAGTTTAATAATTAAACATTAAAATGAACATTTTTATTTATTTTTTAAATCTGTTTTATTTCTTACTGATGTTCAGTATGTTGGTAATTTCTACTAAATTTTATTCTGAACTCAGTAATTTTAAAATTTTAGGCTTTAGTATTTATCTTCCTTGTGAAACTGAGCATACTTTTTGAAGTTTTAAGGGATAAATTTTCTTTCTATTTTAAAGATTTTTGAGAACAGTCATGCAATGAAAGCCCTTATAATTCTTTTGCAAGATAAATTTTCACAAAATGAACTTTTTAATTAAATATGACTTCAAATCCCGCATTCCCTCTAGGATATAATAAATGCTGACTCAGTTGATGCAGCTTTTCAAAATCATTTCTGTCTTTAAGTTGTCTTCATTTAAATTGTTAATATTTTACAGCTCTAGGAATTAAATTTAGCAGTGTCTTTAAGATCCAGTAATATGAGGGGAAAGGGCAGAATAGAAGTAAGAGTAGTACATATCATTAACACAATAGAGAACTTAGTATGGTGTTTTATTTTTGTCTTGTCACTAAGTATTTTAGAAGAACTGTAGCTTTTCAGTTTTGGTTATATTCATTCCTGAAATACTTGTTTTTGAAGGAGTTAGTGTTGGAAGTGAGCTTATAGTTGGAGACTTTGTTTTTGTTTACATGCTTATATTTTGTAGCTCACGTTTTTATTTTTCTAAGATTTGTTTCTTTAAAGGTTGTGGATGTACTTAAAAATAGGTAGTTTCATTCATTCTTTAGTATGGAATCTATCTACAAGGTTTTTTCCTTGTTAATTATTATGTTTATGAACCCAGGTTAGATAGCTTCTTGGTCATCATAATTTATTACAAAGCATCTTTTCTTTGTAAAACAGTAGGGACATGTTTTACTTTACGCTTAAAGTTGTGCTTTAAAAATTATTACTGTTTCCTTCAGTTTTGTGTTAAATTTACTGTATTATAGGGCCTCTCTGTCAAAGGTTTAATGAGGACACCAAGGAGTTTGATGAGGACACAGGCATAGCAAAGAGGCTTTCCATTTAAAGGGTTTGAAAAGTCATGGGATGGCAGAACTAGATGAAAAGAACAGAGTTTGAATAGAAATTACAAAATCTTCTTTTAGTAGTGGGGAAAACCAAGTTACCAAGAGATTGAGTGATACTTACTATCTAATCACTATCTTGTAATTTTTAAATATATTCTCTGAATTTGTGGCACAGTTGTAGTAGATTTTTCATTCTTTGGTTGTTTTGTTCTGCTCTTACCCCCACCCTTCCCTGTTTTGGATATTCCTCTCTGAGGAAATAAGTTTTCACTTTTCTTGTTTAAAAATGGGTATGCCCTGTTTCCTAAAAGAGAAAAGCTAAGTTGACAGCATAGTGGTTATTTTGTGATAGGTTTTTGTTGTTGTTGCTTTGCTACACTGAAGACCCAAAGACAATTGCTCTTTATCATGAACACAGACTACAGGACATATTGCTTGGATTACAGTCTGGTTACTTTTTGGTTTTGTTTTTTGTAATTGCACTGTTTCAAAATGGCCATATCTTCAGGTTGTTTTGATTTCTACAGCTTTTTGTCTTTTCTTCATTTGCCAAGTTCTTTCTTATTTTTTGCTTGCTCCCATTGTTTAGTTCAAGTTTTTAATTCCTCTATTTTCTGTTAAACAGCATTGACCTTAATTAAAAAATGTGTAGACTTTCTACTTCAAATTCTGTTTTCAAGGATATTTGAGTTTTCCATATTTCTAAGACTCAAAAATTTCCTTAATATTGTGCATTTTAGTTTCTAAAAGGACAAAATACGATGATTTAAAAATAAACATAAAGCTAATGGGGAGGTATAAGAAAAAAATGTAGATATATTACAATAATTTAATTGAAAAAGTATCACCATTTTCTTTTTTATCTATGCATTTCATTAAATTGATCCACTTCTCAGTTAATTAGAATTCTGATGTTTTTTTCATTGCCTTAAAGGTTCAAAGACTACTTTATAACTTAATTATAAAATTAATGTGATTTTGAAGATGTTTTTCCTTCACAGCTTTAAATTAAAATAAGAAATCTCTTGTGATCGTCTTTACAATAGTTGAATACAGTTATATTGTCATTAAGAATTTCGTATCATCCTTTTTGCTTGCTGCTGTATCTTCGACATACAGCTCAGTGCTTTAATCATAGGTGGCCCTTGAAATGTAGATGAATGTCTGAATGAATAACGAATTTGAGGCTTCTTTTGTGACGTCCTCATGTAATATCACTAAGTGGATATAGAAGGTAGTCTATCTTTAGTTGTTTTTTTTTTGTTGTACATTTCAGGTTCAGGTTTACTTTGTTGTATATAAAATTGGTATTTTGTATGAGTGAACTAATACATTCAAAAAAGTCAACTGTGTTCACAGAAGTGTTAGGATAGTAAGGGCCAGGTATTAAGGAGGAAGAATGGAGAATGAGAGGGGACTTTTGCTTTCTAGTTAGCATATTGTCCTGTGTGAAGAAAATGGATAGTCAGTTCATCTAATATTTTATTGCTATTTCTAAACTGAAAATCACTTTTTAAATATTTTGACCTAAGCAGCAGGACTTAATATTTCTTTATTAGTAAAGTAATGAGAAGTCCTGCATTACAGCATTTTATAGTTAAAGCAAATGAACCTGTGTAAATACATTAAGACTTTTAGAAACTGGACTATTAATTTTCTTATTTACTAAGAAAAAAACATACCAGCTTTGTAATAGAGTAACCTTTGTTTTCAGAGTTTTACTAACTTGAATAACAAAGTGTTAGTATGTGTTACTTGAAAGTTATACTTTTAGGAAAACAATTGAATTTGCACTACTTCACAGTCTTTTTAATACTTTTTAAACAGTTAAAATCAGAGAAATGCATGAAATACTAGTGTTTTTTTTTTGTATTAATGCAATTTGGCTTTTGCTATAATAAACCAATGAAATATGTAAGATTTAATAGTTATGCTCTCATGTCTCATGCTTAATCCCTTACATTTTTATGATTTTTTTTTTTTAAAGCTCTCAGGGTATATAATGGGTTAAAATAACATGTTTCTTTCTATGGCTGCTTCCCCTGCTGTTCCTTGCTACTGTGGCTAGATTTTAATGCCCACTTTGATAAACAGTTACATGCTCCCTTTGGAGTTAGAACTAGATATATGTTACTTTGAAGGTCTTACTCTCAAACTTAAGGATGCAATAAGAAACAACAAAGGTGAATACTGGATTATAATAAAATTTATTAGTTGTATAATAATAGGGTTATGTTTAGAAGTTGAAACTATGTCAGTGACAGAATCTTGAGAGGAAAGGTTAGACTTTGAAGAAGATGTAAAAGGACTGATAGGATTTCTTGGGTTGAATTTTAATTGCTTGATGAACAAGATTGGAAGGTCATTTGAAGCAGAGTGACAAACTAGCCATGAAGATATGAAAAATTCCTGGTATATTTAGAGGTGAAAAGTAGTTTTGTATTATGAGATAAAAGGTGGATGTCACTAACCATATAAATTATGTCATTTTTCCTTTTGCGGCTTTCAAGATTTTCTCTTTCCCTTGGGCCTTTGTTAGTTTGATTATGAAAGTGTGCAGCTATAGTTTTCTTTGGTTTTGTACTTGGCGGAAAAAGATAGATAGTTCTGTGGTGGGGAGAGTGGGATAGGAAGGTGCTATAGATATTAGTACAGATAAAGGAAAATGTATTACGTATGGAAAAATATTTTGAAAATATTCATCTTAGAGACATTCATTACTGAGAATTAAGAAAAGAGTATATATGTTACATCTTTAAAATGACAGTGATACTGTAATTAAAATATGATTTATTTATATGAACATAAATTGTGATACTTGTACTTTAGAGGAAGGATTGCCCTAGTTATCTAAAAGCGAAGTTGAATAGGAGATTGAGATGTCTGGCTTTCTGCTTATGAAACAAATAGAATTAAAGAGAAAATTAATTTGTTTTGAACAGAAAAGACCAAGGAAAAGGTGAGACAATTTAGGAATACAGAAAGGATATTAAGAACCATGATAGCTACTTTTTATCAAGCAGTTCTGGGCTGAGTATAAAAGAGAAGAAAGGTGGGAACCTAATGAAGGACAAATATCAGTGAAGAATGTTTTGTATGCACAAAGCTCTGGAGATAGAAATTTGATTTTGACATTGGTTCACTTTTGCATATTCCATTGTCTATACGAATGAATTTGAATTTAGTGACTTGGATGGCTTCTTTCTTTTTCTTTTTTTAATTTTATTGAAGGACCATTGCATCATAACATTATATAGGTTTAAGGTGTGCGTCATTGTAAATCAACAGCCATTTGAATGGCTTCTTTTACCGTTTTTGATTCAGAACTTTAGAATCGTATCTGACATAATTTTTTTCATATCTTAAATTATATTACTGTGTAGACCTTTCTAATTCTCTTTGATTTATGAAGAGATACGTTCATTTTCAATTCAGTGAGTATTTGTGATTTGCGTATTCATATTTTAATTGGTGTCAGACAATTAATTTTGATATATGATAGACATTGATATGAGTCATAATTAAGAAAAGTGAAAATTCAAACTTATTCATTGTTGTTATATTCTTTATTACCTAATTATTTTGTTTAGAATTTCAGTACTTTATTGAGATTCAGCAGGATTCTCCCTCTTTGGTACTTTGCATCAGAATCAGTCATAAGATTCTCAAATTTAGATAAATTAAAAAAAAAAAGTGGTTGTGAAAAAATATGTCACTGTTTTCCATTTAGAAAATGAGATTAAAAATCTAGCATTTTATACTGATTTGTGAAATTATTGGCTAGTTTTGTAGAGAAACATTAAAAAATGAACAGCTGAAGTGACATTAAGCACCAGATGGGAATTTGGAATAAAAATATTCACTGTGTATTCTTTATTTAAGTGCCATTCATAATTTAGTAATACCAGAAGTTTACTTCAAGGTTTTGAATAAAAAAGAAAGCTAAGCAAAGTCTCATTACTTTCAAATTGTTACTCATCATATTGATGATACTATGATATTATAACTTCTTAAAGGAATAAATAATATAGGTAAGGGCTGCAAATATATTTTACAGCACCAAAACAGTTTTTTTGAGAAATCTTTTAAACATATTTCAGGTTAATGAATTATTTCAAAGTAATATTTAAATTTGCATCTTGTATGAATTTTGCCTTTAATGATAATTATATTTTGTATTTACACAGCTGAACCTCTAGGCATGTTTTCTTTATACTCACTCAAACTTCTGAAGTATCTACCTATTGTGTTTTCTAAGAAAAGATATGCCCCTCTCAAAGTTTTATCACCTTTTTAGTTATAGTGGTATATTTGACATCGTTTAAAAACTAGAATGACTCTGAATATGAAAAACACAAACTGTGATAATGAGCAAGATATGTCATATGTGGCAGTTTAGGTTGGCTTATATCTCAAATGACATGTTTAATGTATTGTATTACTAAGATTAGTAATTTTACAGTGGAAGGCTGCTACTTTTATAGTCACCTGGTGGTGGGCTTAGAATTTTGACAGACCCTTTATAAATTTTTTTTCCAGACCCTGTACAAATCTTTTTGCTGTTGAAATTATCTAAATAGGATAACGCTAACGTATTTGGAATGGCCAGAAATGGTTTAGTAAAATAAATAATTGTGAATTGAAAACAGTATTTTTATTTTTATAAAATGTACATATGTTGATAGGAAATGTTTTGAGGTTCTAGAATCTAGGCAATAAAGCCATTAGAATTAAACAGCAACTTGGCCTTTTATGATAAAATGCTCAACTTCAAAATCATATTCCAGCTTAAAAATAATTTTTCTTTAATTTTTAAAAATACTAATTTTATTGAAGATTTTTACTGAAGTATTCAGCAGATTTCATTATAATAAGTAGACCTGCAATGAGATAGGGCTAATTTAAATTATTTAATGGGATAAGTAATATAGTTAGGGACAATGTACACTTGACTACTTAAAATATCTAGAACAAATAGCATTTTACTTGGGAGAAATTTTGAAGAAATTTTGGGTTTCAAGTAACAACTGTAAATTTAGTGTCTCTTAAAGAACCAGGTTCTGAATTTCTTTATTTGCATTTTTTAACTCACTGGTTAAAATCATTGTTAATAGGAAGGTGATAGTGTAGTTTAAAAAATTTGAAAACATGTAACTAAACAGTACTTAATATAATTAGGTAGTACATAAAGTAGTTTGTTAATTATGGCTTAATTCGGTCTTCTGTTTCTAGTACCTTTTTAATTCTTAAACTATTAGTGCAGGTGGAAATTTATATCTGTTTTACAGATAAGGAAAATAAAGTCGACGTAAAATGATTTGTGACAGCAAACTAATGATGAACTTTGTTTACTGTTACTCTGTAACTCTTTGCATCAGTCTTAAACATTTGAGTTAAGACATACACAATTCAAAATTTAGGTAAGATTCACCAAGTTACCACATAATTAGATATTTATGATGAGTTACTATGTTTTTTCCAAATTCATATGATAATTTTACAAATTTGAATTTTGCAATTTAAAGCAACACTATAATGATTAAGCAAAATGGAAACATAAATACAAGTTTTCTGTCCAGCCCAGATCTCTGTAAACACAACCTTCATATCTTCTTTATATTTTCTCATCTTCGTAGTGGTATTAGATTTGTAATATAGTTTGTAAAATTGCCTTATCTTATATTTTCTCATCTTTGTATTGATATTAGACTTCTAAGATAGTTGCAGTTTTGCTGTATTTCTGAGGTTAATTTACTTCTTGGAATCATTCAGTTCTTCACTTACTCTGAAGGATTTTGCTTCTTTCACTCTTTAACTCATACATATATAGTATTATAGAGATTTGTTTTATTATAGACTTGAAGTTAGAAAGGTTTAAGCAAATCACTGAGATAGTACTTCCTGTTCCAGTTACCATGCCACTAATAGTAAAAATGCTTCAGACTAGTTGTCCAGACTTGTGGTATATCCGGTTCCTCTTCCACTTTCTTTTGAAGTCATTCCAGTTAAGATTTTGACCCCAATTTCCACTGAAACTGCTTTTGTTAAGGTCGCTCATGACTTCAGTGATGATAATTCAGTGATCAGTTCCTCATCTTTATATAGCATTTGGAACAATGATCACTACTTCTTCTTTGAAATATTTTATTTCACTTCCAGAACACCTCTGCTTCACTGACTGCAACCTCAAGTTTCCTTTGTTGGTTTCTTTTCATTTCCCTGAGCTCAGTCCTTGGATCACTCTTTTTTCTATATATTCTTGTTCCCTTGGGCATCCTATCCAGGTTCATACCTTTAAATGAATAAAATTCTTTTATGAGTACCAACTGTTTACATCCATTATTGACTTCTCACTCGAACTCTAGACTACCTACTTGATATCACTTGTGTGTTTAATAAGTATGTTAGAATTGTGTATGATTTTTTTAATTGAAGGGATATTGCATTTGACATTAACTTGTTTTGAGGTATACATAATAGCAATTTTACAGTTACATATAGAACAGTAGATTTACTCTTTCAAATGCCCAGATCTACTTCTCCATTATTTTATATTTAAATAATTGCATTTTCATCCTTCGAATTTCTAAGGCCCAAATCTTGGAGTCATCCTTACTTTCTCTCCCTGTTAAATCTCTACGTCTCATCTGTCATCGTTCAGATTATGTTGAAGAATGTGCCTTAAATCAAAGCTGAAAGTAAATTATAGAAAAACAAAGTTGAAAAAATGCATTCTGCTCTGCTTAGCTTGTGCACTTATCAATGTACACATGAAAAATAGAGGAAGTTTGTTTAGTCATGGTTGTCAAAAATAAAAACTGCTGATTGGTTTCTTTGATTACAGGGATAAGAACGTGTGTATTCATTTGGTTTCAATTTTAAGTTTAATGTTGATTTTTAATTTTGTGGTTCAAAATTAGGGCTTAAAATCTGTAACTTAAAATGTTTTATTTTGGCATGCTTATTAATCATATTTTTTTCTTATGTCACTGCTCAGTTTTAGTGTTTATTTATATGAGATGAGGGCTTGGCCATCATTGTTACATATTTTTTTTTAAGTATCTATATTGTACTCTTTCACATAACTGAGGAGAAGACTTTATCTGTATATGATTCCAAAAACTCATGGTCTTTTTACCATATCCCATCATGACATAAAAATCCTCAGAATGAAAGTAATTTTCCCATATTTGAGGTGTTTTTAAAGTTTATTGACATTTTATTTTTAAACTTTTTACATAGTTATGCTCAGCATTTTCAATTCATGCTTTAAATTTTATCTTTATACAACAACTTTAAGATTTGTCGGTATACACAATTAAAACATTTAGATTGTGGCCACATTTAATATAACAAGAGTATGCAATACAAAATTTGGAATTTTAATATACTTCCCGATTAGTAATTTTTCATGTCATTTCTTTTAATTTAGTCTTAATGAAATTAAGGATCTCCAGTTATTCCAACATTCATTTATCCATGTACTCAGCTAACAAACTTTAAGTTTGGATTATATACTGGGAGTTTTGTTCTATACAAAGGATAAAATGATATTTAAGACCAAATCTTTCCTCACTGATAAGGATGAAGCAGGAGACTCAGGCACGGACTAAATTAATGAGGGCCTTTTTTCTATAACAAGCAAGTTGGACTTGTATTTATCTTAAATTGAACTGCATGTACTATATTAAAGACTTTCTAAATATCCATTTTCAACCTACATTGATGGCCAAAACTAAATGGCAGGGTGTTTGCAATTTTCAAAGAATTGTTTACTTAAAATTTGCCTAGAAGATATTTGATAATTTGGTTAAGATTTTTAAAAGTATAAATAGCTATTAGGTTTGAAACTGGTTAACTTTAAGAATGTGAATTATTAAACAACTTTTATGATACATTATGAATTTTATTATAACTGATCAAATTTATATGACTATTTAAAGATGGAACCCAAAGTTGTTTGCTCTAAGATATTGCTTTCAATTAAGACCCTGTTAAAGAGAAAGATATATGTGAAAATTAACAGAATGAAGTGATTTCAAATTAGGAATGAATGACATTTCTAATTGTATCATTCCTGTTTAACTTTTTCTGATTTTATGATAAACATTTCTATTTTTGAAAATCTAAGAATGTATTATCTTTTCTTGAATTGTCAGCATTTAAGATATAAATGTATGATCTGATGTAGCTCAACTTTGTACTTTTATCATATACTTTATGGAACTTTGCTTTGGTGTTGCAAAGTATGCCTGTATAAAAGATTCAAATTGGGCCACTTGATTCTGCTACTCAGCCCTATAACAGATATTTTTAATTTCAAAGTCAGCTCTGTTGTTGTTATCCTTTTGTTTATCTCTTTACCTTTCTGTCCTGTGTCTCCTTTTCAAACTTTTTAATTTTTGTCACCCTAGAAATTCACTCAAACAGTTGCATACTCTGTAAATGAACTTGTTACACTGCTTATGTAGATTATCTTCAAGGACCTTCATCAACTTCTTTTATATTTCAGACTTGACATTTAAACCATATCTCCTTTTCTAGAAAGGAAATTCTCTCTTCTACTTTTGAGGTTACTATTTATCCAATTTTTTTTTTTTTTTTTTGCCTTTTTAAAATCTTATTTTACTCATTCTTTTGGATCTTTTGATTTTTTCATTAGGTCTTTCTATATGACTTAGAAACATAATCAATTCTTATTTATCTTAAATTTCTTAAAACTAAGTCCTTTCTTTGATTCTGGCAATTATTTTATGGTTACTGACTCTCCTCTTTCTATAAACATCACATTTCTTAAAAGGATAGTCTGTATATTGAGTTCTCAGCATTCTTCTTTTCCTGAAGTTATCCAGCTCTTCTAAAGGTTATTGGCATCCTCATATTTCCTCAACTGACTGAACTGTCCTTCTAATTATCACCTAGTAATCTATTTACCACTCCCTTTTAATTTTCTTGCAGCATCCATATTGACAACCTGTCTCTTCTTTTCATACTTTTCTTCCTTTGACTTTCTTGAGAGTATAATATCTTGTTGTTTTACCATCTAACTATTCCTTCTTGAGCATTTTGATGTGTTTCTGTTTTTCTGTAACCATCCCTTAAGTTATATCAAATTTATCTTGTCCCTATGTATTCCTCTGACTTTATTGTCTTTATTTAAATCATTCTTAAGCCCATACGTGCAGCTCAACTGTTTTGAACAATTAATTGTATACATCACATAATAGCTTCATTTCATGTATTTGAATGCAAGTCTGATTATTAAACCTTGTTTAAAAATTTTCTATACATTGCCTTTTCCTAAAAGCACACGTTCCTTACTGTGGTTCAGATGTTTTGGCCTATTATTTCTCTATCCAGAGATTTAGTTATGTGTCTATATTAACCCCTCCTTGAGCACACACACAGACACACACACGTGTATGCACATGCATACACATACATGTGTGTGCATACTCAACTCCCCCACATTATTCTTGTATATCCTTCAAGCTTGAACGTACATCACATCATCTATGAAGTCTTTCCTCATCATTTAAATATGTTTAAAGTACTCTTTTTTTGTGCTTACAGTCATCCTGTACTTCTCTTGCTTGTTGTAACTGCACATCTTGTACATAGACACTACTAGCTCTATGACAATAAAAGCCATATTGTTTTTTTTTAACGTGTATCCCTAAAACTTAAAATAAGTCTTCTATAACAGTAGATCCATAATATATGTCTGTTGCAAATTTGAATAAAGGAATGAAGAACCAAAAATGTAAAATACTGTATTTTCTTTGTGTGTAAATCTGCCTTTTTTTCTTATTTTATGTTTTATTATTGGTATCAATGACTTTCAAGTTATCCAAACTAGAAAAATTAGTTATCTTTTATCTCTTTCTTTCCTTTATTCTTTTTTTCTTCAGTCTCTAATTGCTGCCAATTCTTATTTGTTTTACCAATTAATTAGTCTTTTTCTCGATGTTTTTACTGTTTTTCCCCAAGACAGAATGTTGACTTGATATTATATTCCCATAGACTCTGCCAGGGTAGCAGACAATCATATCTTGACATGTTTCATAACTTCCTATTCAGCATTGGTAATTAAAAATTAAAAAAATCTTCCTTCCTAGCTTATCTAGTTTAGTATGAAATTTCAGTACCTCAACAATAGTTGGCTTTGGACCATGGGAGCTTGAAGTTGGTATAGGCTTTTCTTTCTCATTCTCTGTCTTTCTAATTATAGATTGTAGTAGGGGCATGGATTGATTCTGAGAACTTCTTCCCTTTATCAATTCTGGTTCTAGTTCTTTTAGGTATAGGATTTGGATGAAAAGAATTGGGAAGAATTTATTTTTACTTAAGTAGGATTAGATTATGATTATAATTTTCTATTGAGTTTTGTTGCCACTTTGATTTATACTGACTGGATGTTACTGCCTTCTTTGTGGAAATGTCCCATGGTGAATTTCTCGTGGGGCGCATGTTTCGAATCTGTGACGGGCTCTACTGAGGTCTTCCAGTACACAGTTAACTTGCTATGAGATATCCTTACTGAGGTCTCTTTTAGGCTTTTTGTTTTGTTGCCATTTGAGCATAGTCTGATATCTAAGCCAAGAGTATAAAGACGTCTCATATTGATAGTACCCTCAGTACTCACATAGTCATTCTCTTATTTTGCAGGATTCTTGAAGAGTACTTTCAAAAGAGTGATTGTTTTTCATCAGTTGTTTTCATATCTCTTTGGAATTATTCTCTTCTTTGGGTCTTAGTTTCCAAATCCAAAGCAATGGGAAAAAATGTCATTAATTATCCTCTTACATGTTTGCAAAATTTTTTATTCTATGTTATTTAGTCTCTAAACCAGGCTAACACTTCTCTAATTACTACTTCTTACTTCACTGTCTATAAATCTGTGGGATGATAGAAAGGAAGAGAAATACACTTTGCACCTATCCAGTTAATCATATATGTGAACAGTAGGGTTAGCCAGGAAAAAATACTTACCCTAGGTAATTTATAATATTTATGTAAAGATGAATTTCACAGAATTTGGGAAAATTAAGACAGGGGGAATCTAAGTGATATTATATTGCACTTAATACAGACCACTTTGTAATAGTTTAAAAGGGTGATATGTCTACATAATATAAAGCTTAAAAATGATTTTACTTCAGTACATTACAATGTCAGAGCAGTGTTGCTTGAACAATTGAAAGAGATGAATCAAGAGATGGTAGATGTACTGGAATTAACATTTATCTGTTTTAGGAACAGAGTACCTTTTGTAGCTTCTGTCTTGTTTTTAAATATATGCACATATGTATACATAGACATGGACATACACGTAGATCATATATAACCTCTTTTGATTTCACTTAATCTCTTTCAATAAGAAATTCATCTTGACAACTTCAGTTTTGCCAGTGACAGGATTTTTAGTTCTATAACCACAGTGATTGAGGATGAATTACTTTAGTAGATTAATTTTTAAGAATTATTTAATAATTTGTATCTTTATTTGAATGAGAAGTATATTTCCTTCTGTTATCCATTTGTATCTCTCTTCTATAGATCTTTTAAGGTAAAGTACCAAGAATGGAAGGTATAGAGTCATCATTAGTCAGCAAAAGCATCACTTTTGCTTAAGCATGTATTAAATCCAAACTTCAAAATTATTTGGATTTGTTTATTTTATGATTCTGAAAGGGAAGATCATCCATAAGTAATAGTATAATGCTCAAGTGATATAGATTTGAAACAATTTGACACCAATTCTTTTCAGCTGGAAAACAGCTTTAAGTTATGCTCTCCAAATATAAAATAGTAGAAGTTGTGTGTGATAATCATTTGTGATTAATAATGAACAAGTTTTACATCTGCATTTGCCACTTTTTGATAGTTTGTATATCTAGAGCTGAGGCTTATCCTATCACTCACCATGATAGAATTTTCTAGGTAAACTAAAGCAAATTAGGTTACAAGAAATAGATAATTTTTAAAAATGATGTTGAAAATATTCTTTAACATTCAATTGTATCATTTGCATGCACTCCCGTCTTTGCTAATGTTTTATTTTCTAATTTGTTATCAAGAAATATGATTTTTCATCCTAAACCGGGAAAATAATAAGATGCCCAGATTACCTTGGTTCATCAAGTGTCTTCAAGGTAAATGTCCTTTTAAATGCTCTATTTAAAGCCTCTGGCTTCTTGCATTTTTTTCAGGTCTTGATTTCAGTATTAATTGCTTTCTTTCCAGCTAACAAATTCCATTGAAGAATGTGTTGATTTTTTTTTTTCCTCCAGTATCTTTAGGTGTTTTAGGCAGATAGACTGGTCTGGTTGTCTAACTTAGTATATTATCAAATATAAAAGGATGCTAGATTTTTTAAATTAATAGTTATCTTATTTCTCTCAGCTAGCCTGCAAGTCTATGCTGTTCTAAAACTAATTCAGAAATGAGGTTAACTTACTCAAGTCATGCATCTGGTAGATTAATCTGTACACCGATCTGTCTGACCGCAGAATTCATGTTATACATTCTACAATGCTGCAGACATGTGGGTTTAGAGTCTTCATCCATAAATACTTGAGTTTCAAATAGTTCATTTTGCTTATCAATAATGGTGGGTATAAAGAAATGGAATCTTGATTATTTCCTACAACAAATTTTAAGAAGACCAACAGTTATTATATTGTAAACAGTGTATGTCAAAAACAGGAAATGCACTGGGATTCCCTAAAAAAAATGAGTCTTATTTTCCATTGTCTCTCCCGTTATCTCAATAATACCTACTTATTTTCTGAAGATACTAACAGTTTCTTCCTTATTGCCATGTTTTGCTTGACTTTCTTCTTTAGCAATTCTATTGATATTTCTTTTGGGTTAAGATGTAGCCCATAGTAAAAATCAAGAAATACTTCAGATGTTTCAAATACAGTCAGAAATAAGCATCATATTTGTTAGACTTATTTCAGTAAGATAGAATAGCACAGAGTTTTATTGATTACCAAATAGAAAAACTATTAAATAAAAAAGCATAAATAGTTCATCTTGAGAAAAAAAAATTTAATTGAATAGATGTTTTGCATTTTGAGATAGCTGCTTCAGATTTAATAGATTTGAGAAAATAGAAAATTAATGAAGCAGAAGAGTGGAAATGAAACAGGTATAAAACGTGTACGAAATAGACGTCATCTTAACAGTTCTCCAGATTGAGTTATTTTAACCTCTACCAAATTATTTAAATCAAGCAAGACATGTAAATTTTATAGGATAGTACAAGTAAGTTAAGCTATAAATAAATTTTTGGAAGCCATTCTTCATATATTTACATTCAAAATTGATTGTTATTTTTAAGTAGGATTTTACAATGTAAGCTGTAAATATATAGATCTTAATGTGTTGTTTCTTAGATTGTTACTTTGAATTTTTATATATATATTGGGAAGAGTGAGTTGAATATAAGTATATTTAAAGAAAATTAATTCTCTTTTTCTTATTTTAAGGATTTTTTTGAGCTCATCCTGTGTGAGAGATATTTCTTAAATACTGTTGAAGACGATTCTAGTTTTGCACAGGCGAAAAGAAAAATAGAATGCTGCTCCCATAGCCTAGATCCCAAACAGGTCTCCCTCTCCCCAGTTGACTTTTCTTGCTTTTCTTCCTTGATTTTTTTGTTCTAGAAACCCTGCTAGTTTGGGAAGGCAGCATCTGGGGTGCAGAGGGCCCTCTGGGGTGCTATGAGGTAGGATGGGTGGGGGAGACAGCTCTGGGGCAGGGGAATTGGTCTCTTCACTGTAGAAAGTAGAATAGGATTGTTTCAGACTTAATGGGAGGCATCTAGTGAAGAAAGGCACAAATCCACTGAGGAAAAATATTGCAAAAGCAACATAAAGGCTTGAAACAGAATAGCCCATGAATAATCAAATCAAAATGATGTTGCCCAAAATGCAGAGAAACCAGAAGGGTAAGGGTTAAAGTGTTAAATGTGCTATTAAGAACTTAATTTCATTGAAAGTATTATTACTTAAAAAAAGAATGTTTTTCTAAGGTTGGGTCTCAATATTAAAAAAAAATAGCATTTAGCTTTTAAAGTATGCAGATTTTTTTTTTTTTTTTTTTGCGTCTAACATAGTGTTTTTACCCTTCATTTTTAAATACTTTTTATTGGTAACAGAAATTATAAATGTCAATAACAAATACCAAGTAAGGAAGAAGAATATAGTGGGTCTTATTTCTTAATATTTGTTGTTTTACTTTCAGTAGTAAAGTCTTGGTTCCATGACCTTGGCCATATTAGGAATTAATTTCTTTATTAGCAAAGGAGTGGTGATAATAGAGGATAAGGAAGAAACAGTGGAGCATAATAATAATAATAGCTAACTTTTATTATGCATTTGCTATTTTCAAGACAGTATTTAACACACCTTATATGTTTAGTCTACCCAATAACTTTGTGAAGCAAGGTCAGTTATCATATATAGAAAACTGAAGCACAAAAAGTTAATTACTTCCCCTAGACACTTAGCTGTAATAATTTAAGCCATATTAGAAAGTTCATGTATATAGCACTCTGCGTGTAGCTGATTTTTATTGGTCACTCTTGATTATGAATTGGACCTAGAATTAGAAGCTAGTAATAATATAAAGTAGTTCAAAATAGGTATATTTTCTTTTAAAAAATCTATCATTTATTCTTTTTTTTGCATTGCTGTATGATTTATGGGATATTGAAATCTTACCTCAGTCTATGCACACTGCACCACATCTCACCATGAGAGGTCTAGGGCCCATCGTCACCACCGTGTTTACGTCTTCGTTCCTTAGTTCCCTCCTCCCTCGTTATTTTCTGCTAACCACAGTCTTGTGAATTTTGTTGGGTTTTGATATTTTTGTAGTCATTGGGAAATCTGTTGTTATGTTCCATGTGTCTCAGTAACCTTAAGCAATGGTTAAATTTTTATTTTTAAGATTTTGCTAAACAATTTGGTTATGTACTTTTTACGGCATTTTTGCTTTTCTATTTTACTATTACTGAAAGAATATTTCATCATTCATGAAATTCATACAGCTTCATTGTCTATTTTCTATTCTATTTTTATAATTTTTATAAATTCTATTTCTATAATTTGTTGTAATTCTGTTTCCATTTTTCTCCATGTAGCATGTTTCTGCTATCTTTTAATTGTATCATCTTTTCTTCTGCTCATTTAAACTATAGCTACAACTACTACAGATCATTTTTCTAAGTTATGTTTTTTCTAGATATATGCTCATTTTATAATTATTTTAATAAATCTTTCGGTTTGCATTCTCATGTACCTTTTTTACTCTGTAAAAAAATTAATACCATGAAGAATTAAAGAAGATTTAAAAGAAAGCCAAGTAAAGAGAGAATGTAGTGGTCCTGGTTTTAAGTTAACTCATTTGTTGGTGCTTTGCTTGTGTTATGTAGTTAGGTCAGTTTTAAATAATATCCTTTGGTTCTTTCTAAGGAACAGTGCTCAATGCTGCGTTGTATTATAAAAAGGAATGAGCCATGGTCTATCTTTTCTCTTTCTTGTCTGTTCAGTCTTTTGTCATTTCTTGACCTCATGGTACACTGAAATTTTGGCCTTTCATTTGTGGAAGCCAAAAGTAGTGAGAGGAGAGAGACCATCAACTGCCCACCCCCCCATCCCTGAAAAAAGAAGGTAGAGAATAAAGGGAAGAGTGGTGGACTGTGGATGCAAATGTGGAAGTACTGCTGTGTTAGGACAATAGCAGGTAAAATAGAACAGAAAGAAGTCAGTGGAGGGACAGGACATAAAAAATCTTGGTGATTTTGAAGGATGGAAAGAATGCTTAACTAATCTTAAGGACAGCATGTTAAAAGATTTAAACCCCATCAGTAACAGGATAGTTTTGCATCGTCTGTTTGGGGGGTTCAGGAGAAGTCAAATCACTACCTAGATATTTAAAAGGATAACTTTTTTTTCTTTCAGAAATGCAAGAGTTTAGGTACATTAAGTAGATATAGAGAGTAATAAAAAGCCAGGCAGCTCTCTCTCTCTCTCTCTCTCTCTCTCTCTCTCTCTCTCTCTCTCTCTCTCTCTCTCTCTGTGTGTGTGTGTGTGTGTGTGTTTTGAGATAGTTTACATTTTCATAGTTTGGATTTCTTTAACAGTCACAGTGGCTGCTATTAACTTCATAGCTCTAAACTTTCTCTCTTATTATCTATACCTTGCTACACAGTGTATAATACTTTTGCTCACAGTGTCACAGTGATGACCCATATTCATCAAGTGATGTTTAAATTGTGTTCATTACATATTAAGAAGTTGGGGAAATAAATGTATGATACATTTTAGAACAGTTTTAATAAATATATTTAAAATTCAGATACAGTACTTAAAGGTGTCTTACAGAAACATTAAAGCAGAAATACCAGTTAGATAGACAATTTTGTTTGTATGTTATATATTAATAGGATTGGTTAGTTTTTTTTTTTATCTGCTTTACCTTATTTTACTAATATACCCTATTCAATTTATGAAAGAAGAAATGACCTTGAAGTAGGACAGAACCGAGTTTGACTTTCCATCCTGTTTTTTGCCAACTCCGATTTTGGGGCAAGTTGCTTCATTGCTCTATTTTACAATTTTTCCATATAAAAGTGATTATGGTAGTACCTATCACAAGAAACTCTAAATGAGTGATGATGTATTTTAAAACTTTATCAAAATACAGATAGGCCCTTAATTGATGGTATTATTTCAGTGTAAAGCAACATGTGATTATGAAATTACGCATTATTTCTTTTTTTAAAACCATATTTGTCAGTGTTTGAAGTTCTCCTTATTTACCAAAGAAAAATGACTTGAAATCACATAGAAATTATTAATAAAGGTAATTGTATTTACAATTGTTTCAGCATTTCTTTCTGTGACACTGTTAAAGTCACCATTGTATGTAAGTTCTTTGGGCATGAATTTGAGATTATGTATTAGAAATCTTTTGAGCCTTTTGTTAATAGGGAAGAATTATTTCACCTTGCCGGTATGCCACTTTGCTACTTAAACATCTTCCATTAGAACTGAAAGTATATTGAGGGTGTATATTCCAAGAGACTATAAAAGAAAGGGTGAGAAGCTGCTGAGCAGGGAATTGAGGAATGAATGCTGACTAATTGTGCCATTTATGCTTCTTATTCATTGTCAACCAAGTAACTTTTTAATTTTACTCTTTATTTTTATATGACCAAAGAAACAGTAGGTTCTGTTTACAGAAAGTGCTGTAGTTAAAAAAAAAAGTTACAGATTCATAGAAGAAAGAAAAATTAGGAATTAGCAGGTCTCAGAAAAAGAAATAAATGTGTAATGATGTGACAGTATATCGTATCATATTTTAAGAACTTTGTCTCTAGAACTAGTCTTGCTGCCGGTTTGGAGTCCTCATTCTTCTACTCAGTAGTTACATAAACTCCAGCAATTTACTTATCTTGTGCTTTAGTTTTATAAACTATAAATAGGGAATGTAATAGTAACTAAGTCATAAAATTTTTGTGAGGATTAAATTAGTAAATATGCATAGAGCAATTAGAATAGTTCCTGACACAATATAAGTGCTATGTAATTGTTTTATTTTTGATCAAATCTTAAGTACTGCTGTTTGTACAATACACCATTACTTTATATAACAAAAAAGAAAAAAATGTGGAAGAATATGTTTTATAATCAATGCAGTATAGTATGTTATATTGCTTCTTTTTAGTTGACTTTATAAATTACCAAATATGATGGTGATGTTTTTGAGAGAAAAAAAATAGAACTTTGACTAGCCATGCATGGAAATATTTAGTTTATAGGAGCACAGTATAGTGTTTTCTCAATTTGTATTTTGTTTTGTTTTGTTTTGTTTTATTTTGTTTGTAAAGGATAGGTACAGGTAGAAAAGAAGGCGAGCAGAGGCAGGCAGGCAGGAAGAGAGAAGAGGAGGAAGCATTTTATTTATTTTATTTAGTTGTTCACATTGGTTGTTCTCCCCAGTCCAGGACATGAACCCAGGTCCTTGGGATGTATGTGGACTGACTTCAGCTGTTGGCAGTTGACCAAAACACTGCTGCACCAGGGTCTGCTGTGAATTTATAATTTTTCCGGGAGAACTTTTGATTTTAAATTTGTAAGATGAATGTCTTTTGGTACCTGGCATTTTTACACACTTTGATATATCTCTAATACAATAATAATACTAATTTTCAGTTAGAATCTTACAAGATTCTAAAATGTTTTCCAAATAATTAAAAATAATTTATTATGTTAAATAGATTTTGAAATGCTAAGTGGAATTTAGCAGTAAAGATCACAGGCTATGAAATCAAATTGCCTGAATTCAAATCTCAACTCAGTCATTTATTGACTCATCATGTCACTTTGCCTCTTGAGTCTTGTTTTTTCATCTGTAAAATGTGGAAAATTGAAATTTATAGTCAAAATGCATACAGCAATAGCACATACTAAGAGCAACATACTTACCATTTTTCCTGTTAATTTAATGATTACATTCTAAGTATCTTTTAAAGTTCTAATCATTTTTGTTATTTAGAACATTTAGTAAGTCAGATCATTCTATATTTTATTCTCCTTTTTACTCCTTTAAAATTATAAAGATGAACAGACATAGAGCCATTTTATGTAGGACAGAACATTCTATATACCCCAGAAGTCTTTATGTGAATAATTGATATCCACAGTATTACCTGTAATCATTAAGAAGGTAAGATATGATAGTCACTCAAAAATGTTTGTGTTAATTGTACTAAAATTTAGGAATTGGCATTTATCATGGATTATTTCACTTGTAAATCATAAATTTAAATAACTTATATAATCTACTTTTTAACATTGATTTTGAAACTTAATATACTCAGAGATGAAAAGTAAGCTAGTATTAGGAGACATAAAACCAAATAAAGCACTCCTACTTCACTACTGTCATCTCCCACAGCCTGAAAGGAAGTCATTTGCACTCTTAGGTTGTTTTGTGCAGCGTTTACATGCTATTAAATAACACCTTTAAGCTGTTCTTTATTGATTTATCAACTTTTCCTCGAGAAATTTACCTCCCACTGTATTAGTTGGAGATATAATATTTTTACATTTATAACACCACTTTCTCTCTACTTATTTTTGTAATAATCATTTCCAGTATTTTCTAATAAACCATCATTATTAAAATATTGTTCCTTTTCAGCATGATTTAATTACCTCATTTTTATTTGCTTTGCTTTTTGTACTTGTTTTTTTTTTCCCTAAATTTTACAGATCTGTTATATGCATGTCAGTATTTCGAATGTTAAAACACGGTTTCAAACACTATTTCTAGTTTATCCTTTTTTTGTGAATTCTTTTTCATAATGGTTTTTTCTCTTTAGATCAGTTGCTTTCTACACCTGGTAGACAGTACACATCTTGGGACACCCAGGCATTCTCCATACTAGATCCTCTTATTTCCTGAATCCCAAACCCACCCCCTTTTCGTTCGTTCTTTTACAGGTGCATATATTTAATTTGCTGTCTGATAAAGGAGTCATAGAAGTTTGCAGACTTGAAAAATCTTGACATCCTTACATTTGATTATTAGCTTATGTATATAAATGTAAGCTGTAAAATAATTTTTCCTAGAACTACGAAAACATTGCTCCCTTCTTTTCTCTTATTTTTGTAGTCTCTATTTCTGACTATAAGCCTTATGTCGATTTGGATTTGTCTTCTAATTTTCTTTTCTCTGTTTTAAATTTTTTTCGTTATATACTGCCTATTGGGGAATTGTTTAGAGTTTGTCTTTCATTAAATGTTTTATCTCAGCTATTTATTTTCTAAATGTTCTTCTGTTTCTCTAGTTATTCTATTTTTTTACGTAGTGCATTGTTCTTTTTTGTGGCTATAACTATTTCTAATGTCTTTGAGTTGTATTTTCTCTTAGTACTTTTTTCTGTTTATTTATTTTGGTTCTAGTTTTTCATGTTGGACGCTTTTCTGAAAGCCTTGACTTAATGAAGTGCTGCAGATTTGGTTAAAAGCCGTGTGTCTGGAGGCAAGAATTGTTGCTTAGATGGCTTTATTAGGGTGATCAAGCAAAAAGCCAGAATTTCTCTTGGGAGATCCCAGATTGTGGTATCTGTATGTCTGTTCTCTGGGATCTGAAAGTAGTTCCAATGAATTTTTAAATATTCCTTGTGGATGGTTTACACCTGCCTGCCAACACTTAGGAGCCAGTTCAGGTCTTACTGAGCTGTGTCCCCTGACTTCTCTCAATTTCGTACTTGGTAGTTTTAAGTCAGGAACATCTCTAGTTTAAGATATCCAGAACTCCAATCTTCTTGGGGTGAAAGAGGATGTTTAGAATCAAGTAGTATTCTTTGTGTGTTCTTTATTTAGACTTTTAGAGAATTCCTCAGTTACTTAGAGGTAATATTACTGCTGACTTTCAGGGATTCTCTTAGAAAAATTATCTTGGTTCTTGTATCATCCTCCTTTTCTGCCACTTAGTCATAGACCTGAGTTTTTCATTTTCAAAATCATGTTGAATTTTTTGTTTGCCATTGTCTCCTCGATTGCTCCCTTTCTTCTTTGGCTTTGTACTTTTTTGTCATTTTGATGGCATTTCAGAGGGAGTGAGCTTTAGTATGTGTGCTTAATCTTCCACACAACCATAATAATAGTGTTAATAGCTAGTTTTTATAGTTATAATTACATATGTAGTTATACTATTATAATTTTACAGATGTGGCAGCAAAATGATAAGTAATTTGCTCAGTATCACATGTCTAGTAAATGGCAGAAAGATTTGAATCTGCAAATTTACCTCTAGAACCTGAAATTTGGTGGTTTATCAATGTAGGCTTTTGGTCTGTAATGATAACTTTCTGTCATGATGTCTAGACTTACTTAAACTAACATATTTATTAAAAATCACTAAGGCAGATCACTAGCTTTTTAATAATTGAATTAGAGGAAAACCTATTACATTATAAATATGCTATGTATACACACACAAATGATTATTTTTGAGTGAAGAATAACTTTTCTGGTGACAAACCTTTAATATAAACTATTGTCACCACCATTCTTTTAGGTATTTTTTTTTTAATTGACATTTCTCAGGGAACTAGGACACAGTGTTCTAATACACAAGAGATAATTAAAATCAAGACTAATAAGTTTTGATTGATATTATTGGGATTTTTTTGTTGTTGTTTAAAAATTTCCAGAAGGATAGAAATATATTGTTTTCAAAATATAAAGATTATAAATCAACACAGTTGTTTTATTTCATTAAAAGACATTTTGGCCAAACACTTGAAATTTGAGAATGTCAATGATTAAAGTTTTAATTATTTTTCTTCTGTAATAATAATTATTACAGATTATTATATTATATATTATAATTATATATAATAATAATAATTATTATTATTATTATAATAAAGATCATTTCTGTTTTGTGTAGTTTTTCTATCCTTCCATTTCTTTAGTGTAGACAGAAACCTATTGCCTTACTGCTGAGGATATAATTTCTGAATCTAGGTGATGTACTGTCAGCACAGTGAAGCAGGAAATTATTCTCCTGTGTCAGCTGCTGTTGTTAAAGAATAAAGAAGGTTTCGGATAGGATGCATTTCTGTTATCTCTACTCACAAATCTCATATGACATGCAGATAGACTTTAAAGTAAGGAGAGTATCTTATGACAAAAGATACTTCCTGATTACTGTTCTTTCTCTACTCTTTGTAAAATTCCAAGTATGTTTCAAAATTTCTTGCTTCTTTCCTGTTTCAGTTCTCAAAATTATTCGGCTTATCCAAGTGATAGGACATTTGTAAATCACTATGTTTTTTGAGGCACTGGAAATATTGATATATTAAGCTTAATGTTAATAGTAGCAGAAGCAGTGATAATAATAGCTAATAGTTATATAGAACTATGAGCTGTGGACACATATAACTACTATATTCTGTGTATTAACTGAATTCATTTATATACTAATTTTGTGAGGAAAAGGCTATATGAGTTTTAAGTAATTTGCCTACAAGATGCATGTATGTATCCTGTATGTATGTATGGTATATATGTGTATATAAGTATGCACACATATGCATATTCATATGTAAGTAATAAGTTGGTGAGTATATAAACAGGTACTTACATATATACATGTATAATGTGTATATATGTTTATATATGTATTTTTCATAAAATTAAACAAAGAGATGGATTTGCTGACTGTCTGCCCCCAAAGTCTGTCCTCACTAGAGCGTCGCAATAATAGAATATTAATGTAAAAGCAATAGTAGTTTTCAAATATTAAAAATTAGATTAAATCTCAAAATTTGGCAATTTTTATTCCTTAATCTCATTTTATCAGAGTTGAAATAAGACTGCTGTTACTTGAGTTTTATACCCAAAGCCTTAAGAAAGTTATAGGTCACTACTTTGACAATCTCCTCCTGTGTTTATGTGGCATAGATAGAAAGCAAACATATTTCTTTTCTTGCAGTTTACATTTTACTAAATTGTCACCATGAATGGTTTGAATTTTGCAATTCTATAACTTTATGGTGGAATCAGCTATAATGCGCATTTTATTTGTGGACATTATTACTTATGGACAGGTATTAAATATGAAAAAATGTATTATAGATATTAGAAAGATGCCTGAGAAATTCGTGTACATTTTTGGCATCCTCAAGTAGGAAAATGGTCTTAGAATTATAGTAATATTTATTTTGTAGTATTGTAAAGTATACCTTTGATATGATCTGTCTGGAATATTATAGATTTGGAATATTCAATATTATTTGGATTTGGAAATGTCATTAGCTATTGTTAATATGAAAGTCTCAAATATAAACTTGACAGTGCCATATGGAAACACAATAAAATTTTTAGTTATTCCACATTTTGAAAAATGAGGTTTATTATCTTTTCTAGAGTTACAGTAACCAGTGCAGTATTTCACATTGTTGGATTTCAGCTCAAACTTTGTCTAATTTTTTTCTTTAACATAGCTATCAGAATATTTTATATTTTTTCTAAAGTTGATAGTTATTGCTCCTTTTAGTACAGATGCACTCTAATCATAAACATTACTGAAGAATAGTAGAAAATAAACATAATAATTATTCATCTCAGAGTTAATTTAAAATTCTCTTGTCCTTATAAATTTTCTGGTGAATCCAAATAAAGTGCATAATATGTAGTAGGCAGAGAGAAAATTTATCCTTGAATTCTTTCATTCAGGAGTTTTCTATTTCACTTTGCAGAAACAATGTTCCATTCTGATATCATTAGGTAGTCTAGGGAATTTTAGAATGATTAAAGTATAATATGAATATTTAAAAATAAATAGAACCTTAGACGCTTGATGCTGTTATTACCATTCATTATCTGGGTTTCTGAAATTAAAATAGCACATTATTATACCTAACAAAGTGTCTTGGCCTATTTAAACCTTGTTTTCAAGTTATATCTTTTCTATATATAGATTAAAATGTTATTGCGTATTTTGACATTAGTTGCCTTTACACACAGATAGCTTATATGCACTGTGGTCCTATAAAGCAAATGTTATATGCATATGATCAAAACAAGTTGGGTTGTTTTATGTTTGGATTTATGTCTTACTTAGAATATATGAATGTTCCTTCACTGTATTTCATTTCAAGTACAAGTAGCTTGGAAAAGAAGTTTCGCATTGATGATTTTTTGCGGGTAAGACTATTAAAAAATACCTTTACAAAAGAATGTCAATGGAAAAATGAAGAACAAAAGAGTTTTATCTTGAAAAACTCCTTTGCATAACAGCCATTATAACAGCATTACCATTGTTTCCCTACCTACATTTCATTCAGGTCACCATATTTTAAAACTAGACATAATGTGTCTTTTGTAATATTCCGTTTCATGACTGTTGCTGAAAAATAGCATTGTCACCATTTTCATTTAGATTTTGGGTACTTTTTTATTATTTCATGTAATCTTCTTAAACTTACTTCTTGATTCCTCTTAAATAGGAATTTAAGAATAGACTTCAATGTTAGAGCACAGTTACCCTTACAGAAAACTTTAGAAAAAAGTTCATGGGGTACACATACATTTTTTGCTGCTTCTTCACTCCATCTTGCATAAGTATGGTACAGTGATTACAGCTGATAAGCAAATACTGATAACTTACTACTATTAAGTGTGTCCATAGTTTACATTAAAAATCACTCTTTTCATTTATGGGATTTTATTAAGTGTATAATATCATATATCCCATCATTACAGTATTATATAGAATAGTTCTTCTGACCTAAATAGTCCCTGTATTTCACCTATTTATCCATCCCTCCCCATAGATCTTTGGCAACCAATGGTTTTTTCCTGTCTCTATAATTTTGCCTTTTTCCCAGTGTTATCATATACTTAAAATCATACAGTAGCCATTTCACTCTTTTACATTTTGCAATATACATTTGTTTCCTATATTCCTTTTTTGACATGATGGCTGATTTCTTTTTATCATTGAATAATTTTCATAATACGGATATGATACAGTTTTTTCATTCACATGTTGATATAGATCATGATTGCTTTCAAATTTTGCCATTATGATAAAGCTGCTATAAACATATGTGTGTAGGTTTTTGTTATAGATATATTTTCAACTCATTTGGGTAAATACCAAGGAATGTGATTGCTGGATCATGTAGCAAGAATATATTTAGTTTTGAAATAAATTGCCAAACTGTTTTCCAAAGTGGCTATAGCATTTTGCATTCCCTGTAGCAGTGAATCAGAATTCTTACTGCTTTGCACCCTTATTAACATTGGGTATAGGCATTGTTTTGGATTTTAACCGTCTAAATAGGCATGTAATGATATCTCTTTGTTTTAATTTGCACTTCCCTAATAGTTTACTGTTTTGGGTTGAGTTATGTCCCCTCCAAATTTGTAAGTTGAAGTCCTAACCTCCAATGTCACAGAATATAACCTTTATTTGGACTAACTCTTTATAAGAGTTAGTCAAATTAAAGTGAAGTCATTACGGTTGGCGGCATCCACCGTGTCCTTGTTCAAAGGGGCCATTCCAACAGAATTAATGCACACAGGGAAGATGCCATCTCTAATCCAAAGACTGTGTCATGGAATCTAATCCTTCACAACCTTCAGAAGGAACCAAGTCTTCTTACACCTTGATTTTAGACTTCTAGTCTCCAAAACTGCAAGGCAATTAATTTCTATTGTTTTAAGTTATCCAGTTTGTGATTTTTTTTTATTATGACACTCTGGCAAACTAAAATATGTGATAGTCAACATGTTTTTTATATGCTTATTTGCCATCAGTTTATATTTTTGGTAAGGTGCCTGTTTATATCTTTTGCCTATTTTTAAATTAGATTGTTTTCTAATTATTGAATTCTAAGAGTTCTTTGTATATTTAAGTGACTAGCTTTTTATCAGGTATGTGTTTGACAAATATTTTCTCTTTGGGACTTGTTTTTTCATTCTCGTAAAAGTGTTTTTGTTTTTGTTTTTTTCCCCAGAGCAGAATTTTTTATTTTTAAAGAAGTCCAACTGATCAATTTTTCTTATATGGATTGTGCTTTTGGGGTTGTATCTAACAAGTCATTGTCAATCCCAAGGTCAACTAGATTTTTTTCTATGTTATGAGTTATATACCTTTGTCTTTGATCTATTTTGAGCTAATTTTTGAAAGGTTTATTGATTGTGTCTAGATTCATTTTTTTCTGAATATGGATGTCTGCTTTATTCCAGCACCATTTATTGAAAAGATTATCTTTTCTCCATTGAATTTTGTTTGTTCTTTTGTCAAAGATCAGTCAGTTATATTTGTTGAGTTTATTTCTGAACTCTGTTCTTTTTCATTGATCAGTTTATTGTTTCACCAATACCACACTGTCTTGATTAGTATAGGCTTATAGTAAATCCTGAAGTTAGATAGCATCAGTCCTCTACCTTTGATGTTCTCTTCAACATTGTGTTGACAATACGGTTAACACTGTTTAGTAACAGTGAATTAACTTGGAAGTTTGGATCACTTAAAGTTTTATGATATTTCTTATACTTTCCAGTTTAAATACTACTGGTCATATTTATTCTTTATAATATGAAAATGTAGACTCGAAAAACTGGTGTATAGAACTTAGTGTTGTAATTTTGGTTCATGTTACTTTCTCTTCATTATGTTTTCTCTCTGAGAAGGACTGACTGATAAGTTGAATATATATGGTACAATTAAGGATGATAAGTGATTGTAAAATGAATAGAAACATTACATAGTTATAAATATCAATGTATTTTGATCTTATTTTTTCTGAAAGTTTGACATTTAAATAGAAAAGGTTATATATAATTTAGTTGTGTAGTATACTGACATCTTATTTTACTTAAAAAGATATACTTGAGTTTTTAGAAAAATCTCATTAAATATTAATTTGCATATTAAGTGACTAGAAAGAGCATAATTTCATGTAGGGAGTGTTCTAAGTTATTAAGCTATGAATCACATTAGAATAGTCTCAGAAATTGAGTTTCACGTTATACTAATCTAAATATTGAAAATGTTCCTTTAAAGCTATAAACTAACTTGTTTTTCTCTTTTTTGCTTTGTCTCTAGAATGCCTGTTTATTTAGCAGACTTACTACGTTTTGTGTCTTATGTAGGGGATTTTACTTTTTAGCTTTTTATACAGTCTAATATTCTCCATAAATATATGACATTTATATTTGTTAATATTTCTAAGAAAATTTATTTAAGGATGACCATGATATTTTTTTCTATAGCTTTTATACAAGGAGAAAATCTAAGATGCCGGAGTGCAGCTCCAGCAGGTCCAGGGATCCCAGAGGATGGACGGTGTCGGCAAAGATGAAGGGGAGGAGAAGGGAATGAGAGAGTTCCTTAGTTCATCTGGCAGGCATCTTTGGCATCTCTGCTAGATAGCCAGTGAGCATTTTATTTTATAGTTTTTTTGAACACATACATTTGGCAATTTTGCAAGCAAACATTATCTCATTGTTTTTGTTCTGTTTTTTCTTTTCCTTTTTTCTACCTTGTTTGGCAACTCTCCCCAGATAACATCTGAATGACATTTCTTGGTTACAGCCACATTGCATAATATATGCCTTTTTCAATGGTCACTTGTTTTAACATTAACCACATTCTTTTACATGTATACAAAGGCCAGTTTATTCCTTTATCTATTATCTTTTGCTATATATGAAGCAATCTTTTATAATCATCAAATATTTCTACTTAGAAAAAATTACATAAAGGAAAAAGTTGCATGAATAGAAGCATCATCTGCAAAAAGCAAGCCTTACCTAAAAAATATTTTCATGGTCTAATCTAAAGATAACATCTTATAATCATTTACTTATTTCCTCCATGGGTCCAAGGATTCCAGGCAATGGTGATAGCCTGTTTTTATGTAATATTTGGCCAGTTGTTTCCTAACGGCCTGTTTTGCCTGTTCGTTAGGCACCAGGGAGAGTCTGATCTGCCTTGCCTCACCAAGAAAGGCAACATTCTTACGTGTGTAGTCTCCCTTTGTAGATTTATTCTATTACCATTTTCAGCATAAATACCCATATACGACAATGGCTCAAGGGTTGTGTAAAATAGTTCGAACCTTACAGATTTAGCCCCCCTGGGGAGGATGCCATACACAGCCTCTAATCCTGATTAAGTTGCTGTGGTTGGGTTTATTTTTAAAGGGGCCACCTTAGATCCTGTTTTCTGAGCTGTTGTAACAATTTATTTATAGAAAGACATGGAGTTTCAGTGGGGAAATTGTCAGGGGTGTAATTGGGTCAACAGCAGCATTTACCTGGGAAACTTCTGAACTGTTATTGAAATCAGGGTGGTCTCAATCCCGTGCACAGGTGCACAGACTCATTATTAACAGTAAGAGTGGAAATGCCCAGAGACAGCCCCAAGCATATGCTGTGCAGATAGATGTCTTTCCCAAGCTGGGACTGTGTCATCCAGCAAGGGCGGATTGGCTCTTGTCAACATATATTTGGTTATATATTTTCTGTTTATTCATAAGAAGACTATGATAATGCAGGCATTTAGCATGATAGTTGTAAATTGTATTAAGAGATATGAAAAGTCAAAATCACTAGCTTATTGGTGCTAATCACTTCATAGTACATTATAAACTGAGATGTAGAATTAAGTGAGAATAAAAGAATGAAATAACTTTCTGTTTACACCCTAGTGTGTCTCTTTTAATAAATAAGTTAACAATGGTCAGTGGTGGGCATTATAGAGGACCATCATTTTTATATGGCAGTTGTGGGGTAATCTATATGTATGAAAGAATTAAAGTTATTGTTTAAGGAGTACTATTCATGTAATTATATATGTTGCGAATTGATGGGAATAAAATACATGGAATTGTTTTATTTTTCTCCAATATGACCTTTGTTTATAATTTATCAAAGCGTTTTTTAAAAAATACTCATTTCAAGGAACTATCATAGCTTTCTGGACACTTCAGAAAATCAGTTTAATCTGACTAGTTTGAACTTTAATGTCAGAACCCAATTTACAACTGAGCTTTTCCCCTCTGCTCAGTTGCCACTTGGACTTTTCTAGGGGATTGAAGTATGGAAAGGGTTGAACCTAGTCATTCACTCTGCTTACTCCAGTGAGTGAAGTGTGATCTGCTCTTCCATTTATATTTCTGTTTCTCCTCATGGGTGCTGATAACTAGAGACGAGAGAGAGAATGAGAAAATGCTCTCTCATTTAAGTAGCACCTTTGTTTCATTTTTCTCCTGCTTCTGCTCTTCTACCAGTGACTAGACATTATGACTTCCATGGGAAGAGACAAATACTAGTTTTCTGACCTGACACAGTTGTAAAACTTCTTTTTTTTGGTGGGTGGGTGGGATATTTTTGGAATGTCACACCATCTTCTGGCTTATCTTTTTTAATCTTTTTCTCCAAATACCCATACTCTGGCCACTAGGTACCATTTGTGTGGAGGTCCCATCCGACTGTTTCCAGTCAAGATACTCTTTGCTGTTAAGGTTACTCCAGGTCTCTCTACACTGTTTTCCAACTCCAAATATTTTTTCTCTCTCCTCAATTGTGCTAGGTGGGGGAGTGACCATGGAATTCTAAGCAAGTCTAAACAAAAGCAGAGTTCCAAGTGAAATAAAATGCCTGTGTTTCCTTTTCCCCAATCTTTTGGACCCATTTTTGATTTGAACTTGCGGCAACAGCACTGTCCAACTATTATGTCAGTGAAACAAATTCTGCGATTGACTGATTCATAGGGTAGGTTTGGGCAGTTCTAGAGTAAAGAGCTGCTGGAAAAGTAAAGATGTTTTAGTTATAAAGAGTTGTCTCTCACTTGTTTAAGTTATCTGTTGAATGTGAAATACTCAATTGATGATTTCTTGTTCTTTATTCTTGGGGTCTAAGTGTCAATTCCTGGGCACTGGGTAAGGTCGCACTTGATATTCTCAGGTAAATCTTAGCATTGTCTTGCCTGTGGTCCTTGTTGGCTGCCTACCATCAATTACACAACAGCTGGTGTGATTTTTTTGAAAGATTAATCAGGTTATATCACTCCACCAGTCAAAATGTTACAATGACTTTCTCTAGCAGTTAAAAATAAAAATCTGAACTCCTCAGTATGGTCTGTAATGCCCTACGTTATCTGACTACAGGTTAAAATTCTGCTCTCACTGTTAAATCTGTCTGCAGTATTCTCACCGCAAATAGTTTATGGACTCGTCATTTCATTCTTCATTCAGATAATACTACTTCCTTAGGGGTTCTCTGAATACTTTATCAAAATGGTTTGTCACTCTTTCCATAACCACTTAGTTTATACATGAATCACTTACATACATTATTTTTAACAATCTTTTTATTATTATATGTCTTTTCCATAGCATAACTCTTTGAGAGGGCAAATCATTGATTCCTTTACTTAGTACTTTATGCAGTGCTACAATCAGACCTGACCCTGGAAATAGCTTTGACTTATCCACAATTTTTACTCTTAATATTTTATAGTTTACTTTTTTATTCTTTATAGATCTTTATTTCTAACTGCATTTTCCCATTGTTGTCATCCCTGTTGAACATCCACAGCTTTAGTCCATCTTTCATGCTGCTGTTAGAATGACTTTTAAAAAATGTTTATCAAAATGTTACCCTGTGCAACAAAATATTCCAAAATTCCTTAACACATTTGAGTCCGTGCCTACTTATCCTCCTTAGTGGCCCCTGCATGGACTTTTCTGTTCTACTCATATCTTCTTCATTGCAGTACTCAAGAGTGCTTATTAGTATGTTTCTCTTTTACTACAATACCTTTACTTAAAGCCTATTTTATTATTACTACCATGTATTTTATCAGTGTGTAAGTACTAAAATGTAACTTCTATCATTAAAAAATCTCTTGAAACCATTTACATTTGAAGTGATTTGGAACCAACTATATAGTTGCATTGAATGTTCATCATATATATTAGTGTAACTTCTTTTTCTTCACTGTCTTTAATACATGAGAGTTTGCCATATTTTGATGAATATTTAAAGGTTACTACAATCTTGAAGACACCACAGACACTCTTTCGTAATATTGTTTATAATATTATGAATTCATTTTAAAGGTAAGGCAAATCTGCATATTTCTCAGGGATTCTTTTTTAAATGATGTATGTTATGAATGCTTATTGATCTTTTACCTTCAGAAAACTAAAATGAAAAGCATAGGGAAAATGATTTATGAAAGTAAAAGTATTGTATAACCTTTTCAGAAAGTGTGATTTGTTGATGAATTCTTCAAATTAAATATTTTTGTTTGTATGTTATTGTGTGAATGAAAGAAGACTGATAAAGAAAATGGAATTATTTTATATAAACAATCAAAGTCAGATTTTTTTCATTATTGAATCCGTTCCAAGTAAGCACAGTTTCATAAATGGTACCTATGTAACTTTTGGGGAAAATAAAGATTCTAGGAGTATGTAGCAGTTTTCTAAAACTTGTATTTAGCATTTCTGTATCTAAAATAATGCAGAACTGTATAACTTGTAATATTTGTCTCGTGGAAGACATGGCTAAATAAAATCATTATTATGCAATTATATAGTAGTAAGCAAAGATGAGACATGTAAGTTTTAGTTATTTGATATAGTTCTCTTGAGCAATTATTGTAAATAATAATAATAAGTTAGGTCTTCTAGCATTTATATGACTTATTTCATTTTGTTCTTGGAACATCCTTGTGTCTAATACTAATTTTATATTAAAAGAAACAGCTGTTTAAAGTATATATTAAGTATATATATTATATATTATTTATATTATATATATATTGTATAAATTTAGTTTAAGTGAGTACTGCTGCTGATTTAATTGGCTGTCTTCTTATTATTCATCAGTGTTTCCTTAAACTTTCGCGGGGAGACTACAGAGCCCTTCAGTAATCTTAACAAAGGTTTATGGCCTTTTTCTCCTAAAACAATGTACTTGTGGACCCATATAATATGTCTTCATTTTATTTTTCAATTTTGCAGAATTCCTAGATTCCCTGAATCCCACAAATAGACCCCTAGATTGGGAATCTCTGCTCTCTTTTTTTAATTAAAAAAAAAAAAAAAAGTGAAACGCTCTACTTTTTGCTTCCTCTGCTATGTGATGTCACTTAAAGGAAATAATATTTAATTACACTGTGTCTTACTCTATAAAGAATTTAAGAAAACTGTAAGGAAATTTTCTACTAACTCTAACTCCACTAAGTATATGTCAAATAAGTATATCTGTATTGCAAGTAAGATTCCGAAAAATATGATAGATTGAACAGTTTTTATTAGTCAGATTTGTTGGATTTTGCTGTAAAGCAACCTCATTCTGTTTCAAAAAACTAAATGTGAGTATTTTGAAAAATATAAGCAGTTGCCTCTTCAAATCAATGTAAACATAGTAGCTCTCCCTGTAGACGATTAATAGTACTGTCTAGCCTAGTGATTCAATAATATTTCTCAGAATAATTCTTACATTTGATCTTCTGATTTCATCAAAGAGAATGTAGTCATTGTGGTAAGACTGGTCAATTTTTGTGTTAATGAACAAAAGTTGTAATATACTTGGTTAACTTGTTTATATGACCTAAGGATGAAACTGTAGTTAAATTCCAGCACAGTTTGATTTTGGAGATACCATTTTTGAGATCACTTTGAAAACTTCTTTATATGAAAAATAATATAATCTATATTAGTTGTTGAGGACTAGTTATTTTCTAAGTTTTTTAAATATTAAATGATTCAGAATTTCAGGATGGTTTTCCTCATATTCATGTTACATTCAGTTCTGATCTTTCACCTCTTTTGTATTTTTCTCTTAAATTGTCTTCTAAAACAAAGCTTTAAATTACTTGAACAGAGTGAGGAATCTTACTATATATATATATATATATATATATATATATATATATATATATATATACCTGGTTTTAGGTAAATTTCTATAGAAATAATGTTATGAATCAGCCTATAATTGTTTGGATTTAACCTTTTAACATGTTTTAAAATTGATTTATAGTTATGTTGTGAATTAAATCATTGTATGCCTGCCTTTTTCTTCAATTATTCTTTATTTTTAAATAAATGGTAGCCTGTCTGTGTAGGGCTCTTGTGACTGAATGATGTATTCTGTTTCACTGTGGCATAATTTTCAGACAGCCACTTTTGTTGTTAAACAATGTCATTTTCTATAGTACTTTTCATCCCTGTATGTATGTACAGGAGTCACTTCACCTACCACCGAATTGCAGCCACTTCTGAGGTGGAACGCAGCAACTGTTTAACAGCGCACTTTCCCCTAGGTGCTGACAGCTGCAGAAGAACATGTACATGGTCCTGTACAGAAGGTATTTCTCCACTGTGCCATCTGCAGCGTGAAACTGACTAGGAGTACTACATAGACTGTAAGTTTCTTATGTATCCGCCCTAGACTGGGAAACCCAGTAAGAGAAATAACAAATAATTGAGAAGCATCGTTTAAAAATGTATTGAGGTCAGTTAAACTTAGTGCTACTCTCCCTGGCACTATATTTCAAGGTCATCAAATTTGATCAATACTGAACTGAATACCAATTAAATGGATAAACTCTTTGGAAATTATTTTAATCTAAGAACAAAGGAAAGTTATGCTTTTATAAATAGTTCACTTTTAACAAAACCTAAAATAATTGGTTTTTAGATATTTTTAAATAACCAAGCCAATATTATATAATATTTTCTAGAGCTGTGTTCTTAAAGTAGCAAATGAACTTATAATTCAACAGGGACATTCTCTTTAAATTTATATGCACTATTTTGTGTCTTAGTCTTAAGGCTTTCACTCTTTTGGTGAAATATTTGCACCAGAGACAGTTTATTATAAACCTAGATTTGATTGTTTGTTTTAGAAACATTGGATTTGAAATTTTTTTACATATTCACAGAAAGCATGGGTAAAGAAATAGTATTTAAACTTTAACTTAATGTATTTTAGTCTCACCCATCAAATTATTTAATACTTTGTTTTTCCCTTTGTAAAGCACGCAATTATGCAAGACTGCTATCTTTAATAATAGTCTGGCACGTTTGTGCTTTGTAGGACAGGAAAATAAACTCCTGGTATGTCTATTGTTAAACGATATAATACAGTTGTTATATTTTCATTGTTCAGCTTTTCAGTCAATAGTATTACTAGTTATCTGATATTTTTGTATATTTATAGACATTTGTATAGGGTCTCGTAGTCATAAAGAATCTTAATCGTATGAAATAATAGTGTCATTTGTTTTAGGTAACTTTAAATTCTTTGTCATAAATTGATATTTGTGTACATCTCTATGTTATAGATTATCAGTTTAAGCAGATGAAAGCTTCTCTGGTCAAAGTTTACTTGTAAAATGAGATGAGTGGAAGAAATCATATTCTAGAGGCCCACTCTTTAAATGTCTTCTATTTAACATATGGGTTTTTATATTCAAAATTGTACCTTATAATATGTAACCAAGATATTTTGGGGCACAAGAGATTTTATTCTAGTTAGATTATTATTTGTATTAAGTGCCCAGTGATGATATTTTAGAGTAAAAGAGAAGTTCTTATTTCCTATAAATATTTTAACCATATTTAATTTTGTAGTATCATTACTGCACTGTTTTGAAGAAATTTTTTGAGAATACAGTATGATTTTCTGTATTCTCCTTACCTTAAAAGTATCAGGAATATGAGCAAAAGAACTAAACTTTGTTTACATTCAGAGTGAAATTTATTCAAATATTACAAAAATTCACATTTTTAATGAAATTTCCCTGTTAGTACTTTTTTAGTATTTAAAGTACAAAAGAAACTAATATCTTAAACAATAATTTAAATTTGCTTACCTTATCTCTAACAGGAGGATATTTTATAATATCTTTAATATTTGAAAATTTGCTATAATTATTTCTTTTGCATTTCTACAAACTGTAATTGTAGATATTGTTAATCTCTCCTATTAACTAATCATATTTGACAAAGAAATGATGTGTTTTTATGTATTATTTTAACATTTGCGTGAAAAGGTACAAATTAAACCTATTGTGCATTTCCGAGGTATTCTTTTTAAATAAAGGATATTTAATTGGGTATATATTGCATTTTCTGTGGATGATCTAAGTTTAACAACTTCTTAGGTTCAATTTTTAATCATGAATCTTATACTTTAATATACTCCCATGTGTTTGTTATTTGGAAAGAATTAGATTAAAATGTTCATTTTTACTTAATATACTTGTATATTTGAATTGAATGAACATGTACTACTTGTGTAATCAAAAGTAAAGAAAAATGTGTTGCAGTTAAATTGTATTTTTGGAACATTAGTTTATTTAGAAAAAAGTCTTCATTGCATTAAGTATCTCATGGATGTCAAATATCTCTATTTGATTGTTTATCAAAGGAGGACTCGTATTTTTCTGAAGGAATAGAGTGGTTGGACTTAGTATTCAATTATATTCACTTAATAATTTTGGAATTCATAAATAAATACTAGATCAAGAGTAATTAAATTTAATGAAACCTTTATTTTTCATTCTTTCTCATTATTTTCTATTTGAAATAGGAAAAATGAAGCAAATGTTGCAAGGATAATTTGCATTTTTAAATATATAATAACATGTACTTAGTAGTAGCAATGTTGGTGGCATTTAGGTTTCAGTTTGACACTTTAAAAAATAAATATTAGCACAAGCTGAAGAAATAGTAAAACTGCTAAGAAAATAAGAAAAGATATAAGGGAATAATTTAAGTATGGATTTATTTCATTTAAACTAATTTTAAAGAATTTACAACTAAAAATTGTGTCATTCCATATTTTAAAAAACCTCAGGTTCTCTCAATTTTATGAAGAACATACTTTACCTCACAGGGATGTATATATATATTTTTTACAAGTTTTTTTTAATGAAAACATGGAAAGTTAACATAGAGTTGTGAATTACATTGGGGCACTAACTATAAAGGGGTTGAGTACTCTAAAATGTACCCTGGGAATGAGAGCTGAGTATTGAAGGAAGGAACATGTTTAAAAGATGAAATCTCTCTGTAAGGTTGGGATTCTTGTCGTCTGGAGAAGGTATAATTGTCCATTGGTGGTGAAGAAAGTCACTGTGTTGTCTTGGGTTGGGACTAGTTCTTGGAAAGTACACAGAAGCTGGCAGGCAAGAAAGGGACACTTCCACTGGGTTTTTGATGAGTTGTGTTGATGAACAAGGACTGGAAGTAAGACACTATGCTGGAGGTTTTATGTTGACCAAGGCTGGCAGATGACACCCACTATGGTATATTTGCTGTCTTACTGTTTTTCTGTGTGATTTCTTTATGCTTTATAGAGCATCCTTCAATATTTTTGCCAAGCTGGTTTTGTGGTGATAAACTCCTTTAACTTTTGCTTGTCAGAAAAAGTATTTATCATTCCTTCAGTTCTGAATGATAATCTTTCCGGATATAGTATTGTAGGTTGAAACTGCTTTTCTTTTAGCACTTTGAATATATTATGCCATTCCCTTCTGACCTGTAGAGTTTCATTTGATTAGTCCACTGACATTCTTATAAGGTCTGCTCTGTATGTGACATGTTTTTCTCTGACTGCTTTTATAGTCTTTATCTTGTATTTTTGACATTTTTATGACAATGTGTCTAGGTATATTTCTGTTTGCATTTCTTTTATTAGGAACACTTTGAGCTTCCTGGATTTGGAGACTTGTTTTATTCTTCAAATTAGGGAAGTTCTCATCTCAAATACAGTTTCTTCCCCCTTTTCTCTTACTCTGGGGCCCCTATGATGTGAATGTTGTTCCTTTTGATGTTATCGCAGAAGTCTTGAATGCTGTCTCCGATTCTTTGAATTTTTTTTTTTTATCTCTTTGCTGGTTTGATTGATTGAGTTCATCTGTCCTATCTTCCAGATCACTGATTCTGTTAGAAGCTCCATCCATCCTATTGTTGAGTTCCTCTATTGAGTTCTTTAATTCAGCCATCGTGTCTCTTACCTGTTTGATGTCTTGTTTTAATTCTTCTCTTTGCTCCCTGATGTTCTTGTTTACTGCCTCTACTGATTTCTGAGTTCCCATGAGTTTGTTAATCACTGTTACCCTAAATTCTTCTTCAGGTAATTTACATATGTCTGCTGTATTCGTATTCAGATTTTATCCTGGGTTCTTGATAGGATCCATCATTTCACATATATTTCTCTGCCCCTTTGTTCTATTTGCATTATGTTTATATTTCTGAGGGTTCAGTTTCCTTGGTCTTGCATAGGTTTGACTTGCCCAGGATTGGCAGTCAGCCTGCAGTTTTGCCTCTATCCACAAGGTGGCACTAGCGGGTAGCATTGAGGTTTGCGGCTGCCTTCTCACTGTAATCCAGAGGATGGGGCATCTGATGGGTGGGATTTCCGGTGGGCAGATATGCAGTGGGCAGGATGTCCGCTCAGTGGACCCCAGGCTCTGGCATGCAATGGTTGTGGAAGAGGTTTGATCTGACTGCTTTCCACTATAACTTCGCCCAGTGCAATTTCACCACGCAGGCTCTAGCTCATCAGGTGAGCTGGCTCTCCTTTCACCCTCTCCCAAGTCAGTCCTACTTGTCTCCATGTCTCAACTCTACTGGGTCCTCCTCTCACTGCCTCTGCAGCTGATCCCAAAATCCCTAGCCTCCTCTCCACCGTGTGTACGGAGACTCCCGAGCTCTGTCCCAAATCCAAATGTGCGATTTAGCTCAGAACCGCGCTATGTTCCTCATCCACCAATAGTCTTCAGCTGTTGTGTCTCCAGCTGAAGTGTTAGTCGCTTCTTGGTCTTTGTCTCAGGAAAATATGTGGGGTTTTTTTGGTTTATTTTCGGAGTCTGTGGGGATCGAACTGAAAGTGCGTCCTATGGAATCACCCATCCAGAAGCTGATCTCCTGATACATTTTTATATTAATCACTGATAGATATGTAAGAAAATTATTTGCTGTATAAAGTTTATCTGAACTCTTGTAATGTGTTGGGGAGATGAGATACCTTTCAGAGTTTTATTGTGAATAATGTAGAGATGATTGAAATTTAACATATATGGACAAATTTATTTTATACTAAATGGTTAATATTTTAGTTCTTTATTTGATAAAGATTTAGTATGCAGACTTCTTTCTTCATCCAAAATATAAATTATATCCATATAGTAATATATGCTATTTAAATTTAAATATTTTATAAATAATGTGAAAGATTTTTTTCATGCAAAACCTCAGACAGATATACAGCGATCAAATATTTATAATTATAATCTTTGCTATTCTCATGACAGTTTCTGCTACTTTTATAAATTTCTCAAATATTTTTCCATTTGAATTGAATTAATTGAAATTTTAAAATATATAATTGCATATAGAACTACTGATGCCACAAATCTTTTTGTATTTAATATTGAATTAACAAGTACATTTTACTTAAAATTTTTTCTTTAATTCGAAATATCTATGTGGACTGTGTGTGTGTGTGTTTGTGTGTGTATATGTTTATTTGTACATATATTATCATCTTTCTAATATATTTTCTGAAGCATTGTCTGGAATCCTGACTACAAGTTTGTAGTTATTTAATCAGGTATTAATTGCTTAGCAATTTTAGTTGTTTCTGTCTGTTAATTGAGAATTATTACACCTACCTCACAGGGTTGTTGTGAGGAAAAAACAAACATGTCAAAGAGTACTCAACATATACTAGGTATTCAGTATATGAAAATGAGTGTTACTAAAACTTTTTAGTGTCCTTATTATAAAATCCAAATTATGTCTCTCTTTGGGCCTTTGTCCTTGTGGCACTTATTCATGCCATTTTCACACCATTAATCTGTAGGCTACTATCATCTATGTAACTGAATTTAGATCTCATTAACTAAGATGTTTCCTATTCCTTCTTTGTTTCTTATGCTTTTGTTAGATGACCCTTCTCTATGGTCTTATAGGCTTTGCTTATTTCCTATTCTAGCCTTTGGACTTGTATTACTCCTCTGTTAACTCACAGAAGATGGTGTCTGCCTCTAACTCCCTCCCCTCCTACTACCTATTAGAGTTTCTACAATTCAGAAAATGCGGGAACATTTTATAAATAAATATAAGCTCCCCCTGTACTAATTCACAACATATGTAATTGCATGATTAGTATTCCTTAAAACTATAACTTTAGTATCATTTAAGTGTCTTTATCTCTTCTGTGTTCTTGCTCTTCTTCCTCTTGCTCATCTCTCTCTTGTTCTTTCATTCTTTCCTCACTTTCTAGAATTGCAAATAGATCTAATTTTTAGGCAATAGGGGAAAAAAAAACAAGTTAAGAAATTGAAATTATAAATGCATTCAGTATAAATGTTCAACCATATATTAACCTTGCTTGAAGCAGGTCTACACTTTTGTATTATTTTCTTTTGCCTTGTCTCCCTACTCACTGTGCTACTCCTGGGTCTTACAAAGATTTTGAATTTAGAAATAGAGAAGAGCTACTTGGTAGTAAAGGAAAATATTGGACATCTAAATGGGCTCTGTCTCTTGTTCTTAAGGGTTTATCAAAAATCCTAATTTTGGGGGTTAATCCAGTTGTAATTGATGCAAAGTGATACTTAGTTCATCTTCTTTTAATTACCCTTCTTAGTCTCTGACTTTCTGGTCCAACTTCAACCTCTCTCTTTGGGGTTATCATGTTCCTTTTGTAGTCCTGGGATAGAGTTTCTTTTAAACTGAACCATTACTAGTTCACTTCCCAGGGGTCCTTATTTATCCCACGGGAAATTATAAATCTTTGCTCCATAAACTCTGGAAGTTTTAGCCTGAAGGCCTCTCACCCTTTGCCTTTTGATTTTTTGTTCCTAAGTCTAATTCCTTTCCCATTCTTCAAGTATCCTGTATTCTCAAGCATATATGCCAAATTTGGAAGAAATTACTGTTTTGTTTTTTCCTTAAACTACCCTCCTTAATATATGTTTGTATTTTTTTATGTGAATGATAAAGGATATTTTGGCAATTTTTGACCACTTCCCAAATGTTGCTTAAATAATTTTTCACTTTACTTATAGTTCTTGGAGTCTCAGCTTTAGTTGAAATTGAGTAAACATGAAAAAAATTCCATTTAAATATCCTAATACTACTTACATAGATACCTTAATGGGCAGCTTGCATTTCTGTGAATTTCTATGGTTGTCCATTCATTTCTATATTTCCACACCTTGTCTCAGTCAAGTTTATGCGTTTAGAATGTCCTTTCTACCTTTTCCTCCTGATGGAGATCTCTCTACTCAGTCTTTATTGGTCTTGGCTGTTAGAATAAATACTTCTCTCCATGTTCTCATTAACACTTTGTTTAAAGTTTTACTGTATTACCTGTAAATATGTTTGTCTCCTTGACTAGATTGAGCATTTTTGAGATAGCCACTGACTTACTTAATGCTGAACACCTATAGTTTAGTCTCTGTTTTGTGATCAGTACATTTTTTTTTTTTTTTTGCTGAATTGTTTTGGTTGTTGAGTAGTTAATACTTCTTTTCTTATCTGTTTCATCCCAATTCAAAACAATTTTAAGTGGGCAAGAATTAGCTTTTATGCCTCTGATTATATTTTTGTAAACCCAATGATAACTGTTCATTTGTCTTAAGGAAGTTTATTTGGGGTTTTAATTCTGATTTTGACGATTAATTTGCTTCCATTTTCCCCTACATTTCTTTTTCTTTCTTATTTTGTTCTAGTTCATGGAATTAACTGTGATAAATAAGGATACCCAGATATTCTGAGCAGTTTAACGTTTAAAGTTAAAGAATTTGGAATCTTTTTCCATTATAGTATTTCATGTTTAAATTTCAGAGTGTTAGATTGTTTCACTAAATATGTTCGGAAATGCTGAAAAAGCAAGGTAGTGGTTGTGAGAGAGTAGTATTTCTGTGATAGAAGTTAAATTGAAGTTGTATTTGACTGGAGTAAAGTGGTGTTTCAGTCAGATTTTAATCTGTTGTTCTGGTGAGTGATTACTGCAAATAAGTTGCCTCAAACACTTTGGAATACAGCATTTAGTTTCTGCCATTCCTTAATGGAATAATTGAATACCATCTTTATTACTGAAATTTAAATAAGTGTAGGAATCTCTAGTATGTATAGTCAGGCAAATATATGATAATTAGATAACTAAGAAATCAAAATATCTTTGCAAGTAGAGATAAATGAAAAGTTCCTATCTTTAAAACTTTACTTTTCTGGAAACTTCCAAATCAGTACTGATAGTGTACTAAGAAGACAAAATAGAAAGATTTCCTTTTCAAATCAGATCATTAGTTTGAGAAAAGATAAATCTTCCAGGAAATACCCTAGTAATTTTTTCACTTTATTCCCACATTGCTGTTAAATATGGACTATTTTATATACATTTTTTTAAATGAAATTTTACCTAATTTCCTAATTTTCACCAATACTGCCAGTGAAAATGTTAATATTTATGATAATTTTATGAATTGCTACCTACTAGCTCAGGAATCATAGTGAGTGATCATTCTGACCTTTATATTAAGTGAAATGGTAAATGTGCCAAATAACAGGGATAGTTGAATTTCAAGCAGTATAACTACCAGGAATTATATGTATGATTACTTATTTGCAGTCATATTTATTATGTCAGTAGGCTTTTTTTTTTTTTTTTTTTTTTAAGGAAAAGTTCCAGCAAGAATGAAGTTGAGTAGCTAGGCAGGCAGAAAGAGAAAGGAGGAAGAATATTTTATTTAGTTGTTCATTTGCTTGTTCCCCCTGCCCTGAATCATGGACCCAGGTCCTTGGATTTTATATGAATTGTGACAGCCACAGGTGGCCAAATTAACTACGAGGTCACCATGCACCGGCAGTAAACTTTTGTAGCTGTATTTTTATAAGAAGCAGCAAATTATAAAGTACAGTCAAGTGTTTCTGCTCTAGCTAGCAAGAAATGCTATATTCCTGTTAGTTTATCTGACCCCCCTATAATCACAATAATTCGAATATTTGCATGCCTTAGAAATTAATAAAAATATTCTTTTATTTTTGGTTTAAGGTGAATATTACTATATGAGAGAATTTGATATTCTAACAAATAAAATGATATTTTAATATGTTTTTCTCATTGTACTTGAGAAAACTAAAATCCAGGAAACTATTAGGAAGCATCTAGGATTTATAGTAACTAGTTACCAAATAGGAAAAATAATGCTTAAAAAATAATACCTTTCCAAAATGTACCATTTGAAGTGTGCTTTTCATTTAAATATGCATTGCTTTGTCTTCCCTTTGAATAGCTTTGTTTATCAAATGTGATATTACCTAGAATTTTAATTTGAAACCTACTCTTAGTAGAATTAAAAAAAATTATGAACTCTTAAAATGTTTCAGAAATCTAGTTCTTTGTTTTATATGTAATCTTAGTGTTCCTACACAACATAAAAACTCATTTATGGCTATAAATGCAACTAGCAATGAAATCGGCCATGAATTGATACTTCTTTTTATGCTTCTCTCTAAGATTCTGACTTCACATTTTCCCACTGTGCTGCCTGTAACAGATTCAGCATGTCCAAAGCAACCAAATCTTTAGTTCTTCATTCTCATTCTGCCTCTAAACCTCATTCTAGAATATAGCTTCAATAAACCTTGAGACTCAGTTTCAGAATATCTCTTCTCTTTTGACTTGAATACCATCCTATTTATTTCCAGATCCTAATTATTTTGCTTTAAAAATATATCTTGAATATACCTCATTGTACATAAATTGATAAAATTCTGGTTCATTACTTCCTATTACCAAGATTTGTGTACTTGTTTTGTGTTTAGTTTATGTTGCCTTTTCCTTGAGGGTGGGAATCCCCTTTTTGCTCTCCATGAAGAAGTATTCCCAGTAATTCCTTTTTAAATTTTCTCATTAATTTTGAGGTAGTTGGTTCCTGTTATGGAAGTCTTAAAAATATTGAATGGATTGCTGAAACACAGATAACTACCACATTTACAATTAATCACATACTATTCCAATTTGATGATGCTCCTATTAACAAACTACCAGCAAAATGCCTGAAATTAATTTTGAATAATTTACTAAGAGCATTTGGCTTGGTACTAATTATATGGAAACAAATTTTCTTGACAATATATTAGTAAATACAGTGGTTTGGAGATTCTTGCTATAAACTTAATATACACTGAATTCAGTCTTTTTTTTTCAATATATGGGTGCATTGCCATTTTGAGAACCTATTAAATTATGTATGCATGTAATTGATTACTTTTTTTTCTAGATTTGTCCCTTTGTAGTTTTTTCAGAGGTACGTATTACTGATGGGAATCAAGTTTTTGAATGTTATAAAAGCAAGGTTTTGAAATGTTAAAAAAGTTCAACCCAATTACCAGTTCCAGTATGGATCTAATTTAACCTGTTAAGAGGATACATTGACCTCCAAAGAAGAGAGTCTCTGCTGCAGACTATTAGTTCTTCCTGTGCTAGAACTTTATAGATAGCCCATTTTCCTCCTGTGTCTCTTCCAATAGTCTAACGATAATCACTGGTTTCTGAAAAGTTTATTAAAAATCTGTCATTATAGAACAGATTGAATGGGAATATATGCTTATTCTGTTTTTTTAGAGTATTTCTTAAAAGTATTTGAATGAATATTTGTTAGTATTAATAGAATGTTAGTGTTATACATGTCTTTTTATGTGTGTTCTTTAAAAATAACCTTACCATCTATAATTTTGGGTATTTTGATTAGTATATTTCTGTTTTTTCACATTTCTCATTTTCTCTTTTAGTACTTATTTTTGTATATGTCTTTGTCTTCATCTATTATTTGTCTATATATATGTATATACACATGAGCTTAAGAGCTCTTTAGTTTTATGAAATTTAAAAGGAAATGAAAAATAAGATTTTTTTATATTCTAATGTCTCAGGGTTTTTTGGAAATAATAAATTTAAAGCCAGCTTAATTTTATTTTAAATTAATTAAATCGAAAGTTTGAAGCCTGCATGTTTTATTGTCTATTGTCCGGATTTGCTTATATGTATTTGGCTTATGTTGCTTTTATACCCTATATATTATATCTATTCATGGTTTGTATGTCACATAAATTTAATATAACCAATGTGCTATTATTTATATAATATTCTTTCCTTACTCTTCAATCATTGATTCATTCAATAATTAGTAATACTGTATGCTAAACACTGTCCTACATGCTGAGAATATAGAAATTCTCTGCTCTTGTGAAAATTATTGTCTCATAAATGAAGAGAAAGATATAAACATAAAACACTTAGTATATGATTTTTAAATAGGAATAGATGCTATGAAGGAAATATGTACATTGTGATTAAAAAAACATTAAGTAAGAGTATATTTTAGCTAGCCTAACAAGGAAACTCTTGAAGGCTTTGTGAACAATAAATGATTGCAAGGAAGAAAATTGTATTGCAGGCATCAGGATTTGTAAAAGCAAAGATCTTTGGATCAGACAGAAATTTGGCATGTTCAAAGAACAGAAGGAAATGTATGAGTTGAACATTGTTAAAAAGAGAGTATGTGTCAGGAGATGAGTTCTTTGAAATAATACAGGAGCTAGATCTTATGGGGGCATAATAAAGGGTTCAAATTTTTTTAGAGTTAGGGCGTGAAGATATTGGGCATGTGAGTATTGTTATGATTAATACTGAGAAAATTATTCTTCCTTGAATGCTATGTGAATGATGAATAGGGGAAAGCAGTGAGGCTTCAGGAGGCAATTTTTGAGAGTTAATGTAGTAGTCTCAGAAATCATGGTGTCTTGATTTAAGGTTTTTGGTAGTAAAAATGAGATAATATAGGATGTTTTAGAGAAGTAGAATTTCTGAATGGATTAGAAATTACTAGCATAAATAACATTAACCTATTCTCATCTAATTGCCATTATCCATAAATAATAATTTTTGATGACTTGCCAGATTGAAGGGTAGAAACTAGCTTGATTGAAATTTTAATGTCTATGTTAACCAGAGGTGTTTATGAACCAGTTCAATTTTTTCTATTGTAAATTGTTTCTAGTGTCTATTTTGGGATGTTGATATTTACCTCATTGATTTAAAAGACCATAGTGGCGTCCTATGATGGTCTAAAATGTCTATTATGACTTGGCCTTGAGATTTTTTTCTTAAATTGCATCTATGTTTGTCTCCCCCTTTTTTCCTTTTCTTTTCTTTTTTTTTTTAAGGAAGGATGCAGGCAAGAATGAAGGCAAGTAGAACAGGCAGGAAGAGAAAGGAGGAGGAAGCATCTTTATTTTATTTTTATTTAGTTGTTCACATTGGTTGTCTCTCCAATGCCACTGCCCCTATCTAGGACTCAAGCCCAGGGGTATGTGGCTTGCTCATTGGGAGGCAATTGACCTAATCGTTCCTGCACCAAGGCACCCCTCTTTATCTCCTTTTCACCCTTTGTTCTTTAGACACTTCATGTCTCAATGTTTGTCTTGCCTCACTATCTTTGTACTTGGAGTCTCCATTTTCTGGATCCCTCTTCCTCCAGTCTTCATGTCATCAAATATATTTCATTCATATTTCAGCTCATATGTCACCTCCTTTAAGGAACTATTCCCAACTTTCTAACATAACATCCCTACTTATCTCTTTCACATTACTTCCTCTGTGCCTACCTCCAATCCAGTTTTTTATTGTCTTTATAGCACTTACCACTGTCTTAACATTATTCCTTACTGCCTATTTACTTCAATGAGAATGAAAGAACCATGATGGTAGGTATCTACTCTGACTTGTTTATTTTTGCCCTCTAAAGCTAGAATATTGTTGGGCTATAGTAATTAATATACATTGCAGAATGGATAGTATAAAGATATTTTTTCCCCACTTTTTTTTCCTTTTTGTTAAATGATTTTTTTTTGGCATATTTATATGAATTTTATACTGTAATGGAGTCAAATCAGTGAAGTTATTTTCCCTTATGACTTTTTTATTACATTCAGGAGGAAAGAAAAATCTTTCTAATCTCGAGGTCTTCCATATTCCTATATTCTAATTAAAATGTTTCTGAATATTTAATTACTTATATTTTGTGAATTAGGCATGGTTTTGAATCTAAAAATAACTCTTGTATTTTTATGCACTTTCTGGTCTTATTATTCATTTATTTATGAAGTATAAATAATGAGTAGAAGCCTTTTCTTAAACTTTTGAGTGTTTTAAGCTTTGTAATATTTAGCCATGTGTTTATTGATGATATATAGTCTTTGTTCTTCATAAACATGCCTTTTTAAAGTCTACATTATATTTCATCTTAGGCATTTGTTATATTTTTAATAATTCTCTTATTTTATACTTGTTTCCATCTTTTTAATAGAAATAACAGCATATATTGTTTTTAATTTTTGTATTTATTTATAATTGTTCTATTATGATAAATTCCTGACCACAGAATAGTGGATTAACTACTAGGTGATAAGAGTATGTGTAGTATTTTAACAAATTTTAGTTTATTTTTGTATTTAATATTTATATATTTATATTTAATAACTGCCATATTATGCTTCAGTACATCAGTTTTCTGTGGTCATTATAATAATTACCACACATTTTGTATCTTGAAATAGCACACATTCATTCTTTTATAGTTTTGGAGGCCAGAAGTATGAATTCAGTTTTATTTAACTAAAGTGTGGTATTAGTTCCTTTTGGAGTATTAGGAGAGAATTTCTTTCCTTGCCATCTTCAGATTCTTAAGGCTACCTACTTTCCTTGGCTCATGACCTCTTTCTTGAATCATTCCAACATTTACTTTTGTCATCAAATCTGCTTCCTGCTGTGACTCTTTTTGTCACCCTCATATAAGAACCCGTTTGATTTATTTAGGATCCACTTGGATAATCCAGGGTTTTCTCCCCATTTCAGTACCTTTAATCACACCTGCAAATCTTCTTTACCATATAAAGGAACATTTACAGGTTCTAAGAATTAGGATATGGATATTATTTGAGAGATCATTATTCAGCATATTGCTTATAGGAAAATTATTAATTCTCTGTTGCTATTTTACTTTTGTCTATTTTACTGGAACTTTCATATTAAGTATGGTTGCATTTAGTTCATTTTCTAGATAGTCATAAAATATATATGTAGTCATATTTTTTTCTCTATTTTCACTAGTATCTTTATACCTCTTATTGGTATTTCTTATTGCTCTCAATTTTTAATGTAAACTCTCCAAGTATTTTCTTTTGTTTATCATATTTACTATTGGTTTAGGATTGGAATTTTTTCTAACAGGAAAGCAACTTACATATTGTTTCTTATATTTCTTCCCCTGACACTTCCTCACTCCTTTGACATATTTGTTATGTTTATTTAAATCCATGTTACCCAACACTTGGATTTCTGAATTAAACTGTATTTGACTGTAGTATATCAGTTTTTAAAATACAATGCTAGATTTAATTTACCAGTATTTTTATGATTTTTATATATTTGTATTAATAATTGTTACTCATTTGTGTTTGGTTGGTTTTATGATTTCTTTTCTATTTTGGGCATCAGGGTTATGCTTGTTAATAAAGTGAATTTAAAACTATTCTATTTTCTTTAAATTGGGATAGTTTTTATAGCATATAACTATCTCTATTTAAAATTTAAAAGGTCACCTAAAGTAATCTGAGTTCAGAGCTTATTCGAATATAATTCTTTGACAGACTTTGAATTTCTTTGATTAAATTATTTTTGAATTTTTTTGAAAATGTACATTGTTCCCAGAGTTGTCCATTTTATCTAGATTTAAAAGTAACATTTTGTTGCACATGATTTTACATTAAGCATTGTGTTAGGTGCTGTGCATGCAAAAATAAATATAGGACTGCTAATTTCAGGAAGTGAAATAGAAGTCTATTTTTCTAGGGGAATACAGAAGAAATAGAAAAGAAGAAATTAACCCTTAAAACTTCTGATTAGGATCTATAAAAACTTGTTGAAAGAGCATTGCATCATAATATATAGGTATAAAACACATTAAACTTATCACCAGTAATCCAGTTGTGTCCTTTGCTGAATAACTACTGCAATTCAAGGATATTATCATGAATACAAGTAGTTGAAGCCAAGGCATAAATATATTGAATACAGAAAGAATTGAGAAACTTGCAAGTTGTTTATTACCACTAGATTTAGGTCTAGCCAGGACAGAATTATAGGTAGGGACTTGAAGCTATACTGTAAATTCTTCTTAAATTTTCACTTTTCTTTAGACATTTATAGGTTGTTGATAATGTTAAATTCTAATTTTATCATCAACAGATTAATTTATATTAGAGGGGCAGCAAGGAGAACTCTAATGAAGATAGTTGAATAGTTAGAAAAAGGTTTGTATTGATTACATTACCACAAAATAAGCCTAAGCATCCCTGGATTTGGGAATATAGTCACCTATAAAAAGAAGGTAAAGAATATCAATTAAAAAATGCTAACAAAATGGAATGACCAAAGACTTATTTATTGTTTGGGTATAATAATTATAAACAGATAAAAGAGCTCCCAGTTTTTGTCAAATATATTTGGACTTTGAAGAAAATATTTGCCTTATATTTATTTCAGAAGCTGTAGCTTTGATTTATTTTGAAAGGCTTGTTATATTTTAGGTAGGCTAATTGTCATTAACATGAAAAGTTGGAGTAGGGCCATGTCCTCTGACTTAGTGGTTATGTCCGCAGCCTCTGGCCCCGACCAGGTGTAGTCCACATACATCTCAAAGACCCAATTTCAAAACCTGGGGCCAGAGGGAACAACTAAGATGAACAGCTAAATAAAATAAAATGATTCTTTTATCTCTCTCTACCTGGCTGCCTGCTTGTTTGCCTTTATTTTTGCCTGAATCTTTCCTTTTAAATAAAAATGTTAGAACTGGAAAATTAATGTCAGAATCAGATTTTTTTAGAAGCCTTGATTCTCTGCTATATGGGAATTATTTCCAGTACAGGGGAGAAGAAATAGGTATTTTAGTAAGATTTCTGAACCATATTATTGAAAATTAATCTAAAATATCAATTTATTTAAAATTACTAAATATTTTTTGTAAACCTTTATCTGGAAAAATGAAATAAAGAATTCTTGGCATGTCCTGGTGCAGCAGTGGTTAGGTCTGCTGCCTCTGGCTGAGCTCAGTTCTCTTACATCTCAAGGACCTGCGTTCACATACTTGAGATGAACAAATAAATAAAATGCTGCTTCCTCATCTTTCTTCCTGCCTTCTCGCCTACTCACCTTCATTTGTGCCTGCACGTAAAAGAAATTCTGTAGTGAGGAACTTTAGAAATAATGTTTGAAATTCGTTTAAAGTAATTTCTCATCAAATTTGTGCCAGGCACACATAGATATCATATTGAAATATCTTCTTCCCTCAAAAGCATGAAAACTTTGTAAGACATGTTTTCTAAGGGTAATTTCTAATTTCTTCCTTAATATAAGGTTATGTAACTATCACCACAGTCGTTATAGTATCCTGCCAAAAGTCCATTGTGCGCCTTGCTAGACCATCTTCCCTTCCCACCCTATTCAACTCTTACTTTCTTCTTCACATCTCCTGTCTTTGATAACCACTTATGTATTTTCTGTCACTATAGATTCAGTTTGTTTTTTTCTATGGTTTTATTTACATGGAAACATACTTTGGCTTCTTTTGGTATAATGTTTTTGAAATTTATCCCTGTTGCATGTATAAATAATTTATTCCTTTTGTTTGTTGATTAGTAGTTATTGTGTAATATATAATTTTTAATCCACTCAGCTATTGGTGGAGTTTTAAGTGGCTTTCAGTTATTATTCGTAATCCAATTGCCATGAACATTTGAGTACAAGCCTTCATGAAGACATACATTTTAATTTATCTTGAATGAATAGACTATCCAGGTAATATGGATTATTCAACTTTATGAGACTACCAAGCTTTTCCAAAGGGGTTGTGCCCTTTTACATTCTTAGCACTGATGATTGAGCATTTCCTTTGGTCTGCATATGACAGTATGTATTAGTATTGGTATTTTTAAAATTTAGCCATTTTAATTGGTGTGTAGTTTTAATTTGCATTTTCCATTTGTGTTTATGTGTGCGCATGTGTGTGCATACTTATTGACATTACTATATTTTCTTTTGTCAGCTATCTCTTCAAATCTTTTGCCCATTTTATTGGGATTTTTGGTTCCTTTTTAAGTTACAAGAGTCCTTTACATATTCCGGACACAAGTTCTTTGCCAAATACATGCTGTGATGTAGGAAGGCTTATCTTTTCATTTACTTAAATGTGTCCACTAAGTAGCAGAAAATTTTAATTTTCATGAAGTTCATTTAAAAGACTTTTTCTTTTGTTTTTTGTTTTTTGTATCTTAAGAAGCTTTCGAATTCATATTTTCTCCTAGTTTTTAAGTTTAATTTTTATTCTTAGGGCTAGGATCAATTTTTAGTTAATCGTTGACTATGATGCAAACAGAAATTTGGTTAATAAGAATTTTCAATTAATAGAAAAGTCTGAAATAGTGCTTCATACCTTTAAAGGCGTTTCATTATAGAGAAAGGAGTATACAGGTTTTCTTTTAAAGTTAAAAGTAGATTTGGTTTTGTTTTTCATAAGAAATACTATCTTCTATACCCATATAACAAATGAAAATATTCTTACTAAAATAATGAATTTTTGTTAGTAGTACTGTGTAGTAGATATTGCTTACATTTTATCTTGAATAAATTTATTTGTATATGTAAATGCCACATCATAGTACTTGTCACATGTAAAGTATTCTGTAAATTTTGTTGCTTATTATTAATATTATTATTATTATTTTATAATTATGCTATATTCAGGATTCATGCCTCAAGGAGGTTTAGAGAGGATGATATTTAGATGAAATAGATTTGAATTATTATTTATTTACTTACACAATGATCATACATTTTATGTTGATTTTTCTATCTCCTTTTATTCCTCCCCCCTCAACTTGTTAATGGCTGCTAATAAATAAATGCTAGGAAACAGTCTTTTTAAATCCTTTGAATCATCTCGAGTTGCATAGATATTTCATGAATGCTCTTTTTGAAAAGTTCAAACAAAATAGAAGTAGAATAAAATAGTGAAAATGCAAACCTTTTCCCAGTGAGAACTACTGAAGATTTGATCTCTTTGCTTTCCGATTAGTTTCTGTATGTTTACACTGTTACATTTTCATATATACATTTGTTGGTTTTTTTAATATAAAATTAAAATGGACATGCAATGCTTACTTGCCTTTTATTTTATCTTGACAGTACATATTTCCATGTTGATGCTTACATTATTTTTTACTGCTGCATAGTATTTCAGAATGGACATACCGTAGTTTTTCTTTTAAACATGCAGCAGGCAGACATGGGTAAGGCTAACACCTGACTGCTAATAGCAACCGGTAAGGGTAAAATGAGCCACTTTTAGATTCAAATAGTTCTTTACTTAATTAGACAACAAATGGAAAGGAAGACAAAGGTACTATGTTCCCAGGTTCTTGTTCCACATACCAAAAGAATAACATGAAAACAAAAGACTCTGGATGGTTGTGATGTCAGCTTGGGATAACCCTTTATTGAGGAGCTAATCCTAGATTACAGCTAAATATTTGTGTGGTTTTCAGCTATATACCTTCAGGAATTTAGAGTTGATTATTTTAGTAAAGCAAGAAACTTCATAGCTTCTCAGAACCTATGAAGTTGTGAGAAAATATCACTTTATAGTATCCTTGAGGTGATCTCATAGCAGCTCCTCACAATGTCCTTTTTTTCCGTGTTCCAGAAGACTCACAAAGCATTCTGAAGATGCAGGTTAACTGCATTTACATATTTGACTGCATGATTTAAGTAAACATTCACATTTGCCATGGTGTTGCAGTGGAGCCATTTTCCACCATCTCCAATCCCTGGCCTTTCACATAGCTAACTGCCAAATCTCTCAGGATCATATTTCTTTATCAAACATTTTACTTAGTTGTCCTTATGGGGGCTTAGCTCAACTATGACTCCCAATAGGATTCTCAGGATACTTGAAAGATAGACCTCAGTAAGCCTCCTCATCCAGAGATTAGCCACTTAAACATCACTAATTTAAGAACAGCAAGAAGTTTTGGCAGTCACACATATCCTATCTATACTGGCCAGTGGGAAGTATAGGACAATGCAAGTTTTCATCACTGCTCAGCCTAGAAAGCTTAAAATAATCAGTTATAACCTGAAAACCATACAAGAGTTTATTTTCCCTTAAATAGCAAAAGGAGAACACAGGGTACCAACAGTAATAGGATGAAGCTAAAGAGTATCATAATAATGTCCAGAATATTAGTCTTACTCTTGCCTTTTTATTTCTGAAGTCAGTATTTCAGAGAGGTTTCTGGGAGCTTGTATATTAAGATTCTTCAGTGGTTATTAGGTTGAGAGTTTTGACTGTAGTCTGGGTTATATTGGCCAGATATTCTATGGATAAAAGCTTAAAGAAATTAATGTTTCCTTTTCTTCCATCCTAGGTCTCAGCTCTTCTCTTTTCCACAGTGATGTAGTTCATTCCCTGCAGCATGGTCAGTTTCTTCAGTAATCCTTTTCTGTTTCCCCCTATGTCTTGAGGTTGGGACTCACCAGAAAGCCATATAATGCAGTCAGTATTTAGTTCTGTCCTCAAGAGGAGTAAAGGAGATCTTAATAGTCTATTTAGCAGGCTTAGAAAAGTCTGGTACTTCTGGCTATGTGCCTTAGAGCTCCCTTTTGTGCTTGACTGAGAACCTGGATGTCAGGACTCAGGCTACTGTGGCCTCATTTGCTGAAATCATTAGACTTTGTTTTTTTGGTCCTGTCCTGAAATTAGATGTATAACCATACACCTTCGACAATGGTGTATTCTTGTGACTGCTGTCCCTTCCTGGAAAGCACAGGTATTAATTCTATTTATTTTCATCTTCAAATAATTCTTTTATATGGGCATCCACATAGATCATGAACAGGAAGTTTGGGTTTTCTACAATCTGCAGACATTATATTAGTCATCACATGGGCTGAGGCATGATTATTTAATTGACCCGTTGCCAGTCCTCAGACATGTTGAAAAAGTAACAAACTTTTGGAAGTTGTTTTTTGAGGGTAATTAAAACAGCTATGACTTCTTATAAAAGTAGAGTTCCATTGTCCATGAACAGTTTTATATAGAACTGCACAGGTGTGGTTGCTCAGTACACTCCGTTGAATTTTAACATAACTGATACAGACTTTTTTTTAAGGAAGAATCACTTTTTATTTGATGCAGTTATTCATCTTCGTTGTTCCTTCCTGTCCCAGGATGCCTGGGACCTTGGAATGTATGTGAACTGTGCCCAGCTGCTACTACACTCAGCACAACAGACCTAGGCATTGTAAACACTCTTAAAAGACTGAGGCCCCCAAGTCATCTGAGGTTACAATTCCGACTAAGTCTGCAGTTTCAAAAGTGACTAGTTACTTTTTCATGTAGCTGATATGCCTCTGATTTTCTTTGATAATACAATCTATATGGGCGGCCTTTGTAGCTCAGGTTGCTTTGACAGAATCTGGACTATGGAAAGTCCAAGGACCCTGGTTTGAGACCCATGGCTTGGCTGTGGGGGAGACCAAAAGACAAACAAATGAATAAATGAAAAATGCTTCTTTCTCCCTTCTTTCCTTTCTTTAAAAAACAGTGCTGTTTATAATCTGTCATGCACTTGCAAGAGCATATTGTCATAAATGTTAATTTTCCCATAAATTATTTTAGGTCTTTTGAAGATATTGTTGAAAATAGTGATGTCATGCCCCAGTGGAATAATCGTTAGATCTGCCACTTCTGGCCCATCCCCGTCCAAGACCCCAGGGAATGGGGACAACCAAGACGCACAACTAAATAAAAGTAAAACATAGTGCTTCTTCTTCTCTCTTCCTGCTTCTTTCCCATTCACCTTCATTCCTGTTTGCACCTTTCCACCTTTCCTTTAAAAAAATAGAAAAGATAAAGAAAAATAAAAACACTGCTTTTAGTTCTCTTTCCCTAGATTGTATATTCTGGGACAACCTTAAACATAGAATTTGCACCATTTATTATTATTGTCAGTTTCAGAGGCACTGTAGCTAATTACAAAGAAATATAGTGGTAACTGTGGGGTTTATTTGTTAATAGAATAATTACATATATATGTATTCTAATATTAAAACTATAACATGTAAATATGAAAAATATTTTTCTATTAAGGAATTCATAAATAGTGCTGCAGCTTTTGAATGAATATAGGCTTTTTTGACCTACTTTTATGGTTATTTTGACTTAAAATTATGCCATTTCCTTATTTCTTCCTTTGAAAAGACATGAAGTGTTTGCACAGGTTTCTAAGCAACATCAGCTCTGAAATTGTAAAGTGAATGACTGCATTTGAAAGTAACTGATCCAAATTTGTTATACTTTTGGAATTTAGTAATTGATGAAAAACAGAACCATGTTACTCATCAATAAACCCCACCCAGTTTTCAAAGTTAAAAATATTTTCTCAAATTTACCATTCCTCAAATTTAAGTTGTTAACTGAGCATATTTGGGTTTATTTTTTAATTGATATGTGAAAAGAATTGACTCTATTAGCATAGAGAAGTTTCATCATGTACTTAATAGATTAGCTAATACTCATTTAAAATTGAACTTTAATTTAAAATAATGAAAAATAGGGCAACGTCCTGATGGCTGAGGCAGCAAAGACAGGTGGGATGTGGACCATATTAAAACCAAGGACCTGGATTCTTGATCCAGGAGAGATAACAAAATTAAAAAGCAAACAAAATAAAATGCTCTTAAAATAATAGAAAAAGAAGTTAAGAATTGTATAATATTTTTAATATGTAATATAAGCTATAACTACCAGTTGGAATGTTGTCTTATAATTTAAATTTCTTTACTTGCACATTGAATTTTAAAGTTTCAAGTTAATGAGTTTTTATTATTGTCCATACATTAACCACATTCCTTAGTGACCCCAAAACAAATATATTAAAATTTTTATTTATGAACTAGACAGCAGAAAGATTGGATACAAAAATGCTAAAGAAACAATTTATGGAAGCAGATTTTAAGAAATGAGAAGCCTGAGAGTCACATAAAAAGGAACCTATTATGACAAGAGTGTGCTTTAGGCCTCTTGAATATTAGATGTTGCCTAGTTAATCTGGTGATAAAAATGTGAAATTACTAAAATGGAAGCCCATGGTGTTATGTTTTTTTAACAAAAAAATCCTAATTGTTTTAAATATATCTTCCCATTGGTGATTCATATTGATATCTATGAGGTATTTTGTTTTATGAATTAGTTTTCATATTTTGATCCCAGGTGATGGCTAATCAGCTACATATTTGCTGTTAGTTGCAAATCATTAAGATAGTGTGAGAGGGAAGGAAAATGTGGACTTAATATAAGCAGTAATGATACTATGATGGGAGAATATGATTTCATTTTTTTAATACATTCACAGTTAACTTTTAACATGTTACTTATATGAACTGTGTCATAGTCATACAGTATTTGTGTCATGACGCAGATGTGTTTTTACGAAGATTGTCACAAGTCTTTCCTGAATCATCTTTTGTTTTTCCTCATTGTAAATTAGGTAATAGGTCATTTGAGTATAAAAATAAGGCAATAACTTCTTAAAGAAACTTAGTTTTTATATGGGAAGTGGAAGAAAAGTTAGCAGTTATTTGTTGACTCTAGAAAAAAGCTTGTTGGAATTGACTGCATCTGTTTTATTGTTTGCCACTGAGATAGCCAACACAAAGTTGGCTGGTAATAAAAGTACAATAGTTGCTAATGTAAAACAGGCAGATGTTTTTCTTATTACGTAGTACTGGACAGATGTATTTTGGTAAAAGTTGAAATATTTTTAACAAAATTAAGCCTATCTCTGGTCCTTTGGATTTGAATATGTTACTTCAGCATCATATGAGTGTTAACTCATGTAAATATTTTTTTCTTTCTCAAAATGTATATGTGAAGTTATTGCATTTTTGGACATATTTAGAAGTACACATAGGGTTAATTGCAAATTTCCTTTTGATTAGTAATGTATCTAATAAAATAATAATATATTACATAGTTTATAATAATCTTTCTAGTTTATAGAACGCTGGTGCTCTTTGTTTTATGAGCTTTTAAAAATTCTTACTCTAAATTCAAGTTTTCACTTTTTGTGCGATGATTGATTTATGCCCTTAGGTGTCTTCTTAACTCTACCATATATGCAAAACCTTATTAAAGAGAACATTTTCACTTCACTGATTCCCTCACATTTTAATGAAAAATGCATTTCACGAAAAGTATTCCAAACATGCCTTGAAGGTTTGTATATTCTCAAACATCTTTATTATTATTCCAGAAGATGACCTATCTCTTCTAGGTCATGTTGGTTGTTTTGGCAAGTTAATTGAATAATGTCCTCTGCATCTTCTTGTGATTTGACAGATTCAAAATATATGATGCCTTTTTGAGATTGAGTAGTATTAGTACTTATTTAGTTGTTTATTTTGGCTTTCTCCTCTTCCCCAGTCCTCAAACCTGTGTCCTTGGCTTTTCCATAGTTCACACCTCAGGCATCTCAGTCTCCTGAATTACCAGGGTGTACCTAGAAGTACTGTTATTAATACTGAGTAAAATCTTAGTAGCACATGTCATTCAGTCATTTTTATGATGACTTATGTTTGTCCTTCTATTTTCTTGAGAAAATCCCTCTGATGAGACGTCATCCATTATTACTACATAAGACAGAATTGTCTTATTTTCCAAAGATACTTGATTCTGCTGGTACCAGATCCATATGCTTTCCACCATGTTTTTAATGAACTAAACTGTAACCATTAGGTTTTACAAAGTTTTCTTAGAATTTTCTAAGTTGTCTGTTGTATCTGTACTTGAATACCAGGATTGGCATTTCTGGGATCTAACTCACTTTCCCATTATGCCCAACCCATGAGCTAAGAATGATTTTAAAATCTTAAATGGTTGAAAAACAGTGTTTCAGTAATCTAGAAACTTGAAAATTATATGAAAGTCAAATTTTAATTTTTTAAATAAAAATTTATTATGACACAACAGTGCTGCATTGTAAGTGGTACATTTCACACTTAAGTGGCAATTGAATGCAGCACAGATAGGTAATGGCACTCTCATCACTTCTCATTGCTTCTGAATGCACTACAAATCATAGTGGCATTGTAATAACTTGCCAGTGATTGTTGTACCACAGCATTTTACTAATTTGTTATAACTGCCTGTTCATTGTGTCATAACAAGTAGAGAGATGTGACCTAGAATGTTGTGCTTTTAAGACATAAGTATGGATTAAATAAATTGAGTAGCATAACATTTGTTGTCATAGTAATATGATATCTATAGCTGTGCTAAAAGTGTCAAGATTACCAAATTATACATTTGTAACAAATTACTAATATATAAGACAGCAATGGTCAGAAAAATTTTAAATGGAATAATTTGCTAGTCAAGTGAAGAAAGCATGTCCCAATGGCAAATAAAGTGAAACCTGTTCAGACAAAAAATGTATTCAGTAGTTAATTTGAATAGTCTATGTGGAACAATTATAAGCAAGAATATTTTCAAATAAGTTGATATAACACTAGTTCAGAACAATTTGAATTAGAATCTGCTAAGATGATTTACAACTGATGATGGTAAAAATAAAGTGAAACAAAAAGTCTTAGTTGCACAGATTTACAAAGCTGTGTAGATGTAAGGTATTAAAAACCTATGGTTATTCATTGTTATTAAATCAACAGATACGTTGTAGGCTACATTTGAATCTATTGTGTTATTGAATCAGTAGTGTCAATGATAAACTTCCTTTACTCATGGATTTAGTCATGGTCAGTTTTATGAATTTTTGTCAGAAATAAAAAGGTCGATATTGATTTGCTCTATCACGTAGCAGTTTTATAACTTACCAGTGATAAAGTTTTTATGATTTGTTGAACTTAGCCCACAATGGAAATTTTTTTGAAACTAGGGCAACTCCGACTCAACCACTACTGATTCTCTGTAAGTTTGAAAGCTGCTTTTGCTGATAATGTTATGAATTCAACCCAAGATTACAAGACAACATGGAAAACTTAAAACTGTAGGGAAGTCTAGTTTTTAAAACTGTTTTTTTTTTTCATGTGTATATATCTCCAGTGTTTCGAACTCTGTCAACAACGGAAACAAGTATGATCTCCATTTCTACACAAATGTGTAGCGAATGTAGTTTCCAAGTTACCACTGTAGTTCTAGGGGCATTTTTTCAGAATTTAGTGTGTAGTGCAAAGGGGATATCCATTTTTCAAAATTTTTTTAACTGCATAATTGAGGAATGTCCACCTAATCTTAATGTCTTGACATTCTAAAAGCAAATTTTAAGAGAAAAATCTGTTAGAATTCTCTAAATGACTCCTAAGTAATGGATATACCTCCAGATAATCATAGGCTGATCCAATACCAGTATTTGTCAGTGCCTGTCTGTGAGAAAGAATTTCATTTCCAAAACCAAAATATGTAAAATCTCATTGTAGATTCATATCAACAGATAAACATTTGCAATTGATTTAATGGGAATGCTGACTATGAAACCTCATTAAGAGAACGTTAGTCTCTTCCATTCTTTCAGTAGTAAATCTGTGTTGTTCTTCAATGCTGCTATTGTTAGTAGTAGTATTATAAGAAATAAATTTATTTTAAAACAAGAAATGTAGTGAAATTTCAAATAATTTGTTATGAAAGATAAAAGGTGCTTTTTAATAAAAACTTTATAGACTAAGACAACATCTATGATCTAACTTATAGAAACGGAAATTCCTTTTAAAATATTTTGTCATAATTATTGTAATTATTTTAAAGTGTGCATATTTATAGACAATTTAACAACATAGAAAACTATAGAAACTATAGAAACTAAAATTAAAATCTATCATCCTGAAGCAAATACTGGTAAAATTTTAATTGTTTTCTGCTAAATCAGAAATTTCCTCTTATCTTACTTATCCTTTTCTTTATAAGAGAAGGCAGTTGCCTTTTTTTCCTACTCAGGTATCATGAGCTACATAATATCTTATCAAACATACTTTTTCAGTTGTTCATATTTTGTTGTAAATTACAGTTGTTCAGCGTATTAAATGTTTCTAAACTTCTAAACTTCACGCATAAATATTTGCATTTCTGAATATGCCTTTGTATAGATTCCTAAAAGGATTAGTGTATTAAATACTTTGGAAACTTAAAACTCTTAACTTGTATCACCAAATTACTTTTTTTAAGGGTTAGCTTTTAATTCTAATATACTTAGAATGTATTGTTTTCTGTGGTATGAGGTACAAGTCTTTATTTTTTTCTTTCTAAAGTAGCTTTTGCAATTTTTTTTTACAGGAATACTTTGAGTTTCCCTTGTTCACATTCCATTTATATGTATTTATTTATTTTCTAGACTGTTCAGTCCCTTTTCTTTTGGTGATTTTTTTTTTCTTAGTGATGGTGGAGAAATATTAAAATGTTCTAATTGTTATAGATTTAGTCTTTTTCCTTTCGGAATGAAAGCAAGTAGGGAGACAGCAAGAGACAGGAGGAAAGAGCACTTTATTTACTTTTAAGTAGTTGTCACATTGGTTGTATCCTTGATCCCAGATCTTGAGCAAGGGACCTTGGGATGTATGTGGGACTGCTCCCAGGTGTATTGAACCGCTAGTCTACCAGGGTGAACCCTATAGATTTAGTCTTGATAGGGTAATCTACACTATCATCTCTGTGTCTTCTCCAAAAATATCATTATGTCCGTTTTCTAAATGAGCATTAAAATTGTCTTTTGAACTTCCAAGATCGACTCCAGTAGATATGTCTTTAAAATTTATAGGTTTAATGTGATTGGAAATGTATTCTTTCCATTAGGGATATCAAGGAAGCTTTGTAGTTTATTTCTATAGATTGTACATTATATTTTTTGGCTAATTATTGCTTGTAGAAAGGTACTTTTGAAAAGAATTATTTTCTTCCTGACTCACTTATTTTGAAATTTTATTTGTAAAGTTGTGGATTTGGACTTTAGTCTGGTAACTAGATTTTAGAACATTTAGATAATATTTTAAAATTTAATTTGGAATTGAACTTAATTAACTTTGAATATAAAAATATTTAAAGAAAGTAGCTTCTGTTTCTTTCATTTTGGAAAATGTTATCATTGGTATTTAATATTTATCATCTCTGATTTTTATTGTTTGGAATAATATATTAGTTATTCTTAATATTTTTAAAATAAACAAAAAACAAATAAAGAAACAAAAAAGGGAGGGAAGAAAATGAAGAGGGAAAATAATCTGTAAACCCCCCTACCATGTGGTAGACCCCGTACTCTCAGCAATTACAACCTTGCTGTTAAAACCTTAATTTTAATTTTATTTTACCAATTCATTTTTATTGTTTCTCCCTGTTAAAAATATAGGTGAAATCATCCAATATTTGTCTTTCTGCTCTCCTTCTGACTAATCTCACTTAGCATAATATCCTCAAGTTCCCTCCCTTTATTGAGAATGCAAGATTTCATCTTTTTAATGGCTTAACAGTATTCTATTACACACACACACACACACACACACACACACACACACACACAATCTTCCTTATACTTTCATGAATTGATAAACAGGTTGTTTCCTTATGTTAGCTATTGCAAATACTGCTGCAATAAACATAGAGGTGCATACATCCTTTTGAGTTTGTATTTTCATATTCTTTGGATAAAAGCCTAAAAGAATTATTACAGATTATTATGGTAGTTATATTTTGTAATTTTTTGAGAAATCTTTTTCCAAAATGACTGTATGAGGCTATACTCCCAATAGTGAATGAGAGTTAATTTCTTTACATCCCTTTACCCACACTTTTAAGAATTAAATGTGACTATTAATATAGTAATTAAATACTTAGAATGATGTTATATGTGATATTAAAATTTTGTAAATGTCCATTTTTTAAGTGAATAGTATATATAAATTTTTAAATTTGTTTTTCTTTTCATTACAACAAAATGGTCCACTAAAAGAAAATATTTTTCAGAAATTAAACATTTTTTATATAAAATTTTTCTTTATTTTGAAGCAAGTATATTTAAGCATATTTCACTATAAAATAGCACTTATTAGTCCTTTGAAATAAACTATTTGACATAACTCATATATTATACTTCTACTATGTTTATGATTAAGTTTAAAACTTGACCATGCAGTGACATCATAGTTGGCATATTATCAGAATACTTTGTTTTTCTAATCCTATTCCCACTCCCATGTTTTACATAATTGTTGCAATAACTATTTACTGATCATTTAAAAGTGTGTATCTGAAATTTAGGAATAGGAGACTTAGAATAGTTTGTAAATCTCTTGCAGTTGAAAGGATATCCCTGTAGAAATGGATTAGTGATATATTATCTCTAGGCTGTTGAATGGTATATGTAGTTTATGAATATGTTTTTCAGAAATGTATTATTTGTGGTAATATTAGTTTTTTCCATTTTAACTGGAAAAAGTGACAAAGCAGAATTAGGTTTTAGAATAAAATTGATTATTATAATTGTTAAATTATCTTGACATTTTTAAAATCCATATTTTATTCAGTCTTCCCAACTTGAATTTTCTTTTTTCTACTATATTTTACAACTTCTCTTCATACTTAACTCAGTAAATATTTATGAGTACATATTTAATGAGTCCAGGGACTTGAAATAAAAACAATAAAATAGGATTCTTTTATTGATTCTTTGAAACAAGAAATTTAAAAGTGACAATGAATGTTAATAAACAACTAAATTACTAACATTATATCAGTATGGGATGAAAACTTTTAAAAGGCTTGTGTGAAGTGTAATAATTGTGAAGAAATAAGCCATGCAGAAATGGTGGTGTCAGGGAAAACAACATTCTAGCAAGAAGAGCTAGTGTATTTCAAGAGGTCAATCTAGCTAGTGAATACTGAGCAAAGGGAGGATTTTTAGAGATAAAGTCAGATGTAGACAGTGACCTACTTCATGTTAACATGAAGGACATTGTAAATCACAGGAAGGAGTGTGGCCTTTATTGTAAGTACGAAAAGACTTTGACTACAAAAAAATAATGTGGTCTTCATTTAAAAAAAAAATTTGAACACAAACATAGCTAGATAACATATGCTGCCAAATAGCCAGACCCATTGAGACAGTGTGGTATTGCTTCATGGACAGTTAAGTAGATCAGTGAACTAGAAAAAAGTAATTAAACAGACTGGGTACAAACAAACTTATACATCTAGAATGTTTATGAGAAAGTTGATTCTGCAGTACAATTGTCTGGATTAGTCCTGTAATGTGGGTTAGTTGAATAGCTAAGTAATAAAAATACACACACACACACACACACACCCTTTGGTGCTTTCCTCACACCATTGTCAAAAATCAGTTATCAAGGATAAGAAAATAAAGGTGTTAGAAAAGAAACATAAAAAGGTGTATTTATGACCTTCAAGCAAGTACATGTTTCTAAAGTTATATGGAGTTTTAACAGTAAGGGAAAGAGTAATAAATTGGACCATTACTAAAATTGAGAACTTCTGTTCATCAACAGACATCATTAACAGAGTGAATAGGTAAGCCACAAAATTAGAACATGTATTTTCACTTCATGTATCTGACAAGGACTTATATTCAGAATATACATAGAACACTTTCAGATCATTAAGGAAAGCTATTATGATTTAAAACATGGGACAAACCATTGAAGCAGTATTTCACATAAGAATATTCTATTGGTTTATAATTTCTAGAAAGATGAAAAATCACTAGTTGTCAGGGAAATTAAAGCTATATTATATATCGTGCTAACCCATCACAATGACTGATGTAAGAAAGATTGATAGTAGTATGTGTTGTCAAGAATGTGTATTAACTTTAACTCTTACACTACTGAAGGTAGTATAACTTTGTACAACATGTTGAAAAATCATTTTGGAGAATCTCATAAAACTGAATATACATTTATCACGTGGCTTAGCAATTCTGTTCCTATAATACTCTGAAAGAAATGTGTTATTCACTTGAAGACATACATTAATGTTCACAGAAGCACTGTTAGCAATAACACCAAAATGTAAAGTTTCTAAATGTTCATCAACTGTTGAATAAAAAAATTATTGCTATACTCACACTATGGGATGTCACACAGTAATAAGAATGAGTAAACTACAAATATAATGGGATTGACTCTTATAAATGTAATACTGAGACAAAAAAATACAGGAATATAAAAGTGAATGCTGTATCATTCCATTTATATATTGCTTAAAATCAAGCAGAACTAATCTTGATATTGAAAGTCAGGATAGCTATTACTATTGGGAAGAGCAGAGAGTGCTGGAATAGGGCATATGTGTAGAACTTGTTCTTTTATTTCTTGATCTAGATGCTGGTTACATGTATGTGTTCTTTGAAGATTTAAGATATATGTTTATATCTTTAATTTTCTTTATACATTTGTATGCATACATCAGTAGGTATTAAAATGGGAAATAATATTTGAAAAAATTGTCAATATAAAAATGGAAATGTATAAACTTGAGAAATGTTTCAAGACAGCTGTGATCTGGTTTTCTTTACAGATAAAGTATTTCAATAATTGTCATGGAAAAGTAAATAAAAACCAATATTTTTTCCTTTGAAAGTTTATATTTATTTGCTTTTTAATAGAAAAAGGATGTGTGCCCATATTTCATATTTTTGTCAAAATAAAAATTCACCATAAGAGAAATATAAACACCTACTTACAACTTAATTTTATATAGATTAGTAATAACTAAGGCTTGTAGCCAATCTTTGATCATTTAATAGATAACTTAATCTCTATTTGATAGATAATTATGAATAATAATTGAGTTTGTCTTTAGTTCCTGGAAAATTGACTACTTCTGATGAACATAATAAGAAAGTAGACTTTATATGTTGCTGTGATTATCAGTTTTGAGTAATGCATATGCAGTAAGGAAACATTCTCAATAAGTTTTTAAGGAAGTTTCCTGAATAGCACCACCTTATGTTTTCTTTAAGACTTGGACAACTTTTCCTTTAAATAAATTCCAATTTTTGAAAATAAAAACCTGACAATGACATAAAGAATAAATAAGACTTTCTCTTGAAATTGTTTTCATGGCTTTATTGTATTAAATACTGTCCATTTTTATTCTTTTCTCAACATGTTTGAAGTACTATTCTTGAATGTATTATATTCTAGAAGGAAACATAAATAGTTGGTAAAATAAAGGCAGATCGTTATTAGTTGTAAGCACAAAAATCAGAAACATGAAAATAATGAACTCGTATAGTAATGTAATTAGAGTTAATATAAAAAGAAAATGAAGAATAGTGTAATAATGTGGACTTGCTTTTGAAAATAAAGGCATATTTAATGGGATTTATAATTTTAGGCAAATATAGTTTATTGTATCTTTTTCCCAATTCATTTTTATTTTTAATTAGTAGAATAAATTTTCTTCAGCAGAAGTTTGTTTTAAACCTGTAAAAAAGAATTAGGAAAGTAATCAACACTTTTTAATGTATCAAGACTGTACTAATATAAAATCTTTTAATTTATTTCTGTACCTTTATTTTTGATTTAATATTCTTTTGTGGAAAGGCAAGATATTGTTTATGACAGCTGTAACAAGAAGTGAGTGCATTCCTTTCGTCAGAATAAAAGTGTACCTTAAATATTGCCTATTTATAAGTACTTGTCATTTTTAAAAGATTTTAATATTCAGTATATTAGCAAATTAATGCTTGTCTGTTGGAGAATTGCATTCCTTTATTTAGCCTGTGGTTGTGGTAATTATATATAATATGAGTTTGAAAATATATGTTCACCATACTAAACATTCTGTGTATGTAAATCGGTTTTTCCTCATGGATAGGGAGCATGAAAATATATATTTAATAGAGTTGGTCTGTAAAGCTTTATTTAGTTTTCTATGGTCATTATTCAGATAATGTGAGACCCATAAATCTATATATTGTGTCAGTACTTAAACTTATGGCCTAAAGTTTTAGATACATGATATTAGCATAATATAATCTAGGTAATTATTTAATGTTCAATCCCAATTCAATGAATTTTCCAATTTAAAGCAATTTGTGTAGATTTTTAAATGTAAATAACATTAATATTAACATATAGCTTTTTAAAACGTTTTAACTACTGAATACTAAATTCATAATTAGAATATTTCAGCTAATGGAATACAACAGTAAGCTATTGTAGTAATGGCATTAGTTCTTCTAAAAGAATGTACTATTTGCAAAGATTACCTGTTTCCCATTAAGTTTAATTTATATGGTAGCACATTACTAATAGTTTTGGATTTGAAGTTATTAAGCACTGGAATAATGAATTTGTAATTCTTTTTAACAGCGATGTCGCTTTCTATTTTTTAATATTTTTTAATATTGGGTTGAGAATACTTTTTATTTGTTTTAGTATTAGTTTTATCAGTGTATTTACTTGACTTCTTGTTTGTTCAGTTTATTTAGAAAAGAATTAAAATTTTACATATTTTAAATAATATTGTACTTTTTTCACTTTGTGTTGTTTTATTTCTCAAGCAGCATTTATGTTGAGTCATTATTCAGAAGCACTGACATTTTCTTCTGGATTTATTGCCATTTACATTGGCTATTTCCATGACAACAGATTTTAACATGCATGTGCTCAGGGGATTTTTTTAAAGTCGTTTTCCTTATTTTAATTACATGTTAATATTTTTAAGTATTGTCATTTTATTAATCAAGTATGGATGTGTTTTAAAGATTTAATTTAATGCAATTGTAGCCTTGAGGATACTTGTATACTACCATGTTTCTAGAAAATTACACAATTTTTATAAATTTTCTGACAGATTTCTTGAATTGAATCTTTAAATTGAATGGCCATCACTAGGCTTGACCAAAAGCAATTCGAGCCTATTATTTTCTAAAACATAAGAAAAAAAAACTAGTATCTTATTTAATGCCAAATCATTTTCTGTTAGTAGTTTAAAATGCAGACAGCAAAGTGTAACGAAACGTTATATAAAATTTCTAACAACCTTAATTTATTTTAAAGATGGAAAAGTTTAGATAAGCCTTTAATGTGTGGTCTTGTTCATACTTTTCTAGATTTGGAAACCAATTGACATTCCTGGCCATTAGACATTGAAAAAATACCTTTTGCACACTTGAAAATTAGTGTGGGTAAAAGTAACCTGAAAGAAGAAGGCATAATTTTATTTTAGTATTTCATTGTAGTAACCTAGTTTTACAAAATAAACTCATGTAGTTTTCCCATATTAAATTATTTTGTGTTTAACATATAGTAATTATATTTAAAAATTTATTGTATTTATATAGTGTATATGTTATTATAGTTTATATAGCATATAAATATATAAATTGCCTCCTCACATAAAATCTAATTATAAAACTATGAATATATTTTTTTGATTTCGTGTCTAGAGAAAGTAAGATATCAATTTGAAGAACTTCGTAGTTTTATAAATTCATTTATCATTCTGTCAGATTTATTGTGTGCATATTATAACTCTAATATTTAAAATCCTTAGCATCAATAGTATAATTAAACAATATGAAGTTTGTGTATCTTTTATATAATTATGTAATTAAATAATTGCATAATTAAAAAATGGGAATTTGGCAATTTATTTAATACATGCTATTTTCACTTCCAGATATTTTATATATGTAATTTATCATACATATGAAAATGTACAATGCTTATGTATCAGACTGTAATAATAACCTTTATTTTGCTTAGTAGTAGTTATGATGAATGAAATAAATTGACAAAAAATTTGTGTTTCCTTGTTAAACTTTTTTATGACTTCCGAGCAAAAATTGACCATTTTCAGTTGCAATAATTTTTGGCACTAAAATTAGACTTATTTAGAAGGTCTGTACAAATGATACTTCAGTTGGTAGTCATCAGTGAATTTACAGATATTGCAGAAATAAGAAATCTTAATACTAGCACTAATGGCCAACTATCTTATGAATGGTATGCAAAATACTATGATTTTACATCTCTTTATTTTAGTTTTTCATTTATAGCATTCACTATATATGCATAATTGAATTAAGTATTCAGTCAATAAACACATCTGTTTAATGAAATTAGGTCTGTTTTCCATACCTGCTACACTACTAGAGCATAAAATCCTCTCAGTTCTTAATCTTTCTCCTTCATTCCTTTTCTGATGCCTTTGATTTTTCCTTTCTACCAAACACTTGAAAACTTATCAATGTAAGTTGGAAAACTACCTTAAATTAATACAGTCTTTAAACTCTGCATGATTAAATTAAAATCTAAATATATTTAAAGATAGAATAGATCCATTATGTATTTTGATTATTGATTGAAGAGCTATAGTTGGATTTTCCCCTATTTGTAATTTATGCTACTTGGATAATCTAAAATACCTCATTTTTGAATATTATGACTTAATTTGGTATGCCTTTTATTTGTATGTGTAGCTTAACTATATATTGCACAGAATTGTAGGTATTAATTAGCATCCATTTTGATGGAAAGGTGAAAACAAATTCTGACATGGTGTTTTCTTTACTCATCGGTTTATTCAATGATGTTTACTAAGCATCTCAAATGTACTAGATACTGTGCTAAATACTAGTTTCATGGAGCCATGGTCCTGTGGGAGACAGTAAATTAAAAGTGCATTTGCTGCATGTTTTCTTTCAGACTTTGTATTCTGAAAATATTTCCTTATACAACCTATTTATTGAATCATTGGGTCAATTCTCTCTGGTTTGTCCATTTATATTTATACTTCAATATGAAATCCTCTTTGAAAATTATATTAAATTTTACAGATGTTGATTTATGATGATGCTCACCTGAAACTTATATAACATTATAAAGCAATGTTTCTACAGTAAAAATTATTTAAAAATGGAAACTTGTCAGAACTATTTACACTATTAATGAAAATATAAAATAAATTTATAACCCTGACAAGTATTCTTTTAAGTTTGAGTGAACAGCAAGAAACAAAGGAGTCTAGGTAAAATGTATTTAAAACCTTTATATTCACATTTTGCCATTAATTTGTTGTTCATGTTCAAATAAAGCAGTGTAATATGTCTCTTCATGATGATTCTTAATTCAGGTTTTTTTACTTTATTTTTAATTCATACTTTTCTTTTATGTATTACCTACATTGTCTTCTAGTAGAGTTCATTTTATTTCTGCTAAGTGCCGAAAGCTTTGAAAAAGAAAATATGTGTATCTTGCCTCTGCAATTTTAGCTTTCCTTTTAATCATCAGCTTTTATTTACATACATACTGAGATCTTTCAGAAATTTCCTTGTATATAGGAAATAGTATTTGAAAATAATGGATAATTATTATCGTTATCATTTCTCCATTTTATTCTAAAAACAGCAACAGAGACTGCTAACATTAGCTGTATTTTAAATGAAGTTTAAACTGTTTGGAGGCAGAGACCATGATGTACTTAGCTTATTTTTCTTTTGTGTATGGTTCAGAATAGGAAATCAATAAAATACAACATTCAATGAAGCAAACTATAAAGCCAAAATAATAAATCTTTTTTCTGTATTAATTTTTCTTTCAGGAAATGTTCCTAGTTATGATCACTTTACTCTCATCTTCAGTCTTATAACTATTCCTGTTTCCTAAAGATTCACCTTTTATCCTATCCTTTTCTGTCTATATAATAAAATCCTAAGTGAATGAATAAAAAACCTTCCAGTGACGGCAATAAAAATAAATATATCCTTAATTTTCACATCTAGGGAATATATAAAATTCTCAGTGTGCCTAACTAAACTTAATCTCCCCATCTAAGTACTTTCTTGTGCCGTATTTTGTCAACAACATTATGAGTATCTCAATCATAAATGTTTCAAACTTTGAAGTTAACTTTTAATCTTTCTTTTTCCATTGTCTATCATAGCCAATCAGTTGCTATCAGTTTTGATATTTTTACATCTGAAATTTATTTTACATCTGTTAAGTCTGACTGCATTTGTTCTAATTTTCATCGACTCTTAGACTCCTAAAGACTTCTTAATCTCTTATCAACAGTTTCACTTCTCTCCATATATCTTATTCAAGTATAATGGTAATTACTCCATTCTCCTGATCTAATAATTGGTTTTCTGCCATACAATTCTGACTCTTAAGGGTTTCACGTTTTGCCTACTATTTTCTTAAAATGCGTCTACTATCAACTTACTCATCTTTTAAGACCCAGTCTAATTTATGCCATACTCTGCATGATCCTTTTTTGAGATGTTTGATACTTCTTAAAGAAACACAACTGTGTTTATTTCATTATACACTTAGCACAATACTTAGACATAGTTATTCAGTAAATATTTTTGAGTATCAGGGAAGGAGCAGGAGGAAGAAGGAAGGATGAATTTTCTTTATATATTTGATGAATTTTCCTTAAGTAGAATATGTAGAACCACCTTTAAATTATAACAGTGTTCTTTTCCACGTGTTCAATTTAATACTGATGTTGTCTGTTTTAATTAACACTATTCCCAGTTTATCCTATTTTAGATGGACTGTTGGCTAATCTGGACAATTTTTGTATATTTAAATATTTTTAGTAACTTTTGCCCTCTTATTAGAAGTTTAAAATTCTGTAGACTTAAAGTCTATTTTTGTTTGATTTTGCTCATTTTAGTATTCGTTTAGTATTTAGTTGTTGATTTGTGTCAGTGCACACCTTAAGCCTGCATAATTTTATGTGGTAATCCTTTAATAAAAAACAACCAAAAAGATTTTAAAACTCATCGAAATTATTTCAGACATCTGTTAATAAAATTTTCTTCTTTTAATTCTTTTCTACTTTATATAATATATAGATGATGTTTGAGAACTAAATATACTCTACTAGTTTTGTTGCCTTGTAATTTTCATCATCTCTATGATAGTTCTTTCTGTTGTAATGAATGTTCTTAAGTGTTAAGTGTACATAATATATGGTGTGCATTGTCTGAAATATATATAATAAAAAACAAGTAAATGGGAATAAAGTTGTGTGTATGTGTGTTTGCAAATTGCGTGTGTGGTAAAAATTTGTTTGGTTGAGTCTTAAATGCTTTTCTAACCCAAGTAATATCTATATCTATATCTATATCTATATCTATATCTATATATACACACACATACAATTTTTCTTTGTTTTTTATCAAATCAATTTAGAGCCTTCCTAAATATAAATCTTTTCATATCATCATAGATATTTATGGAAATTGATAACTTTAACCCAATTTCCTTTTATTCATAAAGCCATTGACATCAAGAACATATTTACTCTCTGACTTTACTTAACCAAATTATATACTAAATCCTTAACATTTCATTCTGTGCTCAATTTAAGAATTCAAAAGTATATTTAGAAAGAAGTTAATAAAAGTTTTATACTCATCTTTGTGAGAGAATACTTATCTTTGTGAGAGAAATCAGTGACGTTATCTCTTACAGTCAGTGCTATATTAGTTATTAATAGACTAAATGACTATTGGATATATAAGAACAAGCTACTACTATATCCATCCAAATGCAATTGAACTTCCAATATAATGCATAGCTTCTTGTAAGTAACAGAAAATATTAGAGATCACTTACATTATTAGAAGCTTTTGTTTATTCCTCTATTTGATACAATCATTGCTATAATAAAGACTTGTTCTTGTATAGGACAATTTATTCATTTCTGTTGCTTTTTTCTTCAGAGGTTTGGATGTGTTTGCATGATATTTTTAAGGTATAAATTTGTACTCATAAGGTAGTACAAATTTATGTTTTGGTTTTGTGTCTGGATCATCTCTTGTAGAGTTTAACATAGTGAATTATGACTGTATTATAATAGAAAAATAGCCAAAAACATACACTTACTGAATCTACTGTTGTTATTAATCTGATAAAGTAGTGAACACAGTGATTTCAATATGAAGGAAACCATGTCTAATTAAAAAATAAACATTTTCCAAAGGATAGTATTCATGAAGTTCAATAAAATAATTAAATATAGTAATTGGTCAAACATTTTGTGTTACTACCTTTAAAGTTTATTTTGGACAGTTTCATTAAAAACACCCTCCATATGTGAATCAAGCTGGAATGGCTTTGTTTTGCCACAGTACTATAAAAGTAGCAGTCTAACATGAACTAAAGGCTATAAGCAGAAAATACACTTCAATAGTCAATTCATACCTATTAACCACTGTGTCAAGATTTGCAGAAATTGGCAGGCATGCCTTTCAAGCCTAGTTTTGATATTACCCTCTTTTTTCAGCATTTAAAAATGTATTCCACTGAAGTATTCTTTTGTAGTCATCCCAGTTAAATAGGTTTGTGTCTTTTATCCAAGTGTTTAGTACATTTCTTAAAGTTTGGAAATTGTACAAAGCTCTTATTATAACATAAAACAAATGTAACATATGATAAATCAAAATCATTGCTTAAGAAATTTCAATCTCTGCTATTGACTTTAACACTTAGAGCCTAGGATGCTCTTTACTTTAGAATTGTGAACTGCCTGTCAGACACGTTAACTTGGAACCCCAAGGCATTCTCAAATAATTATGAGCTCTTTTCAACATGTTAAATAATCTTTTTCTGTGAGTATTTTTTTGAGGGGAAGGAGTTTTGTTTTGTTTTGTTTGGGGGGGGTTAGAACATAAATGGAATATGGAAATTTCAGATAATGGTTAAATAAAATTACAGATTTAAATTTGTTTAAATACTAAATTAGTATCAGATATTTGATACATGTGATTTGTTGACAGTGTTTAAAGGACAGTTGTTTATCTTTTATTTGCAGAGATCATTCAGGTTCAATATTTTTATTAAGGACTAGAGAATTCATGAAGAATAAAGAGAAATTTTAATTCTGCAGTGTAACCTTACTTTGGTTCAGTATTAACATTTCTTCAATTTCTGAAAACAAATTTGTCCCCAAATTCTATTTTACTGATGTTAAATTTAGCCCCCCTTTATAAACTCCAAATTCGAATTTTTCTTATAAGGTCTACTGGAGTAAATTTATAGTCTGAAAGATTATCTAGCATAATTGAAAGCTTTCATAAATTCTAGCCTGGAAACATTTTTACAGTTAAAGAAAGAGTTGAATTTATTCAGGTATTGGTAACAGGAAATTGGCCTGAATAAGATTTTTAAGAATGAGATTTGTTTTCTAAGAAAGGATAAAAACTTGATTTTATGGAAGGCTGTCATTATCCTAGTGTAAATATTTTATCAACTTTAACATTTTTATAAGATGTTATATGGTTGTAATATTAATATTCTTTCATTACTCAAGCCATTGTGGTGTTAGGTGATAATTGTTTTTATGGACAGCTGATTTCCAAAACAATGTTATAGCAGTGTAAAGAAAAAAATAATGTTTTAAAAATTTCACTGAATGTTCTGTTTTTTAGCATTTAACATATTGAAAAATAATAGTAAACCCTTTACATGAAGCCATTTTCTTTAAAAAAATAACTACTTTCTCAAACATTTTTTATATTTCAGCCAATCTTCTTTTGTCTACCTTAGAGAAGAGAGCAGGATTCTCATATTTTCTATGACATTTACTTTTTTCCTAATTTCATAAATAACATAGTCTCTGGAAAATTGAATGTTTAATTTTAAGATTTTTAAATATTTTAAAATATATGAAATAGGAAAAATGTGTTTTTAAGCCTATATTTGAGGCTGTCTTTTTCTAAGCAAATTAAAATTATGAAATGGTATAAAATTTTTGAAAGACTTTTTAATTATCAGTGCTCTCATTTTATTTCTTAATATGTACCATTAATCCATTAATCTCGAGTAAAACAATTATTATAGGAAAAATTGAAATGCAGTTGATAAAAAATTAGAAGAAACATGCTTTTCATTTATAATATTTAAAAATTTTTGTATGTAGTCTAATAATTTTTCTATGTATGTGTGTATTTTATATAATTTAGTTAACAAAATTAATATTGTGGTGCTAGTGAATTAAAGAAAACTGTTCAGTTTATCTTCAGGTCATTCATAAATTATCAATACCTTCAACATTTCACCTCCTTCATGCTGCTGTTTTCCTTTAATATCTTAGTTCTCTGCTTATCTTTACATATGAGCTTATCTTTTAATCTTTGAATATGATTTTCTACAGGACTATCTTCAATATATTTGTCATCTGTTTTAACTGAGTGCGTACAGTCAGGCACTCCCTGATTTTCAAGCTAAAGTTTCTATAGTCAGTGCTACCACCTGGGAACTGAAGCCCCCTCCCCACCCTCACCCCCACTTTTTTTTTTTTGACTACTTAGCTCAAGGGGAGAAAGGAAGAATGCCAAAAATAAAAATCTTTCCCTTCCTACACTTGTTTCATAGAACTGCCGTGTCTCTTGTTCTGGCAACATCCATTACTTGTTTGCTGCTGAAGAGTTTGAACTAACCTCTATTTTCTCTGAATTTGGAGTTTTATTATTTCCATTTCATTCATTGTTATTTGTTTTATTAGCATTTATTCGGCACTGTGTCTCAGGCATACTTCAAAGTGCTGGAGATGTTACAGTAAAAAGCCATACAAAGTTGCTACCCTTAAGGAAGAGAAATAATTGAACAAATAATGAATAGCATATGATTGTACAAAAGCATAATGTAGTAGTACTAAAGCGGGATGCACATGATAGAGAGGAACTGCTTTTGTAAGAATGATCATCTTTCTTACTCAGTTTTTTTCATAATCACTGGTCCAATAAGGTAGTTTTTCAAGATACCAAGACAAGGAAGAACAAAGTTTAAAGTGTTTTGTTTATCTTGAGCTACATTTGTTTGTGTAATGTGTAAAACATCCCTGAAAAAAATTGAAATATGTTTCTTGTTAAGTCATGTTTCCATTTGTTTATAAGTACTGTGTATAAAAACATACATTCTGTTGCACTGCCATTAAAACAGATACCTACTGAATAGAAATATAATCTGTTGAATATTTTCCTGATGTCCACATATAAGCTACATGGTGTAGTTACATATGCTTTTTTATGGATCATGAGGTACTTAGTTGATATTTACCTGATATTAGAAAAATTAGCTGAGATTTGACAAGTGAGTAACGTATGATAAGTAATGTTTATAAGTAGTGATTAAGTTATACTTTTATCTATTTTTTTAAGAAAGAGGGAGAGGAGGAAGAAACTTTTTTTTTAAGGAAACATGCAGGCAGAAATTAAGGCAAGTATGCATTTGATTGTTGGTTTTTTTATTTGCTTTTTTGAATACAGAGAACTTGAATAGTTTTTTCTTTGATTATTAAGTCACTCTTTCTCCTTTTCCTTTGGCTTCACTCATTTCTTTGGTGTAATAATGCTACAGCATTTATATATGTGTGTGTGTGTCCCATGTATGTACATGTGAAAGAATGAGTGAAATGGTTTATATAACTAGCTTAATTTTTTATGGTTGATATTAGTCTTTTAAGGGTTTTTAAAGCTCATGTATTAAAGAATGATTACTAGATATCAACCTAGCACTTATCGCATAAATTGCAGATTCCTCCAATTGGATCTTAGTCTTCTTCTTTTGTTTATATCTACAAAAGCAATGCATTATATGTTCATTAAACTCTTGTTTTGGAGAACCTGTATCGGAACAGGGACATTATTAATGAGAATAAGTGACATGGTAAGAAATATGATTTATAATCCTTAATTGATCCTCATTTGGGGGAAAACAGCTAGAATGGCTGTTATTTAACATAGCACTTTATTCTTAGAGACTTAACTGATGGATTTGTGTGTGATGCTAAAAACTCACTGTAAGAACTGTAACACAAAACTTGAAAAGTGTTATTGTTTACATATCGTATTTCAATTAAGGTGGTCTAGAAAAGTTACAATTAAAGTCAGACAATTTAATTACAAAATGTAATTGTTTATATTTGAACTTGGCTGCATTTTGAATTTAAATACTTTACTCCAATTTTTTGCAGTGTAATTAATGATCTGTAGTGGACTTTCTTTTTTTAATTTCTGGAAACATTATGCTAGTTTTGAAGTCTGTAATGTGTATAACCTGTAATAAAATTTACAGTTTCATTATTTACAGTTTCATTATTTCATTATTAATATTCTAAATATCTGTCTTCTTTTGAAAATGGTTTTAGCAAGTTAAAAGAAAGTCTGTTACTATATAATACTGGCTGTTATACGTAAATGCAAAAAAATACACATAATGGATTTAATTTTTAAACTTTACTATGACTTTAATAGCTGGGAAGATTACTTGCAAATGAACAGCTGCATCTTTAGCACTGTAGGCTTAAATTAAGGTCCCAAAGTCCCATAGGTTTTACATTCCATGACATGTTAGCAAGAAACTTACAAATATAGAAGGGCTCATGTTCTAAGATGGAACTAATCCATAAAATATCTGTGATAACTGAAACAAATAAAATTAAGTCCAAAGTAGACTTTGTAAAACTCTGAAAGAGAAAAAAAAAAAGAAGAAGGAAATAGTTTGTTTCTATTAAAGTTCAGTAGCAATAAAAACATTTCATATTAGTGGTGTGGAAGAAATTGATTTAGTTGTTTCTGTTTCTCTGAACATTAATGTGATTTTAAATTTCCTGTTTTGTCTTAATCTGTAACATTTTCACATTGCCTTTCTGAAACTATTTATCTTATAACACTTAATGATACATACTTCTAAGCTATGTGAGTTTTTTACTTTTATTTCATAAATCAAAAACATGAGGAAAGTGATTGAATTCTTTGAATCACCTTCATTCTTTACTAATAATATCTGTATCTTTTTCTTAATAAAATAATAAACTTTCTGACTATATAAAGAAGCTACAATAATCTGACCATTCTTTCTTTATACTTAAGAATTATGTCAGTATTCAAAATAAATCTGATGATTTCATCCATTAAGCATGTTTCCAGTGAATTTTCTTATTAAAAAAGACAGTCATGATAGTTGGCAAACATCAACCATTAATGTGTGTTGCATATATCCATATGTTTATGTTAGGGATTTGTGCATCTGTTTTTAGGCAATTTAATCTACATGTACCCTATCTTCCTTAACACTTGTACCATTATGTGCCCTCTATTTTCTCTGGACCCAAATATACCAGCAGTGTTTTAGTAATCTCAAAATGATGATGATGGAGATTATGTCCAGCTATAAGGTGATATTATATCTTCCTTTTTTTACTTCTTGGCTTTATATTCTACAAACTTCATTGAATTGTGACCTGTTAAATATTATAAGATGAGTACTTAATATATGAGTTTGTTTTGTAATGTTTTAGTTTTGGAGAGGGTGTTCTGTAAAATACTTCTTTGGGACAGGATTTTATACGCAATAGACTTTATATGCAAAAGGTCTGATGAATACGTAAATATTTTTTAAAAATTAGATGGATTTTTTTATTGTAGCGACTCTTTAGTTTCAATATGCTAATTTACATTGTGAGTCATTCAGAGGGAGAAGGATCTTGCATCTTTTTCTTCAACTGATTTGTTTTTAAAGCATTTTATCACTTTATTTTTTTCTATTGGAGTCCAGCCTAGGCGTCTGCATTGAGATACATGACATTTTATTTTCAAATAGTTTAGCATTTTCTCTTTTATATGACAATTATGAAATTTCATTGATTTTTAAAACTGTATGTAGAAGGATTATTACTCTGTTTCAGGATAGTTAGATATGTATGTTGTATTAGACAATAATTCTGGTATTTTTGCTTATTTTTTAATTTAGTGAAGAGACAATTGTATAACACAATTATGTTTTTTTCTTTTAAGAAATACTTCTCTCAATTTCAAAATTTTTCTTGGAATGGCAACTTTAAAACTTTTGGCAACATGGCTATGTTATTCAGTTAATGGTAACACCTGTTTTTCTTATACATGCTTTTTCAGATCTGAGTTCTATTTATCTTTTCATCCTTATCTCTTTTCATATTCCGCATGAACTTTTTTCCCAACTGAATAGAACAACTTACGTGGAACATCATGTTGCTGAAAGACGTTTTTTTTTATCCAACTTCCTTATCTTTTTACATGTAGTTAGTTCAGTCTTCATGTAAATTCTACTTTCTTATTTTGAGTCTGCTGATACACTCTTCTTTCATAAGATTTAGAACTGAGAATAAGTACACTCTGCTCAACAATCTTTCCTGGCCAACTTACATATCCTGCCTTCTACTTAAATAGCCAGTTAGTCATTTATTAAATCATGAATCTTAAGTATTTGATGCAAGCTGCATTCAGATGTTACCCTGAGAAGTTCAGTCTTCTATATCTTGCACATTCACATTTTTAATGTATAATTGTAGATTTCTAATATTAAATGTGCTCAAAGTATTTGTGAGAATATGGGGTGTTTCCAAAATATTTATTCCTTTTAAATAAACTTAGGACTTTTGTGTAGGTCCTACTTGAAAATAAGACTCTTTGTAATTGATAAATTCACTCTTAATGTCAAATGTGTTATTGTATTAAATTATGTTTCTGTGTTATTTCAGATAGATAATATAGTATACTTGCTTAAATTATATGCAAATATCTATAATTTTTGCTTAGAAGTAGAAAAAAATTAGGGATAACTTTTTTCCTAGAAAAAATTGTTTTACTATTATAGTAATGCATGGAATTTATTTCATTTTCAGAATATATTGGTTGATTTTAGATGTTTAGAAAATACTGGTTTCTTTGGGCCCATTAGAGGTTGAACGAGTAAGTAACACATTTTCATTGTCCTTTAGAAATACAGTATATCATTACTTTTTCATCTACTAAATACAAACAAATTTTTACTTAAAGTCATATATTTTAGACTTTTTCTTAGAATTGGCCATAATCAATTATTTAAAACTTTAATCTAGCAAAATTTGGCCAGATAATTTAATTGAAATTTATTTATTTTCTTAGCAATGTGCAGCTATGACATTTTAGTCATGCAAAACCTAAAATGTCATGCTGTTTTGATACACAGAAGTAGTATAAAGAAGCCTCAATTTATGGTCTGATTTTTGTATTTTATTATTAGATTTAATATGTTTAATTAGAAAATTTCAGCTGTTTACCTTGACCAAGGAGAGAAATTGATTTACTTTCTCCCTAGGGGAACTCCTTTGTAAAATTATTCTTTGGAATTGGATGTATCTTAGAAAGAATAATTACAAGATGATTAGAGAAGAGATCATTGACTGGGCTGTCATATTTGAAATAGAAACATATGGTGGATATATTCATTAGTAGATTTTTCAGGTAGAAATGTGATATGATAATGATCCTTTGTAAAAAAAAAAGTCTAATGTTGTATGGCTTACATGGTGTCATTATAATTCATCTGTTTAATATTTCTGTATATATTTCCCCTCCTTTTTTAACATTTACAATAGTTTTTAATGTGATAGATCTGGATTAATAAAATTTTACAGTATGACTCATCTAAGAACGTAGTTTTAAATCATCAAATTAGTAATTCTTTACAACAACTTGCTACGTACTTGACTGGGGATACATTTGTGAAAAAAAAGTCAAGATTTCTGCCCTCTTGTACTTTTGCTGTAGCAGAGTGAGATAAATAATGAAGTAAAAATATTATAACAAACATGAATTTCAGAAAGTGGTAAGACTTATGGAGAAATTAGAGAAGCATAAAATGATAGTGGTTTGCATTAGGTTATTTATGGTTGTTAAGGAAGATACCTCTTACGTGATTTCATTGAGCCAAAGTCTTAATGATGAGAAAAGGACCAATATGGGGAAAACCATAGGAAGAGTACCCTGAGGTAGAATAAGTAGAAAAAAAAGGCCTAAGTGAGAAGAACTTGGCATGTTCCAGGAACTAAAAAAGAGCCAACTCCCTGGAGTGAAGAAAAAAAGAGAAGTGACAGTAATATGAGATAAGGACAGAACTAAGCAGAGGGCAAATTATAATGACTTTTGAAAGCCAGAGTAAAGGATTTGAATTTAACTGTGAGAATGCATTGATTTTAACAGGTAAATTACATATAATTTGCATGTTCAAGAAATTACTTAGAGCAAGAAGTGAATTAAGACATGAAGCAAGCTGTTGTAATGATCATATTTAAAGACGATGATGGCTTACCTAGGAAGGCGTCAGTAGAGAGTGAATTAAGTCATAATAAATTTTATTTGTATGTATAACCATGAAACTATATGAATTACACAAGGAAGAGAATAACAAACCAAAGTAAAAATTTCCTTCCATAAGGAGGAAATTATTTACTAAGCCTTCTATGTGGAAAAAGTAAGATGTCTTAAGATTACACATATACACACACACACATATATATACACAAATATGTATACATATATACACATATAATTATCCTTTGTAAATAAACACATGTATGTGTAATCTTCCTATTTCTTCATTGCTGTAATTTATCAATACTTCTGTTGTTTGCCTTATTGACTGATTTACTGTCTGCCTTTATTCCTGAGCTACTGCTTAGTCTTTGTTTCCAAACACTTTCAAAGAAAAAATGTCATGACAGAAAGAGCAAGAGTTTGGCAAAGTAGAGTAGGGGAAATACCCAGTTTGTGAGATAACTACCCAATTAAGAGGACATCATGGTTCATAAAGAGCCAAATCTTATTAAGGGGTAAAACTAAAAGGAACATTCTTAAAAGAGGTGTTAGATACAAAGCACATTTTTGAAACCAAGGTAACAGAGGACACAATGAAAAGGTTAGAACAGAGAAGAGTGGGGAATTGGATAATATTTAGGGACATAAAGAAGACTTTGAGCATAGGAATCTGACTATCATGACTGACGAGGCTTAGACTTCTGCTAGTAACTTAGATACATGGGAATATAGAATGTTAGTATCTTATAAGAAAGTGAGCAGTTAAAGGCTGGTTATTTTAAAAGCATGATATCATTCACCATTCTTTTCCTTAAAATTATGTGGTGGTCTTTGATGGGGGTGGGGAGGATTGAGATACTGGGATGTTGTGGATGCCACCAGTTAGGGGAACTATTGACTCAAGTGAACTAGCTGAAGGATACTCAGGCATTTATTCACAGGGACAGGTTTATAAATAAGGCAAGGGGCCCGATACTACATAGAGAGTGGACAAGAAACCAGAGATCTAGAGCTACACTTCTAAAGGAAAGGATATCAGAGGATGACAGGGAGCCAGTCATCTGTCTTCACGTGTATCAGAGGCCAGTGGGTGACCAAAAGTCCAAAGATCTATCTTCAAGTGGATTAGAAGTCAAGAAGGAATATATAAAGGATCAGGAGGTTTAATCCCATGGATAGTTATTTCTTTCTTTGATATTGTGTGACTATATCTAACAGGGAATCACTGTTTGTTACATCCAGGTAAACATTTATCCTGAGATTCATCCTATAGTGTTTTAATAGTTGCGAATAAAAGAGACAAAGAGAGGCAATAGGAAACAAGAATTGGATTTAGAGAAAATTATTATAGTAATACAATATTGTCATTTTCCAAGACTATTTTAAAACTGAATTTGTAAGGCAATTAAATTTAGTTCTGAACAGCAGTTAACTGTTTTGAACTGTAGTAAAACTTGCTTTAAATGTAGTACCTATTTTTATATCTCACTGTTATGCCTTAAAACTAATACCTTCTCATATTTTAATTTATAATTCTTTAATACTTGATGTTGAAAATATGAATTGATAAGATACTCATCTGTTCACACAAGAGAATACAAAAATTTTAGCAAGTAAGTTTAAGAATTGTGAAGATCTTAAGAGCCTCACCTTCAGCCCCATATTACATTTTTCTCTAAATATGTTGTAGCATACAGAGACTGTTTATAATATTTGATACTTGTTTTAAGTTTTATGGTCATAGCAAATTTGTAATACACAAGGAGAGTATAGGTTAGCAGGATGTATTAGTGGTATGTTTCTATTTTCTTTCTTGATAAAATATTGCCATTTTTCAACATGATAAAGGCATATATGGAACCCATAGCTAACATATTCAAAAACTTTCCTCTTAAGAACAAGACAAGGATGCCTCTTTTCACAACTGCTATTCAGCACTTTACCGGATAGTTCTAGCCAGAATAATTGAACAGACAAAAAAATTTCAAAGTATCGAAATTGTAAAGGAAGAAATAAAAAGTCACCTCAATTTGCAGGTGATATGATCCCATTTATAGAGAACTCAAAAAAATTGATAACAAAATTAGCAGAGCTAATAAATTCAGCAGTCGTAGGATATAAGATCAACACAAAAATCGGTGTGTTTCTGTACACCACAATGAACCATTCCAAACGGAAATTAAGAAAGCAATTTCACTTGTAATAATATCTAACAGAATAAAATGCCTAGGAATAAACTTAACCAAGGAGATGAGAGGCTTTTTATTTTTATTAAGGTAACATTGATTCTCAACACAATATAGATTTCAGATGTAGGTTTACTCCATCAAATATAAAATAACGTACCATACCTACTACCAAATCTCGAATAGTCTTCGACTACTCCCTATTTGAACTCCCAATGTCCTTTACTGCCACCTTCCCACTGCCTTCCCTTCTAGTAATCTCAGTTCTATCATCATTGTCTAAGAGTTAGTTTTTGTTTTGTTTTGTCCGTTCATTGCTTTATTTATTGATAGTGTACATGCATAAGATAACCCAGTATTTGCCTCTCGACTTTTTTTTCACAGCATAATCCCTTGTAGTTTCATTCACATCACAAGTGACAGTATTTTTTCTTTTTTAATAACTGAGTAGTATTCCATAGTGTATATACACCCCATTTTATTTTTTCAGTCTTTTGTCTAGTCACTTCAGTTGTTTCCATGTTTTTGGCTATTTTAAATTGTGCTACACTGAGCGGAGGGGTGGACAAAACTTTTCGATTTATGATTTCAGTGTCCTTCAGATAGATACCGTGAGGTGGAATTGCTGGGTCATAATGTTCTATTTTCAACTTTTTTGAGTAACCTGCTACAGTTCTCCAAAGTAGCCAAACCAGTTTACATAAGACCTTAACAGTGTACAAAACTTCCCCTTCACACCCTACCCAACTGTTGTTTCTAGTCTTCAATACAGACCGTTCTCATAGGTGTGAGGTGCTATTACATTGTGGTTTTGATTTGTATTTTCCTAATAAGTGATATTGACCATTTTTTTCATGTACGTTTGGCCATCTGTATGTCTTCTTTGGAAAAGTGTCCATTCCTTTCTTGTGTCTGTATTTTTAATTGGATTGTTTGCTTTTATTATTATTGACTTGGATGTACATCTTGGATGTACATCTTAGATATTAACCTCTTGTCAGATATATGATGTATAAATATTTCTCTCATTCAGTAGGGTGTCTTTACTTTGATGGGTGTTTTCTTTTACTGTCTAGAAGCTTTTTAGTTTGATTAATTCACATTTCTTTATTTTTATTTTTGATAAAGTCCCTAAAGAATCCTCTAGTACTGATGTCATTGAACATATTACCTATGTTTTCTTCTATGTCTTTATGGTTTCTGATTTTACATCTAAGTTTCTAATCATTTTGAATTAATTTCTGTACAGGGTGCTAGAGAGTGACCTAGTTTCATTCTTTTGCATGTGACGGTCCCAATTTCCCAACACCACTTTTTGACACTTCTATTGACACTTCTTTCTCCATTGTATGCTCTTGACTCCTTAGTTATAAAGTAACTGACTATATATGTGTGAGTTTATTTCTGGAGATTCAGTTTTACCACAAATGTTATCTGTGTGTTTTTATTCCAGTACCATACATTTTATTTTGATTACTGTCACTATGTAGATTAGTTAGAAATCTGGGATTGTAATACTGCTCCTTATTTTTTTAATTCATGATTGCTTATGATTGAAGTTTAATAAAATTTAATCATGGCAATTTTATTTTCCCATATTCCATGATGGAAGTTGAAAGGTAATTATATTGACCAAATAGGATTGCTATAACCCTGAATTTAACATAAACTGATATTTTGGTTGAATGAGCAGTTAGGCACTATTATAACTGTTAGTAGGACCTTTTGCATAATGTCAGGATTTAGAAAGTTACAATATATGTTAGTACAATTGTAGTTTTTACTTAGAACTATCAGATATGTCTGCTTTCAAAATTGAGGTTTTTTCGTAAGTTAGCGTATTCTATGCTCCTGATACTCCTGATACTGCTTTAAGCGGACGACTACTTAAAAGTAAATGAGCTTACCGTTAGCATGCCTGGGACAGAGAATGAATATGTGAGAAGCTGGGCATCTATTTTAATTGTGATTCATTCTCTCATTTTAAATTTTCTGAAGAATATGGGTACTTTAAAAAATTTTTAAAACGTCTAATCTAAAATCTAATCTAAAGGATGAACTTCTGTCCTTTAGTTTGATTGCATATATTTTAACGTTAAAACTTGCTCTATAAACAGACCAAAACCTTCACCACGACAACTTGGAACTAGAGCTTGTTGTAATGACCCTTTGCAAATGTTTATAGTTTAGAAGTAGACTCATTATCGTGTAAAGAGTTAATCACCAGGAGAATAAAAGCAATTATTTCTTTGTATCATAAGATGTCAATTCCTATGATTTCCTTTTTTCAAAAAAGCCTCTTCTTGACATAGTATATTTTCCCCTTAGTAATTGTAGGGTAGGAGGAAGCATTATCAAATGTGCATAACTGTAAATGTTATAAAAGCCACAATTACAGTTGAACTTACTTTTTATGGTAATTTTCCTAAGTGCTTTTGTTGATCTGAAAACTTGTTCTAAAAAATTTTCCTAATAGCCCATACAGTTATTAACCATCTCGTATGGTGGTCTATTCCCTGCTTAGAAGGGTCAACTAATTTCTTTCATTTTATGCCAGATTTGGACTAAATCTTTGCAGTGATATTAATGGTATGACTCAATGTATTTAAAAAAATTATCAGATGAGTGAAAATGTGACTTTTTTAAATGGATATAATTTAGTATAGCAGGCCTAATACTACATTTTTTGTAGGTATGTATTGTAATAGCAGAATTATAGTATTTGAAAAAACCTTACTTCTCTCTGCGTTTGTTAATTGTGTATCTTTGATACAGTTGATTATACTTTATTTGCAAGTTGACAATGCTATTATCTGCCCTGGTTATTGTGAGCCTTAAGTGAGGTGCTATATAATTACATTAATACATTAAATTCATATATTCTAACTAATAATTTTTTTGTATAAATCATGAAATAGTTTGTATTTAAGGACGTATATAACCACCTTTTAAAGCATTTATTTTATTATAAGATACTTTTCTTTTTAAGATGCAGTCAGGAATGAAAGCAAGTAGGCAGACTGACAGGAAAGAGAGAAGACAAAGAAATATTTTATATATTCCATTTTAGTTGTGCATCTAGATTATTCCCCTGGAACCAGGTCCCAAGGACTTGGGTCCTTGGAATGTGTGGCCTATGTCCAGTGGTGCACCAGAAAATACATATTTTTTAAAATAATATAATAATTTTATTTATTTCATTTACAAAATCACATTTATTTTAAGATACTGATAAAATACAATTTTTAAAACTACTTAGAATTTTAAGTTTTCCCTTCCCTTTCAGTACAGGGACATGGAAGATAAGCTAAGTAAAAGGAAAAAGACACATTAATTAAAGAGCAGAATTTTGACTAACTTCATTTCTCTAAGTTGGTATATATTTTCCCCTGAAAGCATAAAATGCTGTATTGCTACACCAAGGAAACCCTTATATATCCTTAAACGAAGCTGTTGCTAATTAATTAAATTAAAACACCCTTAAATGGGACTTTTGCTGATATAATTATAGCAATAAATATGGTAACCTAAGAAATACATGTAAATCATCTACTTATAAAATCATTAATAGGAATGTTTCGCATATATAGATTTTCATAGGTGATACATATTAAGAAATAATCAGATCTGTTTTAAAATAAAGGCATTATATTTCAGTATTAGAGTCCTTCAACACTTCCAATGTATTAAATTTATCATTGTTATTGTTACTCATCTTTTAAAATAATTTACATTTGTTCTATCTAATCTAAAATTTGTAATGAATTTTATTAGTAATTATTGATATATGCTGTGCTTTAGTTTAAATAGTTAACTGAAGGAAAGCTAATGAGCTCATGCTTGTGCTGTTTTTAAACCCACAAAGATACACGAGTAAATAAATTACATGAATATAAATTGACAATAGTGAAATACTCATTACAAATTAGTTTGATCATTAAAAATGATGCTCTGCTTTAGGTTGTAAAATAAGAATGCCTACATATAATTTTAAATCTTAAGAAGACATAAAGGATTACCTATTGACATTGATGTCAATTCAGAAATAAAGGGGGAAAAAAAGCTAAATAGATTTTACAAAGGTCAAGTATTCCCTATGGTTGTCACTAAAAACCTATTTATTATTAGTTTATGTAGTTTCAGAAACCTTGAAGAGCTGGTTTTCAAGCCATTCAGCTTTAGAAGCAGCAAAATGGGGTTAAAAAGAGGAGCCTACTAGAACCAGGTATCTCTATAAACAGGATAATTGGCAGTACATGAATGATTTGAAAACTAAAAGAACATCTATCAGTCACAAAGTGCCATTTGCATAGGGTAAGTAGATATACATATCCAAAGTCATGTTAAAGTTGTCATTAATTACTGCTCAGTACTATTTTTGTGTCCCAACTATTAAATGTTAAGTGAATTTGAAAATATCTAACAAATTGAGAGATATTTCTTACAAAAGTGAAACTAAATTTTATGTTTTAGAAAAGAATCCCAAGTCCATGCAGAATATTAGTTATTCAGAATTAGTAATTTCTTGGTGCTATAAGTAGCTGTTATCTTTCTGTAAAAATAATTCACATGAAGTTATCTATATAGCATGTTTTGTTTTAAATATCAGTTTTTGCCTATTGTGAGTTTAATTGGCATTTATATTTTCTCAGTTCTTCTTGAAGCCAAAAATGTCTACAGGTTATCATAGAATTATTAATATTCTACTAGATTTTGTTATTAACTTTTCATTTTCAGATGTTTCACTGTCTCTCATCTAGCCAGATTTCTTACTTTAGGTTGACACTAGTATTTCCTAAAGATTTATGTATTTTCCTTTTATCATAAGATAGCAAGTTATAGTCTCAGTAAGAAGGTGAAGCAATGAGTTTTCTTAGTAAGGCTCACGAATTTTCATTAAAGTTGAAAATTAGAAATATGTGGAACAATTCACATAGGCCCATTAATCTAGACTAAGTTTTTCTTGATGAAATTGGTCTCAGGTATCTAAAAAGCTTTAGACTGTTTTAGACTACAGCGAAAAATAATTTTTTCCTGCTACTTTCTGTAGTCTCTTAGGTAGATCACATTTTTAAACTTGATTATTTTTTTTTTAATCCTGAGGAGGAAAAAATCGCTGTTGCATTATTTGTTAGTGCCCTGTACTTTTCTTAAGGCACCTTTTACTCCGAACCCTTTTTATATAAATGGTAATTTAGAACTTAATATAATTTTTAAATAATTTTCTAAATTTTATCTTATTTCTACATATATTAATTGTTCTTAAAACCCCAAAGAGACTTACTTGAATTTTAGATATTTTTTAGATAAGAAGATATGAAAGTCGATCACTTGTATGTTTTAATATAAAACCTAATTTAGACTCAGAGAGTCTTATTAAAGATAACAAAAGAAAAACCTTGAACATCTACAGTATGGTCAGGCATTATTCTAGGCACTGAGGATACAATAGTGAATATAACAGACAAGATCCTTTCATACTCATGTTTTAGTCTTTGCTCACTCTGTTACTGCTAACAGATTTTCTTTATAGCACTAATTTCATTTCATATTCTTTTATATATTTTGTTTGTTTTGTATAGTATCTGTCTGTGTGAACTAGAATATGAACTTCATGAAAGCAGGAAAATTTTTCTGTTTTGTCATTGCTGTATCAATTTCTAGTATACTTTTTAAATATTTAGTAGGGAATTAAATAGATTTTTGACAAATGATTTAAACTAGGACCAGAGATATGTGGTATCCTGAAAGCCAAATGAAATTTTAGAATACAGTGTTCAACTATGTAATATACTGGGTCAAACAACATAAAAACATGAAGTTGATACCCAGGTACAACTGTGTAGTGATGGGATAAAATCCATATTGCAATAGATCCAAGAAAAAAGGAATGGGTAGTGAGGAAATAGAAAGAAAAATTTCTGTATGTGTTGTATGAGTATATATTATTGATGAAGCTAGATCACTGTCCTGTAGACTGACATTCTTAATTTGTGTCATTGCTTCCTCATGGAATCATTTAATTTCTCAGTTTTCTTCAGTAAACTATAATATAGCACAAAATGTTTGATAAGATTTAGATTCACCTGCTTTCTTTGGTATACATCCTTCAGTTGATAGTGTGTGTTTTGTTTTACATTACATCAAGAAGCATTTGTTTGATTTTCTCACTTGTTATGCTAATATTAATTAGTCAAGTCATCTGGTGACTGCCTGATGTTTCCATTGAAAATCTCTATTAAACTTTCTACTTGTTTTGTTTTGTTTTTTTTTTAAGGAAAAGTGAAGGCAGGTTGGAAGGTGAGTCAGCAGGTAGACAGGAGAGAGTAAGAAGAGGCATCTTTATTTTTAAATTTTTATTTAGTTGTTCACATTGGTCGGTTCCTACCCCCAACCCCTGCGCTGAGACCCAAACTCAAACCCAAGGGTATGTGTCTAGGCCTCCTTGAAGGCGCTTGACCCAACCACTGTTCCATCAGGGATTGCCTCATTTTATGATTTTATGATCTATGCCTGAATCAGTTATTTCATTTGGTTTGCCGAAGGGTAATTTTCTAATTCTGTCATAAAAGAGAGATATTTAAAGATTGAGGAAAAGTATAGCATGTTTCTCTTCTCAATAGAATTATCTAACAGACAAGGAAAATTTAGGAAAGAAATCTAATATCTGACTCTAAAACCTGGAGAAACTGTGGACTTGGTAGAGATGTGGGAAGGGGTGTCCCCAGCAAAGTGAAAGAATGACTTAGGCAGGAACAGTTTCAGGGCTTGTCTAAGGTTTCAATAGCACAGAGTGAATATATGTTATTACATTTCTATCACAATTTGCTATAGAATCTCTTTGATAATTATACCTAATTTTGGAAACATGCATGTTCTCTCTGTCTCACCCTCTCTTTCTCATATATAGATATATATGATTTTTTTTTTATTTTTAAAGGAAAGGTGCAGGCAGGAATGAAGGTGAGAAGAGGCAGACAGAGAGGAAAAGAGAGTAGGCAGGAAGTCCTTTACTTAATTTAGTCATTCATCTTGGTTGTTCTCCTGGCCCTGGGTTGTGAACCCAGATCCTTGAGATGTATGCAGACTATGCTGGCCAAAGGCAGTTGACCAAACCATTACTCATCCAGGGTACACCTCAATATCTGATAGTATAGCTTTCAGATTTCACTAACCTTATTTGACATCGATCTTCCTTGTTAAAGTCTGACTTCTTCCTTAAAAGTGTAATTTTTAGTTATAGTATCTTATGCACATGTATCTAACATTAAAAAAGTGGACATACACTTTTATATAAACTGTTGTTCAGCTTTTGTTGCTAGTCTAGTGCAAAGAGAAGTAAATGCTACTATTAAACAAATTCAATTATAAATAACTGGAAATTTAGTTTAGACACTAATGGAGCCTAAAAGCCTTTAAAGTGACAAAAACAGCAACTTTTGTGATTTATATACTCATTTTTGTTACAATGTTTAGTCATATATCTGACAGCCTTCCCTCTTTGTGCCTTACATGTAAAAATTATAGTTTTGTGTTTAGGTGAGTGAAAAGGCTTTTAGAGTTCAGTAGAGGAACATGACAGCATCTGTTTTTGAGGATCACAGCAAATCCTGTTGGTGTCGTACAGTCACATCTTTCCTTTCCCTAATTATTGTTTTATTTGGGAGCAGTGGTTCTATCATAGTGATATAATTTAATCCTCAAAGAATATATGTGGCATCTTTGAACCTATAGACTATTTCCAAATTATCTCATGTGTGGGCTATGAAAAATTTACTTTCGATTAATCATTTGTTTATAATTCAGTGGCTTCCATTTACTACCATTAGTCTATACAATCTGAAGAGTATTTGGCTCATGGTGTTGTAAGATGTATGTCAATTAAATTAGAATTTAAAAAGAATAACATTGATTCTGTAATCTTTTTAATGCCTTGGTGCCGATTTTAATTTTTTTTTAAATCCCTATTGAGGTTCAACTGATTTCCTTTCCTGTGTTTGCATCTCCCAAAAGAGCACTCCATAGTTGTCTCCAAAAACAGTAAAGTTATCTGATCTGTGTTTTGTTTTATCTGTTGACTTAGGTGAGAACCATGTGCATGAGCCATATCCATCAGTTCTTTTCCTTTCTAATCATTTATTGAACAATTAGTATAACCTTGTAAAGACTCCCTAGATATCCCTATAAACTGAATCATTTTACCCAACAATCACAGTGGTACATCAGGCTATAGAGGTGAGAAAGGCTGCTTAGGAGAAGCAGGAAATATTAATCCTTCAGACTCACATTATGTTTTTCAGATTCTCCAAACACACAAATGAAAGCTCTCCTTGCTCTCTATTGAAATATTTTATACAACTGAGGAAACTTAGCTCTTCATAGACATGAATTGTCATTGTTAAAAACATGCACATTTAATTTTTATGTATCCATATATTACTTTTATTTGTGTTCCTTCTTGTGATCTGTCTTTTCTTCTAGAAATAACAAGCTTACACTGTTCTTTAAATATTCAGCTAACCAGAAAAGTGGTTTATGTGGCAGTTAATCCTTAAAGGAGTATATGAGCTCCCTGTGATTTTTTAATTTTTTGTAATTTCACCACTTTGTCCTTCAAAATGTTCTCCAAAAATAATTTCAAAGATTATCTTAGAATTTTGAAATTGCAGTAACAAAAGGAAATGTGTAAAACACTTGAAAAGTTTCATGTTAATTCAAAGAAAATATTTTTATAAATTTTGAAATACTCGATATTTTTGGTAACTACTTAGTAAACAAATACTTATTTCTTATAAGGAAGTTTATGTGTTGTATTAGGATGCTGAAAAGAGGATGACAATTTAGTTGCTGCAAGAAGGCTCAAAATAGTCTGAAAAAATATCATATTGTCTTCAGTTGTATCTGTAAAGTATTAAATGAGTTATATACCTGTGTATTTAGACCTAACCAGTTTCGTTTTAGTCATGTCACACACCACATATCTGCATTTTATTCACTAGATATAGAACAAATACAATTAATTCTATCAGTTATTCATGAATTTCAAATTTCATACTATTTTCGACTATTGTTTTTAACTCTGATATTCTGCCAAATTAAAATTACATAATAAAGGCAGAATTGATGTGTTTATCCACTAATACTATTGTGCACCTCTTACATATCAGGGACTGCTGTTAGCTTTGGGAAAATTGTGCATAAAACAAGCAAATTCCTCTGTCCAGAGCATGCATTCTTGTGGAAAAGTGAAAAATAAATATAAAATGTCAGTTACTGTTGCTCCGACTAAAGAGCAGGGTAAAGGAATAAAGGATATAAACTCAGAAATGTATCTATTACGCAAACTTTCTAGAACACCTTCTCCCTACCAACTTAAATACTCTTTTCAGTGTAGACCACCATGTGTGCCATCCATATGGGTACCTTAATCTTATGGCATACTGTCTTAAACTTGTCTGACTTGGTGTCTGTTTTTTGCCCTGTGAATATGCCGTTTTTCACAGTAATAATGTTCATGTTACCACATTATTTATGTTCAAATTTCACAACTGTTATAGTAAGGCCGCAGGAAACAGACTTCCAAAGTATCAGTAACAGTTGAGAGCAAGATCAAGGAAGACAAGGAATCTCTGAGCAGAAGGAAATTTATAGGAAGAACAGAGAATAATTGTTTTGACATTAGCCGTTATTTTCTAAAACTGCTAGATAGTTTTCTGAGATTGGGAGGTAGGATAGGATGGGGAATATATCAAGTAAAATCACTTTTGCCTTTAGAAAAATCTGAACTCTTGAGTAATTGAATTAAGGGAATTTTCCAGTCAAAGAAAACTGATAATTTAAATGACTGAAATGTGGAATTTCTAAAATCTCCTAGGCAGTTTGTATTTATCATAGATGAGTAAAGTACATGAATAGATTAAAACAAATATTAAAAGTTTGCTTGAATTTGAAGACAGAAACTCAGGAAAGAAAAAAAGAAATCTGCACAAGGTCTAAGAATTCTCAGGTCCTCTGCACTCTGAAAACTGCATCCGAAGTAATTTTCTCCAGGAAAACCAAAGCCAAAAAGACACTAATTGCTTTTGTATTTTTGGGAGTTAGAGTGAAAACTTAGAACAGTCATTTACTTGATAAGTTGAATAAAATAATTATACTTTTTAAGTTGAGCTAAGAAGAACCTTGAAATGATATTAAATTAATTTCTGAGTTTGAATGTACAGTTAGTGCCCTTAATTTTACTACATGGGGACAGAAATTAACATCTATTAAATTGTATGTCAAGTACTATGATATCAGTTTTATATCATGTGCTCCTCGTGATAAATATAGCACAGAATGTATTATTCCCGTTTTACAATAAAGGAAATTGAGGCCCAGAGATCAAGATCACACAGCTGACAAAGATAAATGAGCCTAGTTTCATCTCACTGCTAATTAACTCTTTCAAGTTTAAATGTTTCCCAATCTTTTCATAAAAGCATAAACAAAAATCACAAATTAAGATACCTCTTTTTAGGGCTTAAAAATCTTGTTCCCCTCAAAGTACTAGCCAGTTTTATATCAGACTAAATGGGCTTGACTACTACTCACCAATCTGAATCATGAATATTAACTCTCTTTTTGTCTATCTAGTTCCCCCCGCCTTCCATTTAGGAGTAAATCTTCCCATAGTATGCAGTGTTGTTCTGATACTATGCTTTCCAAGCCCCCTGATTTGAGAACCAATGTAGGGAGTGGTGGTTCTTTTTATTTTCTGGCAGAGGTTTTGGGTGCATGGTAAGGGAAGGCCAATAGGACACATATCTATGACTGAATCTGTAGTAGGTGGCATAAAGATGAAAGTTTGGTTCAGATCTTTTCATGATGAATGCTGTGGTGTCCCATTGGAAGTAGCAATAATGATCTGGGGATCTAGGGTAGCAGTATTACATAAGAGTGGTCGGGAGCAAGGCACTCAATGTGCTTTATGCTTATTCACTTTTACATAAATGCTTTCTGCCTGCCCTACCCCAAGTTTGGTTCTCCCCCATTTAAAAATATATTATGTAAGCTCCAGATATATTTCGAATGGGATTTGGTTTTAACTTGGCCAGAGTCAGTTCTTTTGATTAATAAAGAAGCCTGTCAGATATAGTTTCCTTGGAGTATAAAAGTGGGTCTTTGATTTTTGTGTTACTTACAAAAAAAAAAATGTTTTTCCTCTGGTTTCTAACAGTATTTACATAGAAACAATATGTGACTAGGATGATTTGAAAGATAGTCCATAATTAAGGCCCCCAGGTTTGTAAAATGAATTAATTCTTTTTAGATATCGTAGCTCTGATACCATCAGTACTGACAAAAATCACAGTTTAATGTTATGTGAGTTGAAAAAACAAATCTTTGTGAAGGCTAATCAGAAGATAGTTTGATATTCAGTATACATAATATGTTCCAGCAATTTCACTTCTGTTGTATTTCCAAAAGAATTAAAATCAGTGTTTTGAAGAAATATTTGCATGACTGTATTCTTTGCTGCATTGTTTAATAGCCAAGATATGAAAATAGCCTAAATGTTTTTCAAAAGGTAAATGATTATATAGATATATGTGTGTATATATATATACAGACGCACACATTTATGTGTATATATGTTAAATACGCATGTTATGCATTGTATATAGTGTATAGTGTATGTAATGGAATATTATTCAGCCATAAAAAAGAAATCCTACCATTTTTGACAACATAGATGAACCTGGAGTCCTTCAGTAAGCCAGATAGAGACAAATGCTATATAGTATCACTTCTATATGGAATCTTTTAATAAAAGAAGTCAATTTCACAGCAAGAAAAATAATGGTGGTTGCCAGAAACACAGTGGGTGGGGAACTAGGATGATGTGAAGGATACAAAACTTTTAGTTCGAAGAGTAAATAAGCTCTGAGGATCTAAGATACAGTAGGTTGACTGTAGTAATTAATATTGTATTATATACTTGAAAGTTGCTGAGACTTTATCTTAAACATTGTCAATACATCTGTAGGCATGCACACACACACACACACACACACACATACAAACTCACAAGTTAACCATGTGAGGTAATGTATTGGTTCATTATCTTGATGTTAGTAATCACTCATAATATATATGTCAAATCATTACATTAAATGTTGTGTACATTAGCTATGTACATCTATATACAATTATATTTGTCAGTTCTTCAATAAAGTTTCTCAAAAAATTGAGGGAAAAAAGAGCATGCTCTTTGAAAGGTGTATCCATAGATCTTCATTTGCGTATTACCAGTTTCTAAACCCTAAATCCTATTATAATTGTTCAATAGTATATATCAATGAATGAATGAATGATGTTGAATATGACAGATATTTTAGAATTTCTGGTTCTGCTAGAATCCACAGATCCTTTTTGAGACATTCAGGAAAGAATGAGTTAAAAAAATGATTAAAAAAAAATAACATGCATTTATTTATTCTGTTGGATTCAACCAAACATTTCCAATTTAGAATTACACATTTTACTTTTTAAAGGAGGTCCTATTTTTAAAATAAACTTTTATTGAGGTAACTGCCTTATAATATGTACAGTTTTCATAACTTTTTTGAAAAAAATGTAAAATAAGAATGAAATTTTCTGAAAAGAAATCTTTTGTCCACAGGTACTACTGAACGAGTGTGCTTGATCCAGGGAACAGTTGAAGCACTGAATGCAGTTCATGGATTCATTGCAGAAAAAATTCGAGAAATGCCCCAAAATGTGGCCAAGACGGAACCAGTCAGCATTCTACAACCCCAGACCACCGTTAATCCAGATCGCATCAAACAAGTGAGTGTTTAGTTGGAAAATCAAAGAGAAATATCTACAGCATAATATGAATTACTTAGAAAAGAAACCTTATAAAGACTTAGTGTATAAAGTTTTTTTTTTCTAAGCATACTTATAACACCATTATTATTTATTTACTTAAAAGCTATCAGGTCTCTTCCTAAGATTGATCTGTTGATTTATCAATTGATTATTCATTTGTTAGTTTTACATTTAAGAGAAATTATGTGACTCATTTCTAATGTAATTGCCCTTTTAAAAATATATAGACACAATTTGATCAATTTATAGGAATTTAATCTATTTAATATTACATCACTTAAAATAAAGCAAAAAACTTGAGACTACTCAAAATTTCTAATATATTTTAGTAATATTTGTAGTTTTCAGATTTACTGTGCCTATAAACTCGTTTTGTTAATTGTCATATTCCACATTTTTACCAACAAATATGTATAAATTTTTGTAACTAGCTAATAGTCCTTTGTCATAAATCAACTATTATGTTCTGTATAACTTGTATAGCATTTTTATATATGTTAAAAAGGGGACAATGTTCATTTCTAATGTGTGTGATTTTCTGTAACAAATTTTACTTGATAAGAGACAATGTTAGTTTTTAAGATTGCTTAATGACTGATGTAGGAGGAAAATGACATTCTTTAATGTTAAATAAGAGAGATTTTTTTCATAAGCTCTTTTAAATCCTCAAAAATATTTGATATTTTCTGTTTCTGCATTTTCCCTTTTACAATTAGTCTTAATTTGTGATAATACTATCAAAAGATTATGCCTTCAAAAATGTGTTATCCTTCATTAATTCACAGAATATTTAATTTACAGAATATTTGTTCATTGTAATAAATATGAGATGTAGTTCAAAATATATTAATTTCATGTTTCTGAAGTGAAAAATACTTTATAATAAATAGTATTATAAGTTTATAGAGTGTACCACTTATAGGTAAATATATGACTGACTAAAACAAACAGAAATTAATGATTAAGCAATATATTTCAAATTTAGGCTAATATTAAATTTTCTATTAATTGCCATTATAAGATTCTTCCATGTTTAAGTCATGAATAGGGAAATATTATTCCATATAAAATCATTCATTTTATACTTTTCATCAATGTAGAAATGGTTTAATTTGTATACCTTAATAACTTTTCATGGAACTATCTTTTAATTTACATATGGCAGAATGTGACTATTTTACAGCTGTAAACATCAGTAGATTTTTTAAATTATTCACAGCCATTTATAATTTTGAAATGTTTATTTTATTTATGCTAGGTGAATATAAAGAATACGTTAGACTGATGTCTTGAAAGTGATAACTTTATCCAGATTCTAAAACTTTGATTTTGTTTAAAGACCTTTGGGTTAAAATGCCTTGGGACAAGGAACTTTAAGATTTGGCATTGAAGTAAAGTTTCTGTTGACTTTCTGCCTTAACCCAGCCTGTTACTAGTCCCCTTTCTTTTGTACTTCTGTGAGAAAGTTAAAAAATGTAGGGAGAGTTGTGGATATTGTGATATTTTAAGAAAGAAAATATAAAATGTAGTGTGAGTAATACAGCATTGCTGGCAACATTAAGTGGAGTGATATGAATTTATTTTTTTGTAGTAACAAAAACCTAATATATCAAATAATAGATATGAATCTTAAAATTCTAGTTTTTTATGGCAAAATGAAATTTATAGGTTTTCTTATGCCTAGTGCCAGTATAGATTTTTGAAAATGGGAGTTTAAAAATGCTTAGTTTATTTTTATTTGCTTTGTTCATATGTTATTTTAATTCAAGTAAGTGTTAAAAATTATAGTGATTTTAGTTATGTGTATTTGCATTCCTTTGTAAGCCCTATAGCTATTCATTGCATTAAAATTATTGTTGATTTTTTACTATTTTCATGTAATCAGTAATGTATATGAAAGAGTATAATTTGAAAATATTTATCAAAACAGTACACCTAGTCTCGTAGGACAATGTATTTAACACACACTTTCTTTATAAATGTAAAATTTAAAAATATACTTAAAATCTAGGAGAGACAACATATTTTTAAGATATTATAGACAACAGAGCTTTTTATGTTGAAAGTTTGAAATTCTTTTAACTTTCTAGGTATCTAACTTTATCAGTTTAATGCTTTTTGTTGGATCATGCTCTAAATAGTAAATCAAATACATAAATTTAAATGATCATAATTTTATATCTGAACAAATTTTCTAGTTACCCAGTGTAAAATAATTATGCCTAAAATGAATAATTTTGCACAGAATAGGTAGAAATTTATTTTATATGATTATATATGTTTTAAATTTTAAGACATAGAATCATAATAAGATTTATTTTGAAATGGCAGTCAAATGACATTTGCATTTTCTTAGGATTTCAATCCTGAAGTTATTTTAAAAAATAATCCCTTTAAACTTTATTAAAATTTTCTACTAGTTAAGCTTGTACAAAGAATAATACTAGAGTCAGAAAACATAACTTCTATATGCAGATGAGTTAATGATGTATATGAAGTTACAGATTTTGTCAGTGTTATATGTCTATTATTTTTTATGATTGATGATTTTAAGATTTTACTTGCTAAAAATAGTATAGTGTATATGTAACTTAGGTATCACAGGAAGTCAAAATTAGTTCTAAAGAAATGAAATTTGCTTTAGAAGTTTTAATTTTATACCACATAACTACAATAAATACTTAAATTCTGAATTATGTAATCTAGATACAGTTGGTGACTGAATAAATTACATGAACCAGAATATTTTGCTCTCCTGAAACCTACCTTTATTGACTGAATGAATTCTAAAACAGTTTCTTAGGAAAATAGTGTATACTCACCTCACATGTCTCATATTGGAGGAACAAGCTTAAACCCGGCTTCAGATACCAGATATTGTAAACTATTTAATTCTTAATTCTCAAATGTGTTTGTAAAAATATTATAACTTGTTTTTGGTATAGAGGGGTTCTAGTATTTTGTGTCTTCATAATGACATTGATAATAATGAACATTTCATGAATAATCAAAATATTATAGTTTCTTTTCTATAACCTTAACATCAGGAGACTATCGTGACCCACATAAAACTATTACATTCATTTTATAAGTCAGGATACCTAAAAACAGAGAGGCAGCAAGAGGCAATAAAGTTAGCATACTAATTGCAACATAGAACATAGAATATATCTTATTTCCAAATAATGCACACACTGCATGATCTTGTGTGTTTGTCTGGAAACCTGAATTCATTCCTGGAGCACTTGTTCCTATACATATTTTGTAGACATATTTCCAGTTCTACCTTTTCATGTTTTGAACTTTGTAGCTTTTTTCTGTAGGACTATAGGAACTTCTCTTGTTGTAAGTCCTTCGAATTTCCTCTTAAGTTTATTGTTTATATACAAATCAGTATAATGAACCTCTAAACATGATAGAAACAACAAATCAGCGTTACACTTACCTTTCGATTTATCTTCCTATGTCGATTATAGATTTTCACAATTTTTTCCAGATGGATTCTCTTGTGTTTAAAATATCAAATTCAAATAGCACAAATGTTCTTTTACTTTCACACAAGACTTTTACTTTCATCATGAGAAATTGGCAAAGTTAGCAAATAATTTGTTCATTATTCATTAATTAATCATGAATTTATTAAATGTTTCAGTGTTTTTAGTAACCATAAGTAGTTAAAATAATTTATAAAAACATATTTATATACCTACAAAATAGAAAAATGCAATATAAACAATATATTATAAGAAGCTCAGAGGAGTGTGAAAGAACTGTAGTCTAGTGTGACTTTTGGTATTATAAAATAGATGAAAACTTGAACTGAACCTTGAACATTATATAGTAATTACCTAATTTTAGAGGACAAGTGAAAAAGACAGTGAGTGAAACACTATGGATTTGAGAAAAAAATATCTTGTAATTGTTGACTAGTTAGACCCTTCTTGACTAAAGTGGAACATTTGTGTTGAAGTTAAGAGGAAATGAATGTTAGGTAGGATGAAATCGAATAATGGAGAGCCTTGAATGTCTGACTAGGGGCATCATATAGGTTGTGGATTCTTCCTACTGTTTTTCAAAAGAGCTCTTTTAATTTCTCTGTAAGATTATGCAAAAACGGGGAAAAAATAAAAGAGGCCTATGCATCTTGATCTATGCTGAAACCCAGACAGCCTCATATGGTACTTGTAGGTACAGCTATTGAAAAGAGAACTTACAGTTAGCTGAGTGATTTACTATGCAGATTATTAAACTTGATGATTTGTAAGATAATGTTTTCTAAAATTTCTTTTATGTAGCATAAATCCAAAGAATATTATTCTTTGTTAGGCAAACATATTGTGCTCCAGAGTGAAGGATCAGTGATAATGGTAATAATAATTTGTAGTTGTGTATTCTGTTTCTGTGCTGGCCTTTAGCTATGCACTTTAGATATATTATCACATTTCATCCATCTTCACAAAAATCCTATATAGCTGGTAGAATGGACGGAGTCCATGGTATTCATATGGAAGCTAAGCTGGTGCTTAGAGGAACTGAATTACTTAATCAGAAATGTAACTGGCAATTAATATTTCACTGGACTATAGGGCCTCGAGTTTAAGTAATGTTGGTAAAATGCAGCAGATATATAGCTTCTGGAACTTCTCAAAGTCTTAAATAAGTTTCTTCAAGAGAGTAACCCCATTTGAAATAGAATGTCTTCTATCAGGATGAAATTAAGAGACTTACAATATTTTAAGATAAAGTGATGAATACCTAATCTCTTTTGGTGGTGAAAGTTGAGACAAATTATGAAGTTAAAATATTTCAAAGTAAAGCTGGAAGGTTTTGAGACTGATTTGTTCTCATTCCAAAATGGTGTTAAAAGATTAAAAAATGAATTATGTACTTTTTTTTTAAACTAGCAGAATGAGGGAGGCCTAGAAAGCAACTAGTAAATTTTCCCTTGTTGCATAAAATGTAATAATGTTTATTCTTGAAGATGACTTTGATGGAAGCATCATGAAAACCTGAAACTGAAAATACAGACACTTGGTATTAGTAGAGGTGATAATCTCATTTAAATTTTTCTCATAGGGGAAAAAAAAGAAGTGAACAAATTAACTAAAGATGCAGTTACCAGAAAAAGTAGGTCAGAATCATTATAGCATAGTGGCTAAAAGCACAAGATCCGGAGGCAAGACTGCCAGAGTAGCAATCGTGACTCTATTTTACCAGCTGCGAAATTTTGGACACGTTTTTTTTGCTCTTCTATACCTCAGCTTCTTTATAACATGAAGATAGTAATCTGTTTCATATGAATATTGTATTAACTGATCAGAACTATGCCTGTTTCCTAAAATGTGCTTTTCACTAATCATAAAGATAAAAGGGAAATCAGTACTATTCCCTGTGAGAAAATAAGGAAGGTGTATAAAAACAAAATTAACAAGAATCAGGTACCCAAGAAACTGAGAATAAATAAGTCTTTTTAAAAATAAGAAATCAATAGAAATTTTAGGAGTTAGTCTCAATCACAAAATGAGAACAAAATCATTATATTCCAGGGATATTATTTCCTAAATGTAGAGACTGGTTAGGTAAAAAGAAAAAAATGTGATGAAATGTGGAAACTGCTGATGTGAAATATTGGATATAAAGAGGAGAAAATTAGAAGTTAGATCAGAGGGACTTGCTACTCAAGAAGGAAGGAATTAATTAAAAATATAAAGAGGAGCTTCAAAAGGCAGGCAAATTGGAGATGCTAAAGACAGATGAGATTACTGAGGGAATGACTCAGGGGTGATGGAAAGATAAAATTTAGATTATTAAGCTCCTAGCCTATGAAAAGTAGGATGTCTTACTTAGAAGGAGATTACAATTTGGTCTACAGTGAAAACAATGAGAACACTGAAAAATGTGACTTGGAAAACTAAAAACGTTGAGATGAGGTCAACAGTAGTAGATTAGGAAGATCATTCTGTAAATCATGATTTTATTAAGATTAATACAGATAATCAGTTGAAAGGAAGATGACATACATGGAATTTAATATTTAAAGAGAAAGATAAAGGTATAAATAGCAATTATGAGGAAAATAATCTGTGGAATAATAATAAGGTGTGAAAGACCTGTTGAAATAAATTTAAATTAGGACTAAATGGTTACTTATAGTTCAGATATTAGAAGAAGTAGAGAAGACTAGTCAGGATGAAAAATAAATTACGTATGTAAATATTTGATCTATTTTTTTATGGAACAGTGTACAGATTTACCGGGTAGTACTCAAAAGAGAAGTTTGCTACTCAATTTAAAAGAGATTGCAAGTTAAAATTGAGATTTATTGTTTTCACTATTAACACTTTACCTATACAAGTGATAGAATTGACAGTTCATTACTGTAGATTTGAAACCACTGAAGTTTAAATTGCATAACAAATAGGAGTACACATTTATTTTTTAAATAATTTCTTTTTTCCTGTCCCTTGCTCCAGGCCTCAAACCTGGGCCCTTTGGTTTTACATGACCTATACCTGAGCTACTTAAGCCACAAGATTTTGCCACATTAAATAATTTTTATTTGAAACCACTGAAGTTTAAATTGCATAACAAATAGGAGTACACATTTATGTTTACTAAGCAAACCTTTAATGGTTTTAAATACATTTATATTGTCTCAGAAATTTAAAAGTACTCTATTTTGTGAGAAAGAAGCAGCATCAATTATTAAGGGCACTGTTGGTGAATGAGCTGCATCAATTATTAATACATGCCCAATGTTTCATATATATGCCAGGGAAAATAAAGTTATTGAATAAATTGACAGAAGATAATATTGATCATCTCAGTGATGATAGAACCTGACCGATTTGTTAGTACTCCTTTTTCCACATGTTTCTTGCAGTGTTTCAAGCCCTTGTTGAGAATTTGTAGCCAGGGCAAGGAGGATTCCATAGTGAACTGGGTACTTCAGGTTGATTTTTACCGATTGAAAAGCCCACCACATATACTGTGTATTTCTGTAGCTAGTAACGTGAATTCTAACATCTATTGGGAGTAATGGCCTCTTTATTTATTTCACATCTATTTAATTATCAACCTCATAATTAATCTGAGATGCATACAGAATAGATTTTTTAAATGCATGTTGACTACTCCCAGGAGTTCTGTTTAATAACATTGGTAATCAGATGTGGGAAAAGAAGACCTTGGCTATTCAATTCCTATACATATGGTAGCATGAACTAACTAGCATATGTCCCAACATGTTTTTGCACAGTAAAGAAAGTATTAGGGTAATTTTTTAACGACTGAAAATGAAAGTCTCTGGAAAATGACAGGAATTTGTTGGAAAGAGCAAAAGTTGTTCTGAGGTTTTACTTCTGAATGTTGCACCCCTCCCTTTTGTAAATACAATTTAACAAAAATCTTGAAATAATTAAATATCATGTCTAGTTTTCTTCAGTGTCTTTCTTAGGTTTTACTTCAGAAAACCAGAAATCAATCGGAGTGGACTAAAGACTGATCTAATGTTAGAGCCAATGTTATTTTGTTACTGGAAAGCAGTTTGTTAAGCAGGAGCCTGTGAATTCCTTATCCAGTCTTTTACTCTTAACTGCTTTATGATACCCAAATTAGAAATCTGAGAATCTGAAGTTCATAAATATGATTTTCAAAAATAGTATCTATTTTTGCTGAAACTGCTAAGCCTTTAAAGTTATGCTTTTGCTCATATATGAGTAATTTTACTGAATATGTATTAATATAATACATAATGTCCATATAGAAGTCTATATATATAACATATAGAATTACATAAGTTAATATTATAAAGTCCCCACTTCACCTATTAAGAAATATTATTTGTTATGGATGCTACTTAAGCAACACTATTTGCTGAATGAAAATATCCTTTTGTAAAGAGAAAAAAATTAACATCTTGCATTTTAAGTTTACATTGTTAGACATGAGAAGTTTTTAAATATTTTGATGAGTTGTTCAACACGTATATTATGATCTCATAAAACATTTTAGGTGTAGAAGGTATATGTGTTTCAAAATGAAGTGAACACTAAAAATGATTCTTAATATTTTTGTGCTTGTTTTCAACACAGCTTGATGATGCTACAGTTTATTATACCTTCCTTTATATTAAAATTTTAGTGTTTAGCATAAATGATGAAAATATGGCAATTTCTTAAAATGCTATTACCTATTTATTAACACAAGGTTGATGTTTACATTTCCAGACGAGCTCTAAGTTTATTAAAATTTAATATTTTAGAAGATAATGTGATATTAAGAACTCAGAACTGCAAATTTAATTGCTTTTAAGTATGGATCCCTAAATTCATGTGGAATCAACTTGTTGGTGATGGTCAACATATTAAGTAGGTGGATACTTTTATGCCAAAGTAAACCTCATTTCACCACTTCTTCCAATCCCCGACTGTATTCATTGATAGGAAAATGACTCTTTCAGTTTGCTCATTAAATTTCTTGAATTTTTGCTTGACATCTCTTTTCCCCCAAGGGAAAATAAAAGGGAAAGAAAAGAGACTACTATTCATGAATATGGTCAGGATACCTTTAATACTCATGTGAATTTTTATCAGTCACCATCATGATTTCAAGTCATGAATTTATTTTTACATGCTTATGCATGCATATTTACATGCATTAGTTACGTAATTGATCTTAATTCCATTAAATTTGAATGAATAGGAGAATATTTGCTCATAGGATTTTGTTCTCGTTATATTACATTTTATTTTATTTTGTTTTATTTAAATAATCAGTTTAAGGCTTATAAAGGTTGATTTGCTCCTGAACTGCTTTGTTCCCAGACATTGCCATCCTCCCCAACTACCACCAAGTCCTCTCCATCTGATCCCATGACCACCTCCAGAGCTAATCAGGTACAGTATCATCCTGTCATCTACACCATACTTTTCACGAGTGATTGCCTGCACACTGGAGAAAAAGATAATGGTGGGTTAAGGATGTATTCGTTCATTCACATGTATACACCATGATTAGATTTCAAATAACCTGAGAAAGAAATATCAATTGCTTCTGAAAAATGTATGTATATTCTTAATTTTAGAAAACAAAAGTATATTCAGATGATAGAATAAAATTTTGGATTTCCCCCTTAAAATTCTGATGACTATAGAACTCTGAGGGTTATTTACTGAGTTGGCACTTATAATCTCTTTTATTGTTTCTTCTAGGAATTTTGGTCTATAAGTTTAAAATATCATATATGTAAAAATTTAAATGTATAAATATAACTTATTGAGCAAAGGTATATCTTTAAAAGTGAGTGCATTTTTATTTGTTTTTTTTTTTCATTTCAAACATGTTTTACTATGTAAACAATTTTAAAACTTTTGATGAAAGACATTTCTTGCAATCCAAAAGTGAGAATTGGTATTTGTAATCATTTTGATACTGCTTAACAACTCAAGAAATGATGTTTTCTTGGAATTTAATACTAGCAATTTCTTCCCTAGAGTGGCAGACAATTTATCTTACTAGTTTGATTTGAAGGTTGTTTTGGTACTAAATATTTGTAGGTCATTCTTCAAAAATGTAGTTATTTTTGACACATTTAAAGAAATCATCTATTTATGTAATTTAGTTATTCTTGTACCCTAACTTGGCAAATGTTGAAAAATATATATTTATTAAAATGATTAAACACATTTTCATTTTGTCTGAGTTGAGCTTCATTTAGGTGAGAAATGTTAATTTCTTTGAATAGTTCTACTTTTTTTTACTAATAACAGTGCCTTGCGGGATTATTTAAATATTAAAGCTTGTCTTTTTAATATATTTTTTCACATAGTGGACTAATAAATTATTAACTTTAAACTATATTTATAAATATATTAAATGTGGCTTTTGCATATGACCTAATATTAGACGATCAGAGTTTTCTTTGCTCATTATTGATTCCCTCACTTTTGCAATCTCAGGAAAAATTTTGAGATTATAACTGAAAGCACAACTAACATTTGGGTTATTATGCTGTAATGGGAGCTTGATTTCCATTTTATGCACTAGTTAGTGTTTCCTTTAGATGTAGTTGGTTTTAAAAGTACACATCTCCAGTGATGAAACTCAGCACATCTTTTTGAAGGAAATGGTACTACATTAAATGAGAAGCAAGTTTGTATTACTGATGCATGAAGTGAAAGAGTATATCATCATTTTTGCTCTATATCTTATCGCTTACATGAGCTTTGATTATATGATATAGAAACCTATTGGGAAAACAATCAACTATGTTTTTAATGTTTTTCTTTACCAAACAAAAACAAGACAAATGAGTACAGCAACAATAAAATCAAATGATTTTTCTTCAACATATAAAGTAAACAAATCTTGAATCTAATAAAAAAAATCTCAATAATTTTCTCTTTGAAGATTTGTATTTTTATTAATTGCATACCAACATGTGTAATCTTATAAAATTATTTCTTAAAGCAATTAATTGTATGTGGGAGTTTATTAGTGTTATATTTCTAAACTTTCGATGTGTTTACTGTATCACTTCTGCTAAATTGAGCGTTTTCTAATTTGAAATAAGAAATCCTTTGTGGTTTTATACTCTGTCTACTATACTCAGTTATGTTTGTTGTGTATTTTATTTATACTCTTGTTCCTTTTCTTTTTATACAAACAAGTGTAGTATCTTCTATGAGGCCAGATAGAAAAATAAAACAATCCTTAAATTCATAAAAGGAATTGTGGTTATCATCCATCTTTATGAATTAGTGGTTTATAATTATCTTATTCCCTACAGTATTTCCCAATAGATTCTATTCATATTGTAGGACAGGAGGTAATTTGGTTTTTGTTGTTCATTCAGACTTTAGATAGCTCGCAATTGTTTTCTCTGGATTGGCCTAATTAATTTAGCTTTATGATACTTAGATCTGTAAGAATAACTAATATAGAAAAATGGGTTTTAATACAATTTAAACTCTTCATAATTAAAACAGACTTTTAATTCTATTAGAAAATAGGTTTAAGTTTACTTGTTGTTGGTTTAAGTTTACTTTTTCTTACCCAGCAATAGAGCAAATATGCCTCTAGTTTCATAACTGTCAGACATTGATCAAAGCCAGATAATTCTTTTTCAGATTAAAAAGTATTGTTTATGTATGCTATTGTTTATGTATGCTAATATACCCAGGATCTGCTGTTAAAAATAGCTATAAACTTTTTCCATATGAATTTTTATAAACCAATATAATCTATACAATTTTTTATAAATTCTAACTAAATGAGCTATGATTGAATTCTATTTATAGACTCATTTGTCTACAAACTAATGTGATTTAAAAGAAGGGTGGTGGTGATATAAATACACAGGAAACACCAAAGTAAAACCTAACACAGAAAGCACACAAAGACTTAAGTTTTATCTGCTGTTTCCACATTAAAAATTCTTTTCTATTCTTTTTAAAAAATATGTTTCAGTACATACTGAATTTTACTTATGTACTCTCATGTTTCCACATGTCAGACTGAATAACACATTTCCACAAGTTAGATTTAACAGATTATAACTGCAGTGTTGGGGTTTATAATAATTTTACCCTCAAATTGAAGGACAATCAATATGAGAAGTAAAAGAATTCTGGTTAAAGTCAACACTGGAGCCAAATTGCCTATGATCAAATCTTTCTTTAGCCACTTACTTGTTGCATAAATTGAGCCTCAGTTTTCCCTTCTGTGAAATTCAAATAATAATGCCTCATAGGGTTGAAGTAAGAAGTAAATTTAGTAACTATTAGAATTGTACAGTATTACAGAAACTTAATATTTATTACATAAATGTCAGGTTGTGTTTAATTGTTCCTCAAGTATCTTTTAGTGATAATGAAATAAAGATTATATTCTTCAAGATGATAAATAAGAAAGTATACAGCTTATTAAAACTGTTAAGTTTAATCTTTAAAGAAAGATTCTAAGATACTAATATTGCTGCTTTTCCAACTCTAAAAAATTTCTATAAAGTCTTGTTTGATTAAGATAGCTTAAACCACTTGACAATTATTGTCTCCTCTAGTGAGAGCACTAAATTACTTGTCTCATTAATAAACCCAATCGCTATTATTTCTCTATTGAGTAAGAACAGTTACTGGAACTAATAGTTTGTGGTTTATACTTTTTTTTTTGCCTTATATTGCATATTACAAAGGTTCAAGTGATATGTTTTATATAAGGAATTTTAAATATGAAGCAACTATAGAGTCTTTAAGCAATGTGTTTAATTTTAATGTGTAATAAAGAGCAACTGTTTGATCAATCTTAATTTATTTACACTAAATTTTTCAGTCACTTCAAGATTCAACAAAATCAATTTGTAAATCAAGCAGTGATGCCAAATTATATTCCAGTTTCAATTTTATGCTCCTGTTTGTTAAGGCTCCTGACATCTCAAATTTCAGGATAGGAAAGAAAATGATTTCACAATATATTTTCTGAGACTTATTTTATTATACCGTTTTATTTACTGATGCATTTGAAATTATTTAATAGACATCTATGAAAAAAATAAAGTAAATGAAAATAGGCAGCTCATATCTTGCACCCTTATTATGGTTACAGAAAAGCACCAAACTCACTGGTCTCATTTTAAATTCATGAACAAAGACCTTAAATGGGCCTTAGTTGTGTCAATCATAACTTTATTCAGTTTTTATTTTCTAGATGACCATTTCACAAATTCTCTTCTTCCAATTACTCTATTCATTTTCAGTTGCTGTATAGCAAATTGCCACATTTGGTGGCCTAGGAAGCACACATTTATTTCTGTGGATCGAGTTTGGGCAACATTTAGCTGAGTCCTCTGCTCATGCTTTCACAGGACTGCAATCACAGTATCAGCAGACGTACATTCTCATCAGGAAGCTCAACTAGCAACTGATCCACCTCCAAGTTAATCCAGGTGGATGGCAACATTGATTTCTTGGTGCTGTGTAACCCAGGGCCTAACTTTTTACTGACTGTTGGCCCTTAGATTATAGAGGTCATCCAAGTTCCCCTTCCCTTTGCCATTTTCTTCTGGTTAGAAGCAAGTCAGATTCTCTACTCACAATTCAAAGGAGGAATTTACACAATGTATAACACCAAGGGGACAGAGATAATGGGAGTCATCTAAGAATTAGCCCTATCACAGCCCCTTAATGTTTTTTTTTTGCTCCATACTCACTTCCAAATGATAACCTTCCTAATTAACTGAGAAAAAAAGAAGAAAAAATCCATAAACTTATACCAATACATGAATGCAGTCAGCCTCCAGCATTTATACATATTCTACCTAATCTATTACTACAATTAAACTTTATCTGTGCCTGTCTAAAACCAGTAATTTCAGTTGTACATTAACCCTGACCTTTTTTCTTTAGTCAGGGACCTCCCTTTTGCAATTCTATCTTATCTTGATCCTTTGTCAATTTTTTCTTTCTTTTTTTTTAATTACTATAGGATCATTCCTTATCAGCATTCGTATATCTGCTTTTTCTCCCATTTTAAAAGACAAAACGTTTTTTAAAAATATACTTCTCTCACCAGAAAATACACTGTTTTTTATACTCCTGTGCAACAAAACTCAGGAAAGTATTTACTCTGTCTTTGCATATTTTCTTCAATCCACTCTACTGGCGTTTTTTTTCTCCTCCATTCCAACAAAATTGTGTGAGTGACCACATTTCTTACTCCAGTATTGAGTCTCAATCCATTTATTACATGACCATCATGGTTTTTTGTCATAATTTATCACTTCCACTTCCTTAATATGCTTTCATTAATTTGTTTTGAGGATACTGTACACTCTTCATTTTCCTGCGTTTTCCATGTGCATTTCAGAATCCTTTGCTAGTTCCTGTCTTTTTCCACTTAATGTTGGAATGTTCTAGTACTTAAGACTTCCTCATCATCTATAACTTTGACTCTTTTATGCTGATATCTGCAAAATTTTATTTCTTGGGAGAAGCAAGTTTATAATAAACTTACCTTAAGTTTAAACCTTAGGATTCCTCAGCTGCCTGTGCAAGATTATACCTAATTTTATGTTAATAATTTTGAATCTTTTTTCCAAAGATGCTCCACAAAACTGTATAAGATTCAGTTCCACATAACATAGGTTCACACTTACCCAGATCTCAAGTGAAACTATAGACTATATCCAGTTTCCCACTCAGCATTTCCACTTACATATCTAACAGACATTTTAAGTTCAACAAGTTAAAAAACTACTCCAACCCTGATCACCTGTAACCTTTGCTGTGTCTGTTGAAGGCAATTCCTTACTTCCACTGCACAGAGAAAATGTCTTGGATTAGTCTTCGTCTTTTATTCATACCCCAGTCAAATTCCTGTAAGAAACAATGTTGAATCTGCCCTTAAAATATAGACAATCTTTTTTTAATTTTTGAAGGACCATTGCATCATGATATTATATAGACTTAATAGATATATCACTGTAAAGCAACATTTGCATATAATGCATTACTTTAAAAAATATAGAGAATCTTAGTCACTTCTCGTTATATTTACTACTACCTTAGCCCAAGCCTGAATTGTTACAATATCTCCATATACATGATCCTGTCTTTCTACCTTTGCTCATTCAAAATCTGTTCACTGAGCAAAATCAGTATTCTATTCAAAATATCTTATTTTAAATCCCTTTGTCTATACTTGTTGCAGTTTCCAACTTCACTCAGTAAAAGCCAGTATCCCAAAATTACATCCTTTAACTTATGAAATCTAGCCTTTGTCAGAATCTCTTGCACTTCATTTACAATCACTCACCTCCTTACTTCCTCTCACTCAGCCAAGTTGATCTGCTTACCTTTCCTTGAAGACAGCAAACATGCTCCTGCCTCAGTATTTTTATTTTGCATTTCTCCCTGCATGAAATTCTTATCTCAGAGATCTACTTGCTTTATCTTCATAGCCTTCAAGCCTTTGTTCAAAATTCACTTTCTAAATAAGGCCTAACTGACCACCCTATTTAGTATTACAGTCTGACCTCCCCTTCTCCCAGTACTCCTGAGTCCTTTTACCTTGCTATGTATTTTAACCAGTGCCTCATAGAATACTATATACTTTTATTATCGTATTTAGTTTAGATATGTCTCTTTCCTAGAAAGCAAGTTGCAGGAGAACAAAAATCTTTGGGCTTTTTTTTCCCTCTCATTTATCTTAAGTGCTAATATATAAAAGGTTCTCAAAATATTTGAATGACTAGTTTTAGTTGAAAAATGGTTACAATATATATTTAAAGCATTTTTTATTTTTTAAATTCTTAAATATCGCACATTCTGTCAAAAAATATGTCAACTGGAAGACGAATAATTTTGACTAGACAGCTTAAAATAAAGAGACACGGTCGCCTTTGTTAACCTTCTATTTTATTTCTTAAATACTCAGAGCACAGTTTAAAAACCAGTCAGGCTCTTGTCTCAAGTATTGTCATAATTCTCCAACAAAATATCAAAATTTTTATTTCCTTCAGTGTATGTGTGTGTTATGTGTTGTTATGATAATAGGATAGTGTTATTTTAAAGTGTATTTAAGAAAGTCCTAGAAAAATAGCGAAATCAAATGTTCTTTTTAAATGAAGTTAGTGATTTCATTATATACATTAGAACTTATGTACTTTGCTTACTGTTATGATGAGCCTTATAAAACTGCTGATATTTGAGTAGAATTTTTATGACTTAAGTTAGTGTATATCATATACATTATCGAAATCATCAGAAATTCTCAAGAATAAATTGAACCAAAAAAAGCACATTTTCCTTATTAGGAGAATGTACAATTTCTATATATAAGGGCATAAAATATTCCCTTAATAAATAGACAATAATACTTTTGGAAGATTTAATATCCGAAATATCAAGCCTTTTAAATTAAAATTTAAATGTATCGTGATCTTCATTTACTTCCATTTTTTCTGGCTTTCTGTGAGGAACAAGGCAATATGAATTTAATATTCATATGAAAAACAAAATGCCTGAGGATTACCATGAGGCTATTAATAAAAGAATTACCAGGAAAATATTTATGTGGGAAAATGTACTTAACTCAGTATTAAAATTTGCTGTAAAGCGATCATATTAAAAGCAATCTATTAATAAAATTGGTCTGTTAAAAATAGAGATTTCAGAAATATATTCAAATATATATATAACTTGATATATTTTATCATGCATTAAGTAAGCTAGTGCAACATAAAGATTAAGAATATTGATCTTTAGCCATAATTCCTGGCTTCAACTAAAACCTATATCGCTTCCTAATTTTCTGATTTGAGGAAATAGCCTTAGTTTGTTTAATATGTGTTTTCTAGGTGTAAAATGTGAATAAGCATACCTGCCTTGTAGGGTTGTCATGATTTTTGAATGAGTCAACACATGTCAAGCATTGGATTACTGTCTGGTTCAGAGTAATAAATAGGTATCATTTTCATTCATTTATAAAAGGATGTTTTATTTAATAGTGCTAGTGTAATGTGAAATCAAATTGAGAAGTGACTTTCATAAGCAGAAAGGAAATTAAAAACAAATGAATACATGAATGTTTTGTCAGTACTGCAGAATACAGAACAAACAAAAGATGGCAGGATCCTATGTTGAATTCATATGATAATATATTAAGTTCTCTACTGTATAAAGAACCAATAGATTTATATATATATACATATATATGCCAGTAGAAAATGAGTAAAGATTATGAAAAGGTAGTTTAGAGCATAGGAAATAGAAATGTGTGATAGACATTTAAAAGTATGTTTGAGCTCACCAGGCATCAGGTAAATATGAATAAATGTCACAAGATTATACTTTTTTTAAACTGATAGACAAAATTTTATAATGATTTTATATAATACAATTTATCAGGAACATAAAAATTAATCTATATATACTTGTATATGTTTATAAATTAAAAGTGCTGGCTAAGATACTGGAAATAGTCATTCACACACAATGTTGATGTAAGAATGTTGTATAACATTACAGCTTTTGACTATGTATCAAGTAAAACAATGTACCAGTACATTGGGATATAAAAACAATGGTGTATATTGCAGTATTACTTACTCTGTCAAAAGTTAGAAAACAACCTGAACTGACATCCAATGGAGAGCTGCTGAATAAATTATTGTATTGCAGAATATTATGTAGTAAAGATATTAACAATAATGAGTTAGATTTTGTGGGGATTTTTCTTTGCGGGGGAGGGTTCTTAGATTTTCATAAGTTGACCTAGAATAGTGTTTTTAATAAATTACTTAAAGAAAATTAAGTTGCTAAGAAAACACATGACTATTTTTAGTAGTTACAAAGCATCTGTGTCATATATATTCAGGGTGATGACAAGGAATACAAACTAACTTTTTCTGTATACTTTGTTTTTGAAATGTCAAGACAATATAAAATAGAATGGAAAAAATGGTAACTTCATTGTGATATAGCTAGCATTTCATGGAATATAGAGTGGTAATTTTCCAAGGGAAATAATGATCTCTGACACAATGTGAATACTTAACTTCTTGATTTTCTAGTCAAGGAATGCTTTATTGTGGAATTTCCAGCAGGATCATAGCAGAGACTTCAGGCCCAGAAGAGGTATATATTACCTGCAAAGGAAATTGTTTAAGATTTTAAAGTTAAGCCAAATTAAGTGATTGTATCATATTTTCTTCATTCTTTCTTAATTTATCAAAAGCTCTCAATCCTATCTTCCCATCAAAAATATCTGTAGAGATTCTTATTTAAAAACCTAGAAAGAAATTAGTTGCCTATATTTGAAGAGTTAGAAAAATGTTTCCTAAATCCTCTTGAGTTGTTTGATAGGAAATACTTTTTACTATAAGAAAAATGCACATGTAGTTTACTCTAAATTGGTGACAGTTACGTACTTTGTAACTCTTCTCAAACTTTAATTCAAGACTAGTTTTCATAAAATAACATAGTTTGAATGTTATTAAACATAAAATCAAACACATGAAGATTTTTCCAAAATTTGAAAGGTAGCTGTTAACTTTATGTTTGAGAACATTACATGTTTTCTAATGAATAAAGTTTAAATCTATGAAAGGTTATTAGGCAGGATAATTACCTTTTTGTATATCAGTAGCTCTCTTGACTGTTACCAAATGCAATGAGTTTTTCTTACCTTAGAGATCTTTATAATCAGAATATCATCAGTATTTTTAAAAATATTTTTAACAATGTTCTTCCCAAAAATTACGGGAAAGGATGCATGCTTCTTAAACTATATTCATTTCTATGCAAACTTTTCTTAGCATTCTTAGTTTTTTAGTTCTTAGTTTTCTGAGTGTTCTTCACACCCAGTAATGGGAATCAGAAGATCTCTCTGAGGACAAATTAATAATTACTGCTGGTTTCAGCATACCAGTGGTATTTTCAGGTTGGAATTATAATTAAACTGACCATATTTCCTTGAAACAAAATTGGGATGAGGCTTTGGGCCCCCTCAACAAAATAGGCCCGGGCAACTCAACTGTCTTCTTTGCCTCATGTTACACATGGCCCTAGATTATTAAAAATGGGACAAAATTGACATTTGGACAATATGATAATGAATGGTACTGTCCATTTAAAATGATATGGGATGAACCCTGGTGGCCTAATGGTCTAGCATATTGTGGGAGTAGTTCCACATCCCAGGATCCAGGATTCAAGACCCAGGACCAGGGAGAAAAACCAATATGAGCAACTAAATACAAATGAATAGGTGCTGCTTCCTCCTCTCTCTTCCTGCCTGCCTGCCTGCCTACTCACCTTCATTCCTGCCTACATTTTCCTTTAAAAAAAAAAGATACATATGGTCAGCCTAATTATAGCACACCATTTGTAAATACCAGTGTTTTTTCTTTAATCTTTTAAAGTCTTTTAAAGGTCTGATTTGATATGAAGATATATCCATGTCTATGGAAAGTCTAGTTTTTCCTTAAGTTTTCAGATTGTAAAAAGTGCATTATTCAGGAGGAAATAGTTATTGAAAAGATTTTTTTTTTTAAATTTTACATATATTGCTCAGGCACTGGTAAAAAAAACATAGAATGCCTCCTGTACCATAAGTAAGTCCCATAAGTAAGCCAATTTGCAATATTTTTCTGGACTATATAGTAGATGAAGGTGGTTTGCTCCTTTCATCAGTCTTTCAACAGTTTCATCATCTCTGTGACAGTTTTTGTACACAGCACATTCTCAAAACAAAACATACATGCCTTGTATAACCAAAGCATATCGTGCCTCTTTACTCCAGATTATGTGTGTGTGTATAATTCTTGCTCTGTGTGTATACAATTCAATAGAATTTTAAATCAATTGAACCATTTAAAATGGAAAATACCTAAAATAGGAAAATTGAATGTCTATCAAGTTTACATTCAAATGTTTATTTATTTTTAAAAGTTCTTAAAAATGACTGCATATTCAGTCAAATAAGAGTGGTCTTGTCAGAATGATTTATGCTCACTATGGAATAAAAATTGTTTCTCATCGTGTTTTTGATTCTTTGTCATTGATTTAGGAATATTATAAGAATAATTTTAATAATGTTCATCTTTTCTACTGAACCAAAGACCTTATAATTCATTTCCTATTATATTTGTTTACCTATTATATTTTTCTTTGGTCAGATGATGCAGTCTTTCAGTTATTCTTTAAGAATATTTTTGGAAAAAAAATCTTCTGTTTCAATAGCTAACTTCAGGTTGCCTTTAGCCAAATAATAGGAAGGAGTTATAAAATTAATGAGTTTTATTTATTTTGTAACAAAGTTGGTAGCTTTTGACCCTCCTCACTCATATCCATTCACCCCACCCGCTACCTCTGACAGCCTCCATTCTCTTATCTTTATAATGAATGTGGTTTTGTTTTTACTTATTTTGTTTATATTCTACATAAAAATAAGATCATAAGTTATTTGTCTTTGGTTTATTTTCCTTAGCCTAATATCCTCAAGGTCCATCCATGTCCTCCTAAATGGCAAGATTTTATTCTATTATTTTACCTTAAGATATTCCATTATTTATATCATCACATTTTCTTTATTCATCTGTTGATAAACATTTAGGTTGTTTCCATGGGTTAACTATTGTAATTAAAATAGCATGGGAATAAGGAAATAAACTTGTTGAAAATAAACTAATAGATGCCCAATTTTTCTGTTTCAGGTAGTTTCATTTTAAATGATTTCATTTGAAAGATTGAAAAATTCTACTGAATTGTCTACACACTGCAAATCTTTTCAAATGATTGTTTTTGTCTTCAAATAAATAAGCAGAAATGAAATTGTTATATAGTATAGTAGCTCTATTTTTAATTTTTTTTAGAACCTCCATACTTTTTCCATAGTTAAATTTCCACGGACAGTGCACAAGCATTCTTTTTTCTCCACATTCTTGTCAATGTTTGTTACTTCACTTTTTATAAAGACATTCTTACAGATGTAAGTTGATCTCTCATTCTCCTTTTGATTTGCATTTCCTTGATATCAGGGATGTTGGTCATCATTTCGTGTAACTGTTGATCATCTGTATGTCTTTAAATATCTATTTAAATCTTCTGTCCATTTTTGAATTGAGTTTTTTGAAGCTATTGAATTGTATGAATCACTTGCATATTTTGAATAGTAGCACCATATTAAACATGTGATTTGCAAATATTTTCTCTTATTTATCAGGTTGCCCTTTCATTTTTTTGATGAATTCTTTTTCTGTGCAGAAGCTTACTAGTTTTATGTAGTCACATTTTTTCAGTTTTGGTTGCTTTTGCTCTTGGGTCAGGTTTGAAATATCATTGCAAGACCAGTGTCAATGAGCTTACCAGTGTTTTGTTTTTTTTCCTACAAGTTTCAAGGTTTCCAGTCTTACATTCAAGTATTCGATCCATTTTGAGTTAATTTTGTATAGTAATATTGTGGTCCAGTTTCATTCTTTTGTATGTTTCTGTTCAGTTTTCCCAAAATCATTTATTGATGATATTTTCCTTTTCTACATTGTATATTCTTGACTACTCTGGTTTTAAATTAATGACCATAAATGTATATAGGTTTATTTCTGGGACCTTGTTCTATTCCATTTATCTGTGTGTCTGATTTTATGCCAATATCATTCCATTTTGATTACTATAGCTTTGTAATATCATTTGAAATCAGAGAACATGATGCCTATGTCTTTGACTTTCATTCTCAAAATTGCTTTTGTCATGTGAAGTAGTTTGTGTTTCCAGCATATTTTAGGATTGTTTATTCTAGTCCTGTAAAAAATGTCATTGGAATTTTGATATGTTTACATTGAATCTGTAGATTATTTTGGGAAGTATGGACATTTTAACATTATTATGTCTTCCAATCCATAAGCATGGACTAGTTTTCCATTTCTTTGTATCTTCTTCAACTTCTTTCATCAGTGTCTTATTATTTTTGGTGTACAGATCTTTTACTTCCTTTGTTAGATATATTTCTAGGTATATTTATTTATGCATTTTATATGATGTTATTTTCTTAAATTCTCTTGCTAATACTTTGTTATAAATGTATAAAATTATAAAATATGTATATTGAATTTCTATCTACTCTGCTGAATTTATTGATTAGTTCTAAAGGTGTGTGTCTTGGGATTTTCTATCTGTAATTTAATTTAATCTGTAAATAATGACAGGACAGTTTTACTTTTTCAATTTAGATGTCTTTTTTTTCTTTTCTTGTCTCTGTCTAGGACCTCTAATACTATGTTGAGTGAAAGTGCTGAGAGTAGGAATTCCTGTCTTCTTGATCTTAAAGGAAAAGCTATCAGCTTTTCACTGTTGAGTGTGATGAACTGTGAACTTTTCTGTAATGTTGAGGTACATTCCATCTACACCCACTCCACTGAAAATTTTTATAAATGGAACTTGATTTTTATGAAATATTTTCTCAGTATCTTTTGATATGATCTTACTACTTTCAGTCTTTATTTTGTTCTTGTGATGTATCACATTGATTGATTTGCAGCATTGAACCATCCTTGCATCTCTGAAATAAATATTACTTGATCAGGGTGTAGGATCTTTTTAATGTATTGCTGAATGTGCTTTGCCAGTACTTTGTTGAGGATTTTGAACCTTTGTCCATCAGTAATATTGGCTTGTAACTCTTTCTAATGGTGTCCTTATCTGGGTTTGACATCAGACTAATTCTGTCCTCATAAAATTAGTTCGAAAGTCTCTCTTCTATTTTTTGGAAGAGTTTGAGAAGATTGGTATTCTTATTTGTTTGGTAGAATTCATTCATAAAGCTCTCTGGTTCTGGCTTCTGTTGGGACTTTTTTTTTACAGATACAGTCTCCTTACAAGTAATCTGTTCAGAGTTTTCTTTTATTTTTAAGGTTAGGTTTATTAAGGTAGAATTTATATGAAGTAAAGTTCACTGCTTTTGCTGTCAGATTTTCTATTTCTATTTAGGTGTTACAATTATGGGTGTGTAGATATTTACAAATGTTATATCCTACTTTTTAATTGAAACCTTTGCCATTATGTATTTCCTTTCTTTGTCTCTTATTACAGTCTTGTGTCAAATTCCATTTTTATGTAACTATAGCCATGCCAGCTTTCCTTTTGTTTTTCATTTGTTTGGAATATCTTTATCTATCCCTTAAGTCTTTATGTGTGTTCCTACATTTAAAGCGAGTCTGTTGTAGGTAACATATATGTGGTTCTTGTTTTTTACCCATTCAAACACTCTATGATTTTTGTTTGGAGAATTTATCAACTAAATCTAATTGATTTTATCCATATAAAATAATATAAAGTTCATGTATTTTTATTTGTGACTCATTAAATATTAGGAATGAACCACTTCAGTTCATATATAGTTAAAGGACTCATTTTTGTAACTAATAGTATAATTTGTTAAATTTTAGGTATTCTTATGTGGCCTTTTGTATGTTAGTTATTGTTTGCTTATCATAAGTATTAATGAAATAATAATTTGTGACATTATTTTGTTAATGACAGTCCTTTGTGATAGTAAATTAACCAACTTCCTTTTACTGATAAAATACTGAAATGCAAATATCTGTTTTTTAAGTATTGCCTCCAGAGAAACTATTGTTGAAATTAAAAAATTAGAAACCTTCAGTAAGCATGATTAATGATAAAATACTTGCAAGAAACTGTAATTTAATTTCAGTCATATACAAAAGTTTAAAAAGTATAGCTCATTAAGCTTTTTGCTAATTAATAATACTTATTTTATGTTAAAAATGGCTTAATCAAAAGCATAGAAAACAAGTTGTGAATTTTATTTAATTAATTACAAAGGTATATAAGTTTTGACATCAATTTCAAACATAGTTGAAAATGATTTATAATAATATCTTATTTGTTGGCCTACATAATAGACTAGGAAATTGATCCATGACCAAACTCAGAATTTTAAAATTCTTTGTATTCCTAGATTGACTTTGTAATTTTCCTAAACAGGCATTTATCTTATTTACATGTTTCTTATTTAAAGTTATGATTTAAAATTTATTTTAAAATTTAAAAGTACTTTCTGAGTCTGTATTTTGGTCTTTCACCAATTTATTTTTTCACATACAGTTGATCCTTGAACAGCACCAGGGGGAAGGGTATGTTAACTCTACATGCCGTTAAAAGGCATATATAATTTTGACTCCCCAAGACCTTAACTACTAAGAGCCTGGTGTTGATTGGCAGCCTTACCAAGAAAATAAACCGTCAATTATCTCATATTGTTTATGTTGTATGTATTATATACAGTATTTTAGAATAAATTAAGCCAGAGAAAAGAAAATGTTATTAATCATAAGGAAACTAAAATACATTTACAGTACTGTACTGTATATCAATAACAAGAATTTACTTTTGCTTCTTTATAAAAAAATCCACTATCAGTGGACCTATGCATTTCAAACTTATGCTGTTAAAGGTGTCAACTATACATTTAAATATTTAGTAGTCTTATTATAACATCTGATGACAAGGTTCATGAAATCAGATATTTTACCTTTTTCATTACCTATTCTCAATGTCTGGAATAGTACATAGCACAGAGTAGCCACTCGATACAATTGTGCAATTAATACCTGAAAGGTACTAAATTTATTTTAAATATTCTGCTTTTGCTGGATTTACTCTTTTGGCAGTCTATTGTGGAGATAATTCTTTCATTTTCTTCCATTGCACTCCTTTCAAAAAATTAAATAAGACAAAATTTATATCATAAAATCTCATCTTTCTCTACATGTAATCCTTTAAGTTTTACCTACATATAATTTTATAGTTTTTAATTTAAACTCTACATACACATTTTTATATTGGTGTCTTCCACATTATCTTATAATTTCAGTAATATCTGTACACTGTTCTGTGTACATGACATTTTGCATTTTGAATTATTTTTCCAAAGAATTGCAGAAGAAGGGAAACTAAGGTAAAGATTATGCTCGTTTCATAGTTTAATGTACACTACAATGTGATTACCAAAAGGCATTATTTACTTCCACAAATATTTAAGAGAGTAATAGTTAAACCATCCCTCATTTATGTTTGTTTCACTTTTTTAACTGCTGTACCTTTGAGTATCTTTGCTTATTTTAAAAGTCAAACATTTTCTTGCTCTACACAGTTCTTTATTATTTACTATTTAATATATTTTCACTTTTACCTTCCTTTAGATTACCTATTCTTTGCTATGACTTTGTTTCCAACTTGAAAAAGAATTGATTCCCTGTATCCTTATTTTTCACCCCTTTTCCATCATCCACTTCAGTGAACACACACCCTACTTTTTTGTTCATAGTTATTTTTTCACTATTTAAATTGATTGTATGACCTTAAAAATATTAAATTGAAAATATCTGTTTTCATATAAAAACCAACTATTTCTATTACATTTTTCAGCAACTAAAAGAACTCTTATCTATATTGCCTGAAAGAGCTTGGCTAAGAAGTGAAGACTTAATACAAATGTTTCAAAGAGCTTTCTGATCATTTAACATGTAGATAATGATGACAAATAGGACTTCCTGAAACTTAAATCTCAATTTAGTAGATTTTGACTTAGTAACCCAAAATTATTTTCATTGTGAATGGTAGACCTTCTAATAATAGTTTATCATTTAAAACCCTTGTGGCTAATAGTTTTCTTTTTTGAAATAATTATATCTAGAGTGTGTACTATCTCAAAATAACATGAATGTTTTTCTTTTGTTCCTTTTTCTAACCTATAAATAGATTTTTCCTATTCCTAAATGTGTCCCTCTCGAAATGTTATCTGACATAGTTTTATAATATGTAGCATTACCAAAAGGAGGGAAAAATTTGAATAACGCTTCAAGGAGGAAAGTGAAATAATGTTTTAAGTAAAAAATAAATAAAAAGTTACATTCAACTTTATTTGCCTTTAGGAGTTCTGTGGGGATTATATTTCATTTTCTGTCTTCTTCTAAAGAGACACAAAAAAGAGGTCTTTTGTCTGTCATTCTCTGTCATATCTTATAGTCAAAGGGGAAATTAAAGTATCGCCCTTTGGGAAAAGCTATAAAATGAAGTACTGTCTGAACAAAGCTTCTAAAGACAATATTTTGAGGTAGAAATGCATTTGCTTGAAGCATACCAAAGATGGGGAGGTAATTACACCAGCTCTGAATTGTGATGATGATTCAGTAGAAACTGTTATCTCAGACATCTTATTCATTGATCAAGTTCATCATTTAATCAAGTAAACACTAACGAATTTATTCTCTAGACTTTCAGGAACCAATCTAAGCACATTTTTTATGGCTAGGGAAGTCTAGCCATAACAATGAATAAGAAACTACAACATAGATAGGAAAAACATGATATTTAAATGAAATTTTAAGAAAAGGCATATATGTCTGATTATGATAATGTTTTTGAACTTACGGATAACCATAATTCTATAAATATACCTGGTTATTCTATAAGATTTAAAGCAAGTGTATTTATCTTTATATATTTTAGTATGGTTGTAATACAATCTTTAAATTTCAGGTTTAAGAGATGACAAAGTAAAGAACTTTATTTAAGAATCCAAAGTCATATTTAATACATACATACACACACACACACACACACACACACACACACACATCTGTATGGCCAGGATGGAATATTTTGAATAGTTTATATTTTAGTTCTTATGTAATTCTATGTTTTATTTTTAAGCATTGATCCAATTGATAAATTCAACTATGTGCAAATAGGTAATGCAAAATGAAGAGGGGAGTCTTCAGGAAGATAAAATTTTTTAAGTAAGGCAAGTATCTTAAGCCATATCATTAGCCAAAATAGAATAAGTAACATAATAAGAAATGCAGAAAAATATTTTGACACTTCTACTCTTCTGGAACCAGGATTGAGTGTACAAAGTACATTGCATTTGCACTACTTTTACCATACCATAAAATACTTAAGCAGGCATAAATGAATGAGTTTTAAGGGAAAGACCAGCGGAGAATATAGGTACATTTCAGTTGGTTGCAACAAATGAATTAACAAAGGCAAAGACAGAAAATCAACTACGAATGTATTCAGGAACTTACAGATAAAGCATGGATTCAACTAGCCATCGAAGAAAATGGCAGACATGCTGGGGAAAGGGTATGGAGAATTTGAAATATCGAGATAAGGATTCTGGACAATTTGGTGGGCAGTTGAAGGGGGCTCACAAGTTGAAGGCTTTTGAGCGGGGTTTTTGGTAAGGCTGAAACTAAAACTTCTCATCCATAATCTTGTCAAGTTGTCTGATGATTTTATAGGTGATAAAACTGAAGTGGTTTGACAAAAGTCACATAGGTGAGCCGGTATCAGAGCCCATATCTTCTAACTACCAATTCTAGAATCTTTTTATTATGTCACACATTGCTTTTGATAGGATAAATGAGTAAGAATGGCCAATAGTCATTTCTGAGAGAAAAATCAACAGTACACAACAGGATGTAGAAATCTAGGGAACAAGGGCAGGCACAGATGACTCTTAGGTTGAGAACCTGGTGATAGTGGGTGGTAGTGAGGATATATGAGAAAAGACAGCATGGTATTTCAAAATAAATGTTAGATATCCTTAAGAAAACTGCACTGGCTTTGATTTAATTATCAAGAGTGAGTAGATTAAAGACCAGTAGAGTTAGAGAACTGCTTTTTTTTTTTTTTTTCTGTTTGTATACTTGTACTCATATAACTTGTACATACTTTGTCAAATCAGTACTTTTCAGGAAGGCAGTTATTTATATAAAGTCTATAGTCAAAGGAAAATGTACATTTAAAAAAAAAATCTACTTTGGTCAACTATTCAATATGGATCCTCCAAAATGATGCAGGCATCTCCATTGGACACTATTAAACAATTTCTCAGTAACCTAAAGTATAATAAATATATTAGAGAAATGAAAGATACTTACATTGTGAAACCATGTAGGATATATTTTAGTAAAAATAGATTAAATAATCTATTTACATCTCTTTAACAGAGCTATGCTATCTAAACTTTTTTTTTTTTTTTTCCTTCCCTTGGCCCCAGTTCTCAAACTTGGGTCCTTGGGCTTTACATGACCTACACTGTAATCACGTTAGCTGCCTGATACACAACTTTTAGAAAAAGAAAGAAAGAAAGAAAGGTGCAGGCAGGAATGAAGGCAAGTAGGGAGGCAGACAGGAAGAGAGGATGCATTTTATTTTTATTTAGTTATTCATCTCGACTCTTCCAATTGGCCCCCGGATTTTGAACCTGGGCCCTTAGAATATATGTGGACTACATCTAGTGATCTTATCCGCTAGGTCACCAGGGTGCACTGACGTGTTGACTTTTAAAGCATCAAGAGATACAATAAAATGTCAGTATTCCTTTTGGATAAGCAAATAATACATGATATATCAAGAACAGAAAAATATTTTCAAAGATACTAATTGGTCAGTTATAAACTACAGAAATCTATTTCAATGTGGTTTAAACAAAAAGGAATTATATTGATTCTGTACAGCTTTAGACAAGGTTAGACTCAGATGCCAGATTTCCCTCTCCATATCTGGAGTCTCTTTTTAGCAAGATTAAATCCATTGTTTCTCAGATTCTTCCTCTATCCAAATAGTGAAAAGATTAGTCAAGATTATCAGGCTTGTGTTTGCTAAATAGAAACACAGATACTACTATCCCACCAGTTTCACCAACTTCTCACTGAACTGTTACTGAAGTATACTGTGTCATGTGCTTAATTTTAATGGAGTAACTCTGAAGGATGTAGGTATTATGATACATCAGGTCTAGGTTATGTTTTCACTCCTAGAGGCATTAGAAAGTTGTCTTAGTTTCCCCAAAGAAAACAGGTTTGTTGCCAGCAAAGGAAGTTCAGATATTAACTGACTGAATGAAGGGTAAATACAATTGCTAGGAAGTGCTTTATAAATATTAGACCATTATATGTAGTATATAATACAGCAGCCCTAAATAAAATAGTCCATACTATTAAATATTTGAGGTACCCTGTCATAGAACTCGTTTTGCTTTTATTTTAAGGTATGGCTTTATGAAGTAGTGCAGTCATTTCCCTGTGACGATGAAAAAGTGTAATGCCTACAGACACACATTCTTTCATAATGGGTTGGAATTCTTATTTTGCAAAGGCATAAATTTGAACGTTTTAATGTTTAATTTTAATGAGAAACATAAGTATTAAAACTTATCATTTCATATTTTTAATACTTTGCAGTGTGGTTGCAAATAGTCATGTCATTATTTTTATTTCTGAAAAGTTGTTGATGCTATTAAAATTAGTTATACTGTTAGTCTTATCCATGGTTTTTATTAAAAAATAATTATATGTCTAGGAATAAAAAAAATGTAAAGATTATTTTTCTCTTTGTAATTACTGCCACTATTTAAGCAGATCATCTCTACTGAAGTGGGTTTAGGTTCCAACAGAAACTCTCCAATACAGAGATAATAAGAGAGCCACCTATGGGAACGTCTGATAGTCAAAAATAGGATACTGGGATTACAAAGATATGAAAGACGTTTAGATAGTGTGATTATCATCCCTCAAAGAATTTCTTACTCTATCTCCTTCCACTCAGACTTTGTGACTCCTTGTGCCCTTTATATACTTCTGTACCAGCACTTTTAATACTTACAACTATGCTATAAGTTCCTTAAAGGCAGATTCTTTGTCTTATATATCTTTTGTCTTGAGTTCCCAACACAGAGTCTGAGCCATTGACTAAGCAAGCCATAAGAGATTGGAATGATGATAGCAACCATAGATCATAACTGTGAAGGGAAAACTGATTTGTAACTATCAAGAGTAACCCTGATTTAGTTGATGCATGTCACACCAAATAATCTGCATGCTATTTTAGATCTAGGTTTGTTTTCTTTTCTCTTTCAATGCTTTAAAAATAAGAATACATATACTTATGAGTTGACATGTTAACAAACTTCACCAGTGAAAATAAAATCATGTAATTAAAATTTGCTTTTTATAATTTTAGTATGCAACTCTGTCAATGCACAGACATTTCTTATGGTAAATATTGCATTCCTATATCTAAGAAGTAAGCAAATAGGCAATTTCACATAATTCTCCAAACCCCTTTTCTCTCCCCACTCCAACCAATATTCAGTTGCCCAACATCTCCAAGTTTCAACACTGGTGGCTTACTTTTCTTAGTTCTGACTTGACACAAAATAAAAATAGAACACTACTCTCTCTAGGATTTGATGGAAATTAGTTGATTTTTCTTTATCTTAACTTCTTTATAGAGGATCCCTTTTCTGTTTATGTTCATATTAAGTTAATATTAAACATACAAATAGGGGTTTTTGAAAAAAGTAATTTTGGGAAAAAGGACGATGAATCTAGGAGGTCTTCATGTCCTTCTGTCAAAATTAAAGTTGGGTGACCTGTGCTCTGGCCAGCTCATTAAACTTATAATTTATAATGTTTCATATTTATATTTTATTTAATTTTCATACATGATTATTGTTGTCTAATATTAGGAAATGTATATTGTAACTATTAAATGCAAGCATCGATGTCTTCAAATCTTCACACACCTTTTTTAGTTAAACATGGAAAAATGTCAGTCAGTCATACCAACAAAACTTAGTGGCTACATCAGTATTTGATAAAACAGCAATTATGCTGACAATATTTTATATGAATATTTCAAATGGTTGACCAAAATCGAGGGATTTTACTACCACAAAGTCATCTTCGATATAAAGATAATGTATAAATTCTTTAATATGCAACAATTCAGAGATTTTTTCAAATGTTCACTTTTATGAAAAGTTCACAATATTTAAATTACATTACTTCAGAATTTTTGAATATTGAAAAATAAAAAGATGAAAGGAAAACATAAAAAAGAAAGAACAAAACAGTGTACAATAATATAAGTACTATGCATCATTTGAAACTTCTCTTGGAAGAATAAAACTAGTCCTAGAGTTAAAAATAATTAAGCTGTGTATGCAGAAATGTAGTATGAACAGTATAATAGAAATTAATATCATTTTCACACATCTCAGAGGTTTAAGGTGATTTTACAGATGATGTTATAAAGTTATATATTTCATTACTTTTTATTGATCATCCATAAGATAGTTCTCATTGACCTTTCATATGCTGTTCATTTCCTAGGTTGTAATTATACAGATCATCATTATATGGAACAAAACATTAATGATACTAGAATTTAAAATGATTTAAGAGCAGCTCTTTGGAAGCCTTGGTTGATTAATACATTTTTCTTCATGAAAATTATGTTCAACTACTACAACTTGTCATTGTATAAATACTTTCAACAATATATTTTACAAAATAAGTTCTAATTTTGAAAATAGTCATTTACAAAATGTAATTATATTTAACATTCAGATATTTAAATCATTAAAAGTGAATTTTCTCAGTATCATGTGCAAGATAAAATATAAGGACGATACTGATTCATCTTTATAATTGGTATAAGATGTAATCATGGTTTAACTTTGAAATTTTAACACTTTAACATCAGCATCTCATTCAAATAATTTTCTACAAAAAAGTCTGTGAGTAAAATTAGCAAAGTGATACATTTAAAAAATTATTTCGCAGGCTATACTTTGAAACTGAATACACCTAATTAGGGAATATGAGGAATATATTTTACATTTCTAAGAAATATTTCTAGAAAAATTTTATTTTTTTCAATATAGACAGGATGAAACAAAATTCTACTGTGACTATAAATTATGTATGGAAAGACAAGTTTTGTGTTTAGTACATATATAAATATATGCATGAGGTGATGCAATCTAGAATTTGAATGTTTTCACAGCATGCTATCTTCAAGAGCAAAATTGCTAAAAATGCGTGGCTTGCTTTCTTTTAAACATTCTTACCTGAATTTGTGTTTTTAAGATAGATAGGCAATACTTGCTAAAAAACAAAAACAAAAATAACTGAGTAATGAAATAAGTGATAAAATATCATTAAAAAATTCTGGCTCATATTTCAACAAATTTTTTTCAATCTGCCCATTTTAATGCCTAGAGCAAGAAAAGCAGTTACCTCAGTGTTTTGTCAGTGATAGAACACTTAGTCTTTATCTATCACAATAAGTCATCAAACAATACCATATGTACGTTTGTGCTACCAAAATATATTTTAAATGTTAATATCTATATTTTTGCTTTAGAGATATTAGGAAATACTATGTTGATTTAGTACTTTTCATAATAGTATTGGATTGTGATTAAATAAATTGAAGTACACTGGGTTTTGTGGCTGGATGTTTCAATACAAACTAGATAAAATGCAGTAATTCCTACAGCCATATTTAATCATTGTGAGTTACTCATTTGACTGCAGTAATTTTTTAGTCCTTTGGTAATAACATTATAAGCCCTATTTTAAAAAATGTAGCTGTGATTGCCAAAAAAAGAATTACCTACTTAATCAAAAGTCTTTTTACAAATGTAGATACAATATCCAGATATTCTCAAATAACCTTAACCTAAAAGTTATTGAATTTTTGTTGTGTTTAAAAATATTTGCTATATTTTTATGAACTGTTTTTGTCAATTTAGTTGAAAAACTAAAATATTACTGTCTTAATAAACTCCATCTGAAAATATTTGTCATAATAAGAAAGGCATTAAAAAATACAAATCTTTTAGGTGACAAGGAACATGAAATTAATGTTTTGAAGGGACTCCAGTGAGAACTTTGCTAAATTTATATTTATTAGCTTTGCCTTATAATCCTGCACTCTTTGTTTTCATATATTTTAGAACAAAGATATTCTTAAAGCTATCATAAATGAAGAATCAGTAGTAGTGTGATTTTGAAACTATGTAAGAATGTTACCATTGATGTGCAAGAAAAATACTAAATTCTCATCAATTCTAATGCAAATTACACAGACTCAAGGAAAATTTTTGTTTAATCATTTTAAACTGATATTTGCTTTTTTCTTTGGAAAATTTAATTTAAAAATATTTGTATTAAAATATGATAAAAGTCACTTTTAAAAGTATGATATTTCTGTCTTTCATAAATTATGTTTAAATTAATTTTCTATTATTTGACTTTTTCTAGGATAGCAAAGTAATATAATGTATGTGCACAAAACAGAAGTATTATTCATACGTATTTTTTTTAATTACAGGTAAAGATTATAGTTCCCAACAGCACAGCAGGTCTGATAATAGGGAAGGGAGGTGCTACTGTGAAGGCTATAATGGAGCAGTCAGGGGCTTGGGTGCAGCTTTCCCAGAAACCTGATGGGATCAACTTGCAAGAGAGGGTTGTCACTGTGAGTGGAGAACCTGAACAAAACCGAAAAGCTGTTGAACTTATCATCCAGAAGATACAAGAGGATCCACAGAGTGGCAGCTGTCTCAATATCAGTTATGCCAATGTTACAGGTCCCGTGGCAAATTCCAATCCAACTGGATCTCCTTATGCAAACACTGCTGAAGTGTTACCAACTGCTGCAGCAGCCGCAGGGCTCTTAGGACACGCTAACCTTGCTGGCGTTGCAGCCTTTCCAGCAGTTTTATCTGGCTTCACAGGCAATGACCTGGTGGCCATCACCTCCGCACTTAATACATTAGCTAGCTATGGATATAATCTCAACACATTAGGTTTAGGTCTCAGTCAAGCGGCAGCAACAGGGGCTTTGGCTGCAGCAGCTGCCAGTGCCAACCCAGCAGCAGCAGCAGCCAATTTGTTGGCCACCTATGCAAGTGAAGCCTCAGCCAGTGGCAGCACAGCTGGCGGTACGGCGGGGACATTTGCATTAGGTAGCCTGGCTGCTGCTACTGCTGCAACCAATGGATATTTTG